>CM056050.1:383214220-383550525 GCA_029574335.1 Rana kukunoris | reverse complement strand
GGATTAAACTTAAAGGCCACGATTCAGATACATTGGCGTATCTTTGAACGGGTGTAGCGTATCCTCTTTACGCTACGCCGCCACAACTTAGAGAGGCAAATGCAGTATTCACAAAGCACTTGCTCCGTAAGTTGCAGCGGCGTAGCGTAAATTGGCTGGCCTAAGCCCGCCTAATTCACAGTAGGAAGGAGGTGGGCGTCATCTATTTAAATTAAGCGTGACCCCATGCAAATTAATGGCCGCGTCGAACTGGGCATACGCGCGCATGCTCAGAATCACGTCACATATACTCACTAAGATACGTTGGTGCAATGCCTACGACGTGAACGTAACCTACGCACTGCCCTATTCACGTAGTACTACGTAAACGGCGTACGCATTGTAAAATTCAACGGCGTCGTTCCCTGGCCCATACCTTTGCATTAGCTGCGCCTGATATATGAGGGGTAACTTTACACCGGACGTAAGCCTTACGCAAATGGCGTATATGAAGCGGCCAGGCGCATCTACGTCCGTGAATCGGCGTATCTTACTCATTTGCATATTTATAATTGGAACGCCGAATGCGTCCAGTGTAACTATGCACCCACGATACGTCAGCGTAGGCAAGTTACGTCGGACGGCTGAAGCCATGTTTTTAGACGTATCTCGCTTTGTGAATCAGCGCAAAGATGTGACGGCGCACATTTGAAATTACGGCGGCGTATCTGGAGATACGCCGGCGTAAATTGTTTCTGGATCTGGGCCAAAGTGTCCAAGGATTGTTCAAGTTTTTGGACATAGCGCTACTATTTTGTTCATTCAGAATTATTACACAATGCTTAAAGTGAAACAATAAAAATGAAAAATTATTTAACCACTTGCTTACTGGGCACATATACCCCCTTCCTGACCAGGTGAAATTTCAGCTTCCGGCACTGCGTCGATTTAACTGACAATTGCGCAGTCGTGCGATGTGGCTCCCCAAACAAAATTGACGTCCTTTTTTCCCCACAAATAGAGCTTTCTTTTGGTGTTATTTGATCACCTTTGCGGTTTTTATTTTTTGCGCTAATAAACAAAAAAGAGCGACAATTTTGAAAAAAAATACAATATTTTTTACTTGTTGCTATAATACATAGCCCAATTTAGGTCGATACGTATTCTTCTACATATTTGTGGTTAAAAAAAAAAAAATCGCAGTAAGTTTGCGCAAAAGTTATAGCACCTACAAAATAGGGGACAGACAGAATTATTATTTTTATTATTTTTTTTACTAGTAATGGCGGTGATCTGCGTTTTTTATTAGGACTGCGACATTAGGGCGGACACATCGGACACATTGTTGGCGCCATTCACATTTATACTGCGATCAGTGCTATAAATATGCACTAATTACTGTATAAATTTGACTGGCATTGAAGGGGTTAACACTAGGGGGTGAGGAAGTGGTTAAATGTGTTCCCTGCATTGTGTTCTAACTGTAGGTGGGGGGTGAGGTGTGACTGGGGGAGGTGACCGATATGTGTCCCTATGTACAAGGGACACAGATCGGTCTCCTCTCCAGAGACAGGACGCTGTCTCTGTGTGAGCCGGCAATGAGAGATGATCTTATATGTTTACATTTGAGATCATCTCTGATTGGCCGCACAGATCGCGCTGTAAATAGCCACTGTAATTGACTATTTACCGCGATCTGTGATTGGCTGTGTCCCAAGGGACACGGCCAGCACAGAAGTTCCCCGCTGCACGCTTAGGAGCCCGTGAGGGGAATGAGGAAAGGGCGCGGCCGTCAAAAGACGGCGTCCCAGAGAAGTAGAGCCACCCTGCGGCCGTATGTAGTCATACGGCCGCCGGGAAGTGGTTAAACATAGTGCCTTTGTCTTGCAGGTGTTTTGTTTTTGTTTTTTTACAACCACTTTAAATGAGGCATCTGTACTGTGTATAGAACCTGCTGTAGCAAAACAGACATACATAAAGAATAAAAATTACATTTACAGTTGTATGCAAATGTTTAGGAACCCCTGACAATTTCCATGATTGTCATTTATAAATATTTGGGGTGTTTGGATCAGCAATTTCGTTTTGATCTATCAAATAACTGAATGACACAGTAATATTTCAGTAGTGACATTAGATTTATTGGAGTAACAGAAAATGAGCAATATGCATCAAAACAAAATTAGACAGGTGCATAAATTTGGGCACCCCAACAGCAAAATGTAGTAGAGACTCCTTTAGCAGAAATAACAGCCTCTAGACGCTTCCTATAGCCTGTAACGAGTGTCTGGATTCTGGATGAATGTATTTTGGACCATTCCTCATTACAAAACATCTCCCGTTCATTTAGGTTTGATGGTTGCAGAGCACGGACAGCCCGCTTCAAATCACCCTACAGATGTTCAATGATATTCAGGTCTGGGGAATGGGATGGCCATTCCAGAACATTGTACTTGTTCCTCTGCATAAATGCTGAGTAGATTTTGAGCAGTAGTTTTGGGTCGTTATCTTGTTGAAATATCCAGCCCCGGCGTAACTTCAACTTTCCTCAACATTATTCTCAAGAATCTGCTGATATTGAGTGGAATACATGCAACCCTCAACTTTAACCAGATTCCCAGTACCGGCACTGGCATCAATTGCCGCCACTGTGCCATCAAACTCAGCCACTGTGCCATCAAATGCAGCTTCTGTGCCCATCAATTGTCGCCACTGTTCCTATCAATTGTTGCCACTGTGCCATCAAACGCAGCCACTGTGCCCAGAAATTGTCGCCACTGTGCCATGCCATCAATTGTCACCACTGTGCCAGCAATTGTTGCCAATGTGCCATGCCATCAATTGTCACCACTGTGCCATCAATTGTTGCCACTGTGCCATCAATTGTCACCACTGTACCATCAAACGCAGCCACTGTGCCATGCCATCAATTGTCACCACCATGCCAGCAATTGTCACCACTGTGCCATCAATTGTCGCCACTGTTTCATCAAACACAGCCACTGTGCCAGGCCATCACATGCAGCCACTGTGCCATTGTCACCACTGGCTCTGATAGGCACTTCCAAACACTAACAAACTGCTGTTATTCAGATGGCCGGCGCTCATCAGGGGGCCAGCCATCTGAATAGTGGGCGGCACCTGCGACAATACATAGAGAATTATGCAATGCATGAATCTCTATGTATTGTACACTTGAGTGGAGGCGCAGGGGAGAGAGGGGGCAGCGCTCCTGCGGCCACTGTGGAGGCACCGCCGCTGCCTGCCACTTCTGGCCTTAACAAGAACTGTGCCTGTGGTCTTCCATTTTCTCACTATGTTCCTCACAGTGGACACTTAGGCTTATATATCTGTGATAACTTTTTGTAGCCTTCCACTAAAACATAATGTAGAACAATCTTTGTTTTCAGGTCATTTGAGAGTTGTTTTGAGGCCCCCATGTTGCCACTCTTCAGAGGAGAGTCAAATGCCTCGTTTCCACTGAACGGATCGGATTGGTTCAATTTGGTTCGCTACGGTACGCTATTTTGAGTGTTTCCATTATAAAAGCATGCCATAAAACCGAACTGTACCGCACCAATCAGGGTCCTGCTTCAGATGTGGGGCCATAGAAAATGGAACGGCACGGTTAGGGCGGAGCTACTGGCATCACACGGTACATTCCACTGATTGGTGGACAGAAAACATCAATGCTGACGTCAAAGCAAAGCGCCAAACAATCACCACGTCGCCTTTTCAGTTCATATAAAGGAGAAGGATGCCAGCAAACAACAGCAGGGTCTGGTTATCTGAGGAATTATCTACTTTCTTAGCAATAATTGGTGATAGGCAGCCAAGGGATTTGAACGGACGTCGGGTCAGTGTAGGGCAAAGCTTAAAAAGCTGAAAGCACAATATAAAAAAATTAAGGACGCCAACAGCCGTAGTGGAAACTGTCCGACTGCTTGGAGGTGGTAAGCCTAACGTGAAGAAACCAATTATAGTAAACTCAGGCCAAGATTAGATCTGGTGTCTCTGTTCCAGACTTTGGATAGAAGCAATAGGTGTAGACAAATTGGGCTTTAGGTGTTGGTGGTGCCTTCACCTCATAACCCTATAGAGGTAAAAATAAGTTTAATTTTCTTAACAAACTATTTCAAAATAAATTTACAAAACTAATTTGGAAATTGCTTTATTCTCCCATTTCACCATCTACTCTTTGTTAGAGTTGGGTGAACGGTTTGGGCTGAGCAAAAGTTTGGCCTGAACATCGCCTTTGAACATCCGATTTTGCAGAGCGCTCGGCAGATGTTCGCCCTGCAAAATGCCCTGCAATGCACTGCACACTGCACAAAGCTTTGCCCAATCAAGGTGCAGAAAATAGCTGGTTGTTAAGATGCAAGGCTTGGAAGCCAGCCGCAGCATCCTTAATAGTGATGAGCGGAATACGCCATATTCGATTTCGCGATATTTCGCGAATATTTCGAAGAATATTCGCGAATATTCGTTAATATCGAATATTCGTGATATTAAAAAAAAAAAAAAAATTGCGAATTTTTGCCAATGCGAATTTTCGCTAATGCGAATTTTCGCTAATGCGAAATTTCGCGTTTTTTTTTTTTTATAAAATATCACAAATATTCGATATTTACGAATATTCGGTATATTTTATAAAAAAAAAAAAGCGAAATTTCACATATGCGGTCGCGAATATTCGTAAATATCGAATATTCGTGATATTTTATAAAAAAAAAAAAAAAAAAAAAATTGCGAAATTTGCGAATGCGAAATTGATTGCGATTTTTTTTTTGCGAATTTTTTGCGAAATTTGAAAAATACGAATATTCGAAATAGCGAATATTCGCCGCGATATTCGAGATATTCGCGAATACTCGAATATGCAATATTCGTAGCGAATATTCGCAATGCGAATATTCGTTAGCAACACTAATCCTTAACAGCAGGGAAGCTCATTGACAGCTCAATGATTGACAGCTGAATAATTAAAAAGGAAAACATTGCCGGGAATAAAAAAGTGAAAAAAAATGGCAAGGGGGTCCCCTCCAATCCATGCCCATTCCTTGGGCTCTAGTATGGATTTTAAGAGCAACTTCACATCAAAATTATAAAAAAAACGAGCATGCTTCCTGGCAGGTCAGGAAAGTAGAAGAAGAGTGAACCATACCAGGCCACATGTCCTCAACATGGGGGGGGAGCCCGCAACCCTATAGCACCTTGTCCCCATGTTGATGGTGACAAGGGCCTCATCCCATCAACCCTGGGCTGTGGTTGTGGGGGTCTTCGCCAGGGGGCTTATCGGAATCTAACAAGGGTGCCCCCAGATCCCATCCACATGTTAATAAATATGGGGTACATTGTACCAATAAGGTGTCAACAATTAAAAAAAACACATACGAGTGAGCATGTGCAGGGCTCTGTGGATAGCTGACTGAGCCAGGAGCTCTGCACCACCTGTGAACAGCGGTGCCCATATCTCAAAGCCCAGTGAGCGGTTTGTCACCAAATTTGCTGTGGGGGTACCTGAGAGGCTGTGGAACAACCCTTTTTATAATTATTTGGGGGGCTTATTTAGCGGCAATTAAGCCCGTTATTCGCGGCCGGAAATCTAAAATGGCTGCCAAAGCAGGGATTACAGTCCCCAATGCAGTTTCCCTCACAGAGCACAGGAATATCATTGGCTTAGCAGAGCAAAATTTTGCCTCAGAAACCCAGACTAGTATCCCAAACAGTGCATGTATGTCAGATATTCACCTCAGAGAACATTCTCTCTAAATAGAAGACTTTTTTCAAAGGTTCTCTGAATTACTGGATACGGGACTGGCTCAAACAGCCACTAAAATCACCGGGGACCTGAAATCTGATTTTCAAAATCTAGGAGCAAGAATAAATACAATTGAGCATAAACTTGAAGAAACAATCTCGGTTTCAAATCAACATTCCATGCAATTATCTACAATCCAGGAACAACTTGATTATGCCAATTCCAGAATTGACGACCTCGAAAATAGATCCCGAAGGTATAACAACAGAATAAGAGGTTTACCTGAAACAGTGCTAGATGTTAATTCTGCAGTTCAGGATCTAATCAAGTCATTATTACCTACCATCCCCCAGCATTGTCTTGAACTAGACAGGGCTCATAGAGCCCTTGGGCCCCCCAGAAAGGATGATAAACCTAGAGACATTATTGCAAAGCCTCATTACTATTCCATAAAGGAAGAAGTTATGAAACAAGCTAGATCTGCCACCCAAATTCTGTGCCAGGGTCACCCTGTCCAGTTATTTGCAGATATTTCTCCCTCCACAATCCAACGAAGAAGATCAGTAAAACCACTATTACTTATTCTGACGCAGAAAGAAATAAAATACAGATGGAATTTCCCTTTTGCAGTCAAGTTTTCTCTAAATGGAAGATCTTATTCCTTCACTAACCTTCAAGAAGGGGAACGTATACTTCTCCACCTTAAACTCATCTCTCAAGAAGCGGAAATGGACACCTCTACACCCAGCACTGGTTCAACCAAAAGACCTACCCCAGGAAGCCCAAAATCTCCTATTTGGAACAAAGGAAAGATGAAAAAACTGAAGGACAATGGTCCCACCTGACTGTCATTTTTTCCTATTTTTTTTCTTTTCCACATGTCCATTTTTTTATATATCTCAGACTCAGGTGGCGTACACACGATCGGATATATCCGATGAAAACGGTCCGCGGACCATTTCCATCGGATATGTCCGATCGGGAGTTTGATCCGGACGGCGCGGTGACGTAGTGGTGACGCGGCGGTGACGTTGACGCCGCCGCGTCACCGCCACGTCACCGCACCAGGAAGTAAAACACTTCAGCGCATGCGCCGAATCCATTCGGCAGCGTCGCGGCGGCGGTGGGGGCCGACATGTCTGCTGGTAAGTGTACTAACCAGCAGACATGTCGGGCAGACAGATTCCCACCGGATAGATTTCAAAGCATGCTTTGAAATCTGTCGGGTGGAGAAATCTGTCCGCTAGCCCATACACACGAGCGGAGATGTCTGCTGAAACGGTCCATCGGACCGTTTTCAGCGGACATATCCCCTCGTGTGTACGCGGCCTCAGAGTCTGACCTCAGACCTGTCTGGGTTCTTTTTTTGGGGTTCACCCCATTCACAAATTCATACTGTATTTATTGTAAGCTCTGCAGTTTCTCAGACTTGCTTGAATTAACATTTTTTTTTCCTTTGGTTTTTTTTTTTTTTTTTTTTTTTTCAATTTTGTCTTTCAGATTTGCATAAACAATCGTTTTGCTGTGCTCAAGATGTAGTTTCCTGTTTTACTATGCGCGCCCTGTTCGGGGGGTGGTTCACATGTACCTCCTCCTATTCCTTGGTGGCATACGGGCCTCCGAGGGTTAGGTTGTCTGATCCTTTTGGGTCAGACCTCTTTTTGTGATTAGTGTATGGAATCAGGAGGTGTCACCCCTCCTGGTTCTTGGTCGTATATGCTGGGAGACTTCACTCACACTTCTCTTCTTTTTCCCCCTCTCTTTTCTTTGTTACTTCATTTTACATTTTCCTATTTACCTGATTTCCGGGTATAATTCAGAATTTATTTTATTTAGACTACAGATGGATGCCTTTTTCTCTAATTATCAGGTACAATTGACTCCTGTGAAGTTTCCGATTGAAGAACTTCTAAGAGTGAGTGGGGACGTTTTATGTATATGTACCTTTCCAAACTCCCATGGCTAGTTCACAGACACATCTTAAAATTGCATCTCATAATGTCCAAGGTTTGAATTCCCAAATAAAACGGAGAAAAATTCTAGATTATTACAAATCTCTCAAATTAGATGCCATCATGCTCCAGGAGACACACTTTCCTACACAATATAATCCCAAGTATATACATCCTTATTTTCCTCAATTCCACCTCGCTAATGCAGAGAATAAAACTAAAGGGGTAGCCATCATTTTTTCAAAACAATGTAAATTTGAAAAATCATTTGAGTACAATGATCCCGAAGGGAGAATTATACTATTACAAGACACGATAGAGGGAAGCCTCTATTCCCTCATTTCCTAATATGCCCCTAACAGGGGTCAAGCAAAATTTTTCAGGACCATGATGAACATCCTAAATCCTATGTTAACGGGCACAGTGATTTTTGGGGGAGACTCTAATGTAGCATTTAATCAAGCACTTGATAAATCCAAACTCCTGAAAGACCAGTTAATTCGCTCAACCAGAGAAAGCCAAAAAATTGCCAAAATTCTCTCTGCCCATAACCTCTCGGATATTTGGAGGGAATTAAACCCATCTAAGAGGGACTATACACATTATTCTCATTCCCATAACACATATGCTAGGATGGACCATATTTTTACTCTTTCACCCATGCTTCTTTTTATAATCAATGCTCACATCAAAGATACGGCACTGTCTGACCATTCAATAGTTATGATTTATTTTCGCTCCTCGGGTTTAGGTACAAAACAAAGTCACTGAAAACTTAATGCGTCTATTTGATCTAATCCAGCCTCAATTGAAGTTTTAGATAAGACATTACGAGAATACTTTTCTCTTAATGACACAGGTAACGTTTCAAACAAAGTTTTTTGGGCTGCACATAAAACCTTTATTCGGGGTAAATTCATTCAAATTGCCACACAAGCCAAAACAGATCGTAGGGCTTACATAGAGCGATTGGAAGCGGAATATAAAGCTTTACTAACTAATAGGGATGAGCCGAACTCCCCTGGGTTCGGTTCGCACCAGAACCTGCGAACAGACCAAAAGTTTGTGTGAACTTTAGAACCCTGTTAAAGTCGATGGGACTCGAACGTTTGAAATCTAAAGTACTAATTTTAAAGGCTAATATGCAAGTTATTGTCCTAAAAAGTGTTTGGGGACCCGGGTCCTGCCCCAGGGGACATGTATCCATGCAAAAAAGTTTTAAAAAATGTCAGTTTTTTCAGGAGCAGTGATTTTAATAATGCCTAAAGTGAAACAATGAAATTGAAATATTCCTTTAAATTTCGTACCTAGGGGGTGTATAGTATGCCTGTATAGAGGCGCTTGTTTCCTGTGCTTAGAACTGTCCCTGCACAAAATGTAATTTCTGAAGGAAAAAAGTCATTTAAAATCACTCATCTTAGGGTCTGGTATGGATAATAAGGGGAACCCTGCGCCAAATTAAAAAAAAATTATGTGGGGTTCCTCCCCCAATATCCATTCCAGACCCTTTAGGTCTGGTATGGATTTTAAGGGTAACTCCACCCCAGGTACGAAATTTAAAGGAATATTTAACTTTTATTGTTTCACTTAAAGGAATTGTTAAAATTACTGCTGCCAAAAAAACTGCAGTTTTTAAAACTTTTTTTTGCATTGATACATGTCCCCTGGGGCAGGATCCAGGTCCCCAAACACTTTTTATTACAATAACTTGCATATTAGCCTTTAAAATTAGCACTTTAGATTTCAAATGTTCGAGTCCCATAGACTTTAACAGGGTTCTAAAGTTCACACGAACTTGCCGCGAACACCCCAAATAGTTCGCTGTTCGGCGAACAGGCAATGTTCGAGTCGAACATGAGTTCTACTCGAACTCGAAGCTCATCCCTACTAACTAAGCACAAAATAAATCCCTCCAAGGTTTCCATAGCTTTATTAGACAGGGCTAGACTAGATCTTAACCTTGCTCTAACTACCCAGGCTGAAAAGGCACTAAGATGGAGTGGCAATACATTTTATACACAAGCAAACAAATTGGGACCACTACTAGCGGCAAAATTATCTCCCAGTATCAGATTTAATACCATGCCTAAAATCAGGATATCAGGTCAACCCCCTACTGCCAATCCTGCTAAAATCCTGGAAGTATTCTGAAATTTTTATTCCAACTTGTATAATTCTCCTTCTCATTTGGATAAAATATAAATTTCTAGGTTTTTGGATGACCTACCTATTCCAACCCTATCCAACTCACACAGAAGCCTCTTGGAGGCTGATATTATGGGGGAAGAAGTCAGGGATGTAATTAAAGACCTCAAAAAGGGATCGGCTCCGGGCCCTGATGGCCTATATCCCATACTATAAAGCCTTTGCTGATGTCTTAGTCCCTTATCTGACCAAATTCTTTAATGATAAAACACAAGGAGATCCCTTGGACACACACCTAAACACAGCATACATTATGGTCATCCCGAAACCAGACAAAAATCCAGAGGAAAAAAATTATGGCCAATCGATTATCATCAATTATTAATTCCTACATTCATAAAGATCAAGTAGGCTTTATCCCAGGTAGACAAGGTCCAGATCAAATTAGAAGAGCAATCGACTTAGTATCATTACTACAATCAAATTGGGTTAGAGGTAAAAGGCAGCAGGGTCTCCTTCTGTCATTGGACCTACAAAATGCCTTTGATACAGTGTCCTGGCCATATTTATTCGCACTTATTGAACGTTGGGGTTTTGGTGAGCGTTTTACGGGTCTTTAACACTCGCTTTATTCTAGCCCTAAAGCATTAATTTGTCTACAAGGTACCTACTCCAACCCATTTAACTGCTTCCCGACCCCGCACCGTCATATTACTGCGGGACGGTGGCGCGGTCTCGCGGGAGCACGTAGCTCTACGTCCTCTACTTTTCGGGCCACTAGGGGGCACGCGCGCGCCGCCGGCGGCCGGCGCGCGCCCCCCCACACGCCCCACACGCCCCCGAGTCCCGCGCGCGTGCCCGGCGGGTACGATAGCCGTCGGGCACCCGCGATTGCTCGTTACAGAGCGGGGAACGGGAGGTATGTGTGTAAACACATACCTTTCGTTCCTGTCAGCGGGGGAAATGCTGATTTTCTGTTCATACAATGTATGAACAGAAGATAAGTGATTTCCCCTAGTGAGTCCACCCCCCCATACAGTTAGAACACAAATGGGAACACACTTAACCCCTTCCTTGCCCCCTAGTGTTTACCCCTTTACTGCCAATGGCATTTTTATAGTAATCCAATGCATTTTTATAGCATTGATCGCTATAAAAATGCCAATGGTCCCAAAAATGTGTCAAAAGTGTCCGATGGGTCCGCCATAATATCGCAGTACCGAAAAAACCCGCTGATCTAGTAAAAAAAAAAATATTAATAAAAATGCCATAAAACTACCCCCTTTTTTGTAGACGCTATAAATTTTGCGCTAACCAATCAATAAACGCTAATTGCGATTTTTTTTTACAAAAATATGTAGAAGAATACGTATTGGCCTAAACTGAGGAAAAAAATGTTTTTTTATATCTTTTTTGGGGATATTTATTATAGCAAAATGTAAAAAATATTGCATTTTTTTCAAAATAGTCGCTCTATTTTTGTTTATAGCGCAAAAAATAAAAACTGCAGAGATGATCAAATACCACCAAAAGAAAGCTCTATTTGTGGGAAAAAAAGGACGCCAATTTTGTTTGGGCACGACCGCGCAATTGTCAGTTAAAGCGACGCAGTGCCGAATCACAAAAAGTGCTCTGGTCTTTGGACAGCAATATGGTCCGGGGCTATAGTGGTTAATATTACAAGAGGCACTAGGCAAGGATGTCCACTTTCTCCTCTCATTTTTGCTCTGGCCATTGAAACTCTATTTATAGCCATCTGACAAAATACAAATATTAAATGGGTAACATGTGGTTCTCAAATGCATAAATGTGGGCTTTTTGCGGATGACATACTTATTTTTGTGACCTCTCCACTAATCTCCCTTCCCATTATCTGCCTAGTCCTAAAATTTCAGACCTTAAGGTCAATTATGCAAAATCTCGGGGCCTTAATGTTTCACTTACTATTAACACAATCATTAAATTTTGAGTGGAATGACACCTCAATTAAATATCTGGGTGTTACATTGACGGCCCGAGTAGAAACTTTGGGCCAGATTCACAGAGCGATTACGCCGGCGTTACAGGAGATGTGCGGCGTAAGTCTAAATTTGCGCATTCGTTTCGATGCGCCGCATCCCCAAAACGAGATACGCAAGAAATCTACTTTTTTTTGACCGGCGTAATTTCGATAGACCGGCGTATCCGTCCGCGCAAAACTGCGCTAGACACACCATTGATTTGCTATTCAAATATGCAAATGAGGGAGTTATGGGGATCCACAAAAGAACGTTGGAGCAGCGCAGGCTACGCTCTGTGCGCAACAGCTGCACGTCCTGTCTAAAATTAGACCATAGAAAAGGTGGTATAAAATTAGACAATTCGTCTACATGTCAGCTAAAGCAACACTGTTAGTGAGGAGCTGAGCAGTCACACTTGCTGCACAACAAACTTTATGCCAAGATGCCCGGGGCATCCTCGCTCATAGCTATACTAATGACTTTAGAGGAGCAAAGAAGGAGGAGGGCACGGAGGAGGGCACGGAGGAGGGCACGAGAGAGGATATACCGCACACGCATAGACCTCTTTGGCATGAGTGATTCTGAGGTGTATCGCATCTTCAGATTCACCCCTGCTGCCATCATGGAATTAACCATAACCCTGCAGGATGACATCACCAGCCGAACACACCGCTCACATGCAGTGCAGCCACTGGTTAAGGTCCTGGCAACACTCCATTTCCTTGCCAGTGGCTCTTTTCAAAAAACAAGTGGAGTGGTGGCTGGGATGTCACAATCCTCCATGAGCAGATGTGTGCACCAGGTTATGCCTGCAATTCTCAGACGCATGGCCAACCAAATCATCAAACCCACCACTGAGGACCTGCGGCTGAAGGCAATGACAGATTTCTACAGAATTGCCAGATTCCCACGCACCGTAGGGGCCATTGATTGCACACATGTGGCACTCCAGCCCCCCCATGAGACAGAGCACATATACCGCAATCGGAAGCATTGGCATTCCATCAACGTACAGGTGATAGTCGATGACCATGGCCTTATATGGCACGTCTGTGCCAAACACCCCGGATCCAGCCATGACGGCTACATATACAATCAGAGCCCCATCCCAATGGAATTCGAACAGAACGTGTATGGATACACCTGGCTGGTTGGAGAGTGACATGGGTGGTAGGCATGACTCCCCCCCCCCATGATGCACACATCACAAGGGGCACATGCATGACTAACATCCTCCTGTCTTTTCCCTTACAGGTGACTCTGCATATGCACTGGGACCCCATTTCATGACTCCTATCCGGAACCCCCAAACCCCAGGAGAAAAAAGATACAATGAAGCCCACGCCCAAACCCGTGCAGGGGTGGAGCGCACCTTTGGCCTCCTGAAGTCACGTTTCCGATGCCTGGATAAGTCTGGGGGTACCCTGTTGTATTCCCCCAACTTTGTGTGCCAGATCATCGGTGCATGTTGCATGCTGCACAACTTCGCAGTGAGAAAGGGCCTGCAGATTGACATACGTGATGACCTGACCCCTGAACCAGACAATCCCCCCTAAACGAGGCTACCCTGTCTTCTGAGGGAAGAGCAGCCAGGAGACAGCTCACATTAGGCATCTTTGCACGTTAAACACACACACACATTAATCATGGCACAATGAGAATGCATGCATGCACACCACTGTGGTCCCTAGCACAGACACATCACATCCTCATCAAATTGGATTAGCACAAGCCCACCATGCTGGACTTGTGAGCAGCAACGCCACGCCACGGCTCCAATTATGTCACTGTACATTCATACACCATTCACACGGATTAAATTATTAAAAAAAAAAAAATGACCAGCAAAAAAAAAAAATTTCCAGCAAGAAAATAAAAAAATCATGGAAAAAAAAGTCCAGAAAAAAAAAGTCCAAAAAAAAAGGGGGAAACCAAATTAATGCCGCTGGCGTGACCCACGCCTGGGGCGCCCACGGCCACGGCCCCGGCTCCTCAGGGGAGACTCATGGGGAGGGGGGGTAATCCGGGGAAGGAGGAGCAGCCACTGGTCTCTGCCCACCTGGTGGCCTGCCCTCCAAGGCCACGGCAATTCTGGTCAGGCCAGCACTTAGTGATGCCGTATTGGCCTGGATAGTCTGGGTGAGGGCCCTCACATCCTGCCCAACGTCTGCTGTAGTAGTCTGCAGTACGTTTAGGCAGTTTGTAAGAGCCAGGGAGTGGCAGTCCAGGTCCCCAAGCGTATCCTTTATGGAGGACAGGCTCTCCTTCATCTGCCCCAAAGTCTGGCTGACCTGTCCCAGATGGTGGGTCTGAAGGGCCTGGTCTCTTCTCAGATTGGCGGGCAGAACCTTGGCCACCCCCCTGGTCTTCTGGGACGACTTCCTGCCTCCAGCTGATGCTTGTGGCCGGGGAGAAGGGGAGGCCCTTGGGAGGGGAGCCCTGTTGGGGGAGGAGTGGGAGGGGCTAGCCCTTATGGAGGGCTGGCTGCTGCCAGCCAGAGAGGAAGATTCCTCCAAAAACAGCAATCCACTGGCTAACATGACATCCTCCACCTCCTCAAACTCCTCCTCCTCCAACTCCTCCGAGGACTCCGGCCTTGTCGGGGGGTCCTCATCAGGCTGGTGTCCCGGGGATGGTGCAGTCAGGCCAGATGGCCCAGCACCCTCCTGCACATCTGTGGATGACACAAAATATTCACAGGTTGGAGGATCCACACACTTGCCACATATTCCTTCCCCCCCCTCCCCCACACATGCTACACACCAAATAGGAAAAAAAAACCTTACCTGGCATCACAGGCTTCATGACTGGAGTCATAGCCAGGCAGGCCCTCCACTTGTTGCCTATTAAAGGTGTGGGCCACCGCACACTCCTCCACTGTCAGCCTAACAGGGCATGGTGGGCCCCCTCCAGTGCCCCTGGCATGGGCTGCCATTTTGGCCAGCTTCTTGCGGACCACACGCCGGAGGTCATTGATTTTCTTGACGATCCCCTCGCGTGTCCGGGTCTCCCCCCCCATGCATTTACCTGGTCAGTAATGTTCTGCAAAATCTCCTTCTTCCTGGCCGGGGGTGGTGTTGGCACTCTCTGGGACGTGGAGGAAACGCCCATATTGGGTAAGGGCCCGGGCAATAATTTGTTTCTCCCCCAAAGAAAAATTGCTCTTCCGCTTCCTCTCAGTCATACTCATACAAAAACTCTCTCCCAAACAATCAGCAAAAATCACTCACAAAAACAAGCAGGAAAAATCAAGCAACAAAACAAACAAACAAAATCTATCAAACAAAAAGTCTCACAAGCAGTCACCAAAAAACACTATCAAATATATTCTACAAAACACTAGATCAAACAGTCAACAAATATCACAAAGACAAGTCACAACGCAACAAACAACAGAACAAAAGCACCTTGCTGTATAGAAAGGGATACAAAGGAATGTACATTTGCAAAGGAAGTGTGTTTGCGTCTGTCTATTTATGCTGTCTGCGTAGTTCACTAAGTTGCCCGGGACCACTTCCAGTTTCACTGATTGCGCCGTTCCCGAGTTGTGAGCTTGCGCACAGAGGTGCTGACCATGGTCTGCTTCATGTGCGCATGCGTGAGCCGGCCGGCCCTTCATTTGCATGGGGTCACGGCTCATTTCAATGAAAAATGCCCACGTCCTTCCCAATTTGAATTACTCCGCCTTACGCCTCGGAATTAACGTTACTCCGGCGCTAATTTCTGCGCAAATACTACGAGGATACGGTGATTGCGCCTCTACATTGCGCCGGTCTAACGTAGAGGAGGTGTGCTACGCTGGTCAAAAAATGCGCCAATGTACGTGAATCTGGCCCTTTATATTTACATAATTATCCCCCACTATTTAAGAAGTTAGAAAATGATCTTTCAACTTGGTCCAAACATGAATTGTCATGGTTAGGCAGGATCAATTCAATTAAAATGACATTACTCCCTAGAATCCTATATTTTTTCAGGTCTCTCCGTATACCTGTCCGTAATTTCCAGTTGAAAAAACTTCAGGGTAAAATAGTCATATTCATATGGAATACCTCTGGTTATAGAATACCCCAAAACACCCTTTTTTGTCATAGAGGTCTTCCTGATCTCTATAAATATTTTCTATCAGCAAGACTAGCACAGATCTCGACGATCTATTCTAAATCCGAACAACCAGATTGGCTTAATATTGAAAAACAAGCGGCTCCACAATGCTTGCTTGAATACCTTTTTTGGTGTCCCCCTAAAAAGAGACCTTCAATTCTAGTCCCGTCTCTATCCCAATCACTTGCGCTCTGGGATGAACTTAGAAAATATCCGTCTCTTGTCTCAACCGTTCGACCACTTGCAAGTCTGTTTGTTTGGGAACCCGGACTTTCCCCCTGGGCTAGATATGGAGGCTTTTAAATGGTGGACGGATAAAGGACTTTATTGTATTGGACAGTTTTTTTACGCTGGTAAACCCATGTCATTAAACAATTGCAAATAAAAAAAACCATTAAAACTTCCGGAATCAGAGGAATGTCATTTTCATCAAATTTACAAATTTCTACAAATGATCTGGAAGGAAAAACCTCCCCCCTACAATTTAAAAACTATGAGATGTGGTGTGAAAGAGCTGAGGGACAGAGGGGGGGGGGGTGTTTTGGTTGCATATCCGTGCCTCACTCACTCTACAGGGAAAGCTTCTTATATGGAGATATTGGAAAATGATCTTCAAATAAGTTGGGACTTAGACACCTGGCATAAATCATTTACAAAATCGGGGGATTCTAAACGTATCAGTGATGGAGGCCAACATTAAAGTAATAACCAGGTGGTATTTAACTCCCTCTAAGCTGGCTTCTATTTTCCCTACAGTAGATCTGGTGGGAGTGTCCTAGAATTAGATCATTTTGGAACAACATTTTTTCTATGATTTTCAAGGTAACAGATTGCCAGGTTTCGAGATCTCTACCAATAGCTCTCCTGAATGCGCATATATCTCAAATTCCAAAACATTCTCAAAAATGTATTCACTTTATTCTTACAGGAGCTAAGCTTACAATTGCCAAAAATTGGAAGAAACCTAAGCCCTCTTTCTCGGAAGCAAAAAAAAAAATCTCTTGGATAATGACTGTAGAAAAGTTAGCTACATTTTGAATGATACTGTTTTGAAATTTGAAACGATCTGGGAACCTTGGGCAAGAATATATAGGTATTTCTCTTACTCAGGATGCCTCTTCCATTTCCGCAAACACTGTAAATTAGGTATATAACTTGTCTTATCCCCTTTCCTCCCTCTCTTCTTCACATAGACAGTTTTTAACAGTTTTTCTATTTTTTAATAAAGGAATATTGTCCCTCGATGAAGATTCATCATCAATCTTAACGATGACACCACCACCGGAGCCGAAATAGAAAATAGAAAAATAAAAAGCTCCATAATGGAATTGCAAAGAGCGGTCGCAAACCTCCTCTACTCAGATCCTCTGCCAGTGCTTCTGGCCCCTCCCCTCTGTCCAGTGCCCCCAGAGTAAGTCACGAGGAGTGATGAACCTAGTCGGAGGGGCTTGAGGGGCTGACGTATGAGGAACTAGGAAGCAACCAATGAAGAGAGAGGCAGTGTAAAGGATGGGGGAGCGCTGATTACTGGGGCTGCAGAGCCATTTTTGAGGTGATACCTTTGTCCCAGCACTTGTGAATATGCACATTAATGCTTGGTTTTAATCTGGAAAATGTGAGTGATACTTGTTTTATGTTTTATACAAAAAAAATCCTTTTAAAACAGTAAAGCACTATTGTAAGCTTTGTTACTTTTGCATGTGGGCGATGTGAGTGGAGATCAATGATAAACAATAAGGAAGGAGCAAACCCTGTGATATGAGACACCTGAGCTATAAGAAGGAGAAAAATTCAAAGAAACTAATCAGAGGATTGTTTGTGATATAAGTCGCAGATATAAAGCCTATAACGTGAGGTAACAACTGGTGACGGTGACACAAGGATATCTGTATATGCATAGAGGTGGATTAATGTGAAGATATTACTTTTAATTATTTTGATATCACAAATATGCACTACTGATGTCAATTTGTGCAGTACATTCACATCAGCCTACTATACCACATTCTGACATGATTTGGTATAGTATTCTGGTAAGGAAATTGTGTCAGTGACCAAAGATTGTCAAAAACACAATGGCCCAGATTCACAAAGCACTTACGCCGGCGTAAGTGGAAATTTGTGCTGGTAAGTGCAAATGTGCGCCGGCGTATCTGTGCGCCGGACCCACAAACCAACATAGCCTAAAAACTGGCCACCCTACGCCGACGTAGCTTACATACGCCGGCGTAGCGTGGGCACACTTTTCGTCTGGAAGCATGTTGCTGCTCCCATTGATTAGGCATTCAAATATGCAAATGAGGGAAATGCGGCGATTCATGAACGTACGCGCGCGGCGCATGCTACGCGAGGTGCGTGTAAGTTTTACGTCCGGCGTAAAGTTATTCCCAATAAATGAGGCACAACCCAGCAATAGACATGCAAAGGTCTGCACCAGAGAACACAGGCTGGCGTATTGGGCGTACGCTACGTTCACGGTGTACATGGTGATCCAGCGTAGCTTAGGCTTTTGTCCCGGCATGGTTGTGAGAATGCGCATAAGGGTGCTGTTTCATGCGTTAACATCACGGCTACGTCACGGCGCATGCGCAGTTCGTGATAAGTTGGAGCGTAAAACACTGCACCATGCTCGGACCATCATTTGTATGCTCACTCCCACTTCCACCTACGCCAGCCTGCGCCTTCGAAACTTATTCCACGCCGACACAGCAGTGGGAGCAATAGCTTGCTGAATGCAGTGCTTGCCTCTCCACGGTGCGTCGGCGTAGCGTACAGCGTTTGCGCTACGGCAGCGTAATGTGCGCGCAACTCTCTGTGAATCTGGGCCCTGTTTAAAACAGCAAAGTTTTTACTATAAATGATGTTTAGCCAGAATAAAAAAAACAACTAGAACTGTGGATAACTTACTTTACTAAAGACAACACCACAGAAAAAAGATCTGTATTATAAACTCAAGATGGAGAGTAGAGATGAGCTTTGTGTTCGAGTCGAGTCGAAAATCGAACAAAACTAGTGATGCTCCACGGCCCATAATTCACTGCGGCATTGCGCGCTGATGATTGGCCAAGCATGCACTATGACCCGCATGCTTGGCCAATCACAGCGCGCAAAAAACGGAGAGCCATAATTGGCCAAAGCCAGGGTGGCTTTGGCCAATTATTGTTCAGGGCTTAAGTAAACGCCCCACACTATAAAAGGCAGCCTGCAGCGTGGCCGCGTGTAGTGTGTTCCGGGCTTGTTAGGCCACGTACACACGATCAGACCGGTCCGATGAAACTGGTCCGACGGACCATTTTCATCGGACCAGACTGAAGTGGTCTGATGGTCTGATGTGTGTACACACCATCGGACCAAAAATCCAATCAGACCAGAACACGATGACGTAGAACACAACGACGTGCTGAAAAAATGAAGTTCAATGCTTCCAAGCATGCGTCGACTTGATTCTAAGCATGCGTGGGATTTTGGTCCGATGCCAACCATCGAACCTGTCCGACAGACAGATTTTAAAGCAAGTTTTAAAACTTTGGTCCGATGGACAACGGTCCGATATGCCATACACACCATCGAACTGGTCTGATCGTGTGTACGCGGCCTAACAGATCAGACAGAGAGAGAGAGAGAGAGAGAGAGAGAGAGATTGTCTTTTTTTCTAGATAGATAGAGCAGGCAGGCTAGTCAGTTACTTGTTGTGTACTGCACGTGTCCTCTGCAGTTTGCACCAAAAGCTATGAGGTGTGTGTACTGCCTTTGACAGGCAACAAGGAAGGGCAGAGAGTCACGAGGGCAAGAAGCCTCTGCGTCTACAGGCAACAGTGCTGGTCATGGACACGGTGCATCCTCATCAGCAAGTGGCCGTGTGACACACTCGTCCTTGTTTTCGGAAGCTGGCCGTGTTGAGCCGCAACATGCAGAAGACTAGGTAGAGTGGATGACCAAGCCATCCTCATCCTCCTCATCCTCTCTCACCCATGCTCAGGGTACTTTGTCTGGCAAAGTAGCTGCCAAGGCGTCCTCTTTCCTCTGCGCAATGGCATCACTTACTCCTTCCCTAGTCTCACCATGTCCTCCTGAGGAGTCCCACGAACTGTTTGAACATAGTGTTGGGTACATGCTGCATGAAGATGCACAGAGTTTTGAAGGCTCCGATGATGGAAAACAGATAGAGGAAGGCAGTAATGTGAGCCCAGAGAGAGGGGGTGCCCAAGAAGGACAGCAATCTGGCAGGCATTTTCCCTCAGTTGCAGCATACTGCCAGGTTTCTGACAGTGATGAGGAGGGAGGGGATGATGAGGTCACTGACTCTACATGGGTGCCTGATAGGAGAGAGGAGGAGGAGGAGGAGGAGAAGGAGGCACAGGCACATCTTTAAAGAGGCAGGATGCCTTCCAGGGCACAGCTTAAGGGCAGCACATCAACTGCATTACATCGAAGAGCTACACCTGTGCAGGGTGCTGCTGTGTCTCAGCGTTACTGCAAAAGTTCTTTGGTGTGGGCCTTTTTTGAGACATGTGCATCCGATCGCATCATTGCTATTTGCAACATATGTCTCAAGCGCATCTCGCGTGTCCAAAACATCAACCGCTTGGGCACCAAATGCTTGACCAGACATATGTCGACCTGCCATGCAGTTCATTGGCAAGCATACCTGAAAGACCCACACCAAAGAACAAAGCGGAACTCCCCTTGCCCCTCATCAGCTGGGATCCCCAACCCCACTATACCATCAGTCCTCTCTGAAGCCTGCATTGATAGGCCTGAAGGTGAAAATTTGGGTGTGTCACAACCTAGTAGTAGCGGGCAATCTACTATCGGTACACCGATGGCAGATTGTACCAGACAAATTTCCCTGCCCCAGCTGCTGCAGCGCAGAAAGAAGTACTCTCCCAGCCATCCACATGCCCAGCGGTTGAATGCTAGCTTAGCAAAATTGCTAGCACTTCAACTTCTGTCTTTTCAGTTGGTAGATTCTGCCCCCTTCCGTGAGTTTGTGGAATGTGTGGTACCTCAGTGGCAAGTTCCCAAACGCCACTTTTTCTCACAGAAGGCGATTCCGGCTCTCTAACGGCATGTGGAAGGCAATGTCCATGCCTCGCTGGACAGGGCGGTCAGTGGTAAGGTGCATATTACTGCTGATTCATGGTCCAGCAGGCATTAGCAGGGACGTTACCTCTCTTTCACGATGCATTGGGTGACTCTGCTGGCAGCTGGGAAGGATGCAGGGCAAGGTACAGTAGTGTTGGAGGTTGTTCCGCCACCACACCTCCAAAACACTACTACTGGTTGTGACACACCTCTCTCCTCCACCCCCTCCTCTTCTTCTTCCTCTGTGGCCTCTTCCTGTGCTGATGTGTCCTCGGAACCAGCCGTGCTCCGTAGGCATACAAGGGGCTACGCAGGAATGCAGGCAAAGAGATGCCATGTGGTGCTAGAGCTTGTGTGATTGGGAGACAGGAGCCACACTGGGGCAGCTCTGCAGGGGCAGGCTCAGAGGTGGTTGACGCCATGCCAGCTTAAGCCAGGAATGGTGGTTAGCGACAATGGCACCAACCTCCCCTCTGCCCTGCAACAGGGACAACTGACCCATGTGCCCTGTTTTGCTTATGTTCTGAATTTGGTGGTGCAGCGGTTCTTGGGCAGGTACCGGGCTTACAGGATGTCCTGAAGCAGGCCAGGAAAGTCTGTGTGCATTTCAGAAGGTCATATAATGCCACTGCTCAGCCAAGACAGACCTCCAAAGGGGATACAACCTACCCAAGAACCGCCTAATCTGTGACATGCCCACCAGATGGAACTCTACATTGGCCATGCTGCAGCGGCTGCACACGCAGCAGAGGGCCATTATTGAGTACCTGTGTCAATATGGCAGCAGAACTGGGTCAGGGGAACTTGGGTTTTTTGCCTTGATCAGGGATGCATGCACTGTCCTGTCACCATTTGAGGAGGCCATAAGAATGGTGAATGGTGAGCAGTGACAGTGCATGCATCAGTTAGACTGTCCCTCTTATTCACATGTTGGAGCACACAAGCACACGCTACGTGGAATAATGGACAGGGCCCTTGAGGCAGAAAAGAAGGAGGACTTCCTTACCTCTCAAGGCCCCCTTTGTCCAGACAGTGGTCCTGCTTGCCCGCCTAGCACACAGGAAGAGGACGAGGAGGAGGAGAAGGATTGTATTAGGAGCTTTTGACTCAGCATCAGCAGCAGTCTTCAAGGGATCAATTAGAGTCCCAAGGAATGCATGGACTTTTATGTGGCTGGGTTGAGGTGGCTGCGGATCCTGTTGTCCTCAGTGACCCAGAGGACTCTGCCCCGAATGCCTCAGCAAACCTACGCCGCATGGCCTCCCTGATCCTGCAAAGCCTGCGTAAGGATCCTCGTATTCGTGCTATCAAGGAGAGGGATCATTACTGGCTGGCAACTCTCCTTGATCCACGTTACAGGGGTAAGGTTGCGGACCTTATCTTGCCATCAAAGAGAGAGCAGAAGATGAAACTTCTTCGGGAGGCCTTGCAGAAAGGTCTGTGCAGCGCGTTCGCAGAGGCTGGGGGGTTACCAAATTCTGGCCCTGGACAATGTGTTGCTGAGGCTTCGGTGTGTCACAGAAGGAGCAGTGGAGAAGGTGGCTGTCTGACGCGTTCAGACAATTTTTTAATCCGCAGCCCCAAGGTATGACCGGTTCCAGCAACCATCGCCAGCATCTGTTTTACATGGTGCTGTAATACCTAGGGGCAAGAGCAGACTTGGACACCTTTCCCACCGAAAAGCCTCTGGCTTACTGGGTCTTGAGGATGGATCACTGGCCAGAGCTTGCACAGTATGCAATTGAGCTACTGGCTTGTCCTGCATCCAGCGTTCTTTCAGAACGCACATTCAGTGCTGCTGGAGGCTTTGTGACCAATCACAGGGTGCGCCTCTCCACCGACTCCGTCGATCGACTGACCTTCATAAAAATGATACAGTCTTGGATCACCACCAGCTACCAAGGAGACCTTGGAGACCTGGGAGAGGGGAGGAGGAAAGTGTATCGAGGTGAATGAGAGTAAATCCTGAAGAGAAATGAACACAACTGCGAATCAGCTGCGTACCCATAGAGGATAATGGACCAGAATTCACACCTGAGCCACACCGCAAGGCCTAAAATATACACACGTTTTTTTCAGCAATGTGCAGTGTGAATGCATCGCACATATGTGAACCAGCCTCACTGAAAACAATGTATTTAGAAATGTTCTGTATATTGGATGCGGTTTAAGCCGCACTCAATTGGCATAGGTGTGAACCCGGCCTAATTCCGAAAGCAGTTTTAAATTACCTTTTTGTTATAGTAATCTCATTTTGTGCAGGGACAGTTCAAAACATGTGCCACTATTATAGACACCCAGCAGGTACAATCTTTAAAACTTTTTTCCATTGATACATGTACCCTGGGGCAAGACCCAGGTTCTCAAAGACGTTTTCCAACAATAACTTGCATATGGGGCATTAAAATGAGCGCTTTTGAATTTGAACGCTCGAGTCCCATTGATGTACACGCGAACGGTCGGTCCGTTCAAAGGTTCTGGTGCGAACCGAACGGGGGGTTGTTCGGCTCATCCCTAATGGACAGTTATCTATTGGAAGCACCTGCCAACAGCACCAATTCACCAATAAAGTATCTGGATCTTATCTTACAAAACTGTATAAAATAATAGTATGAATAATATTAATAAAACAGTTGTAAGGAATTATGGCATAGGTATTTATTTAATTATTTTTTATCATACTTAAGCACATTTTAATACCTTTTGTATACCGTTCTGTCCTCAGATTTTTATTATTTAAAAAAATAGTATTTTGCGTTAAAAAAAAAAAAAAAATGTTGTTTATAGCACTGAGCTTTGAAGCAGATGTGAAGGACATACATTACGTATCTTTAATTCCCTCAAGCAAACAAGCTGAGTTCAGTGTGCAGTCAGGTTACAGGCCTGAATGTGTTAGAAGGATAGCAAAGATGGGCACACATCAGGGGTGCACAATCAAATCAATCCTGCTGACAAGACAGTTTTTATGTTCAGTTCAGACTACACTTTTATTCTTTTGGGGCCAGACTCCTCATTTTCTTACGATCTTTTAGAGGGATAAAAATAGTGATGGTTATGGGGGCAAGGATGATGATTATATCACAATATATTATACATGGAGTAAATTAAAATTGCATTGTGTGCCACCTTAATAATATATTATATGGAGTATATGATATAAATAAACAAATGGATATACACCTGTGTGGAATACATATACAGCCAAGACAGACCTCCAAAGGGGATACAACCTACCCAAGAACCGCCTAATCTGTGACATGCCCACCAGATGGTCTCCTCTGTTTTCCTTGGTGGATGATATATCATATCCCAGTCTAAAAAAGACCTGCTGTATCCTTGCTCGCGATAATACTCTGGAATTCTTCTATCATCTCTATAGTAGTCCCGTTGTTCTCTTGGAGGACCATATTGATTATAGGTGTACCCTGGACTCCTCTCTCTAGGTCTGAGGAGTGGAGGTGGTGGACCATATCTAGCTCCTTGTCCATAATAAGGGTCAGGATCTGGGCTCCGTCTATAGGGTCTCTGATCGTATTGTTGGTCACTCCTATATTCTTTGTTTCCATGGTCTCCATTCGCATATTCGGGGCTTCTCATCCGTTCATTCTGTAAGCCTTTAGTGTCTTTCTGTCCCTGGTTTGTTTTATTCCAATTATTATGTGGTTTTTTATTATTATTTTTGCGATGTTTAGGTTTTTTTCCAGGCTTGCTGAGGAGTATGTTCTGCCTGTGGATGTTTCCTCCATGTGTTGCGTGGAGTTTGGCCACTAGGGTGTCTGTGTCTGCCATCCCAGTGTTCGTTCCTGTATTGATCCTGTCTAGAGGGATCTTCCCTTGGATCTTGACGTACACTTTCTAATCTTTCTCCTGTTTCTGTTGCTAATTTCTCTACCAATGGTGAACGGGTTTGAGTCGGTTGTTCAGGTGTAGAGAATGTAGAGATAGGGTCAGAGGGGCTCTTTTTGGCTTGCCATTTATACACCAAGTCATTTTTATAATCATTGATGTCTCTTGCATACTTCTTACTCTTTCTCTGTTGTGCCTCGGAATCCTTTTTAGTCAAATCTTTATTTAATTGGGTGGTAAGACGTTTAAATTCTTCAGTGTAGCACCTGACGAGCTCGCTGCTCGTGGAGATAGGCACCCCCTTTCACCACTCTGTGTAAGTGCACATCTTTTGATTGCTAGCAGGAATCCCTCCAGTGGTGACAGGACTACTCTATGTTTGTTTTTTTGTACTTTCCCCTTCCATGCACCATCGGATTTGAGGCTTCCATTCATCAAGAGTTTGATGCCCTATCTTTCTGGCTATATCAGATAGCCTTGAGGTAAGCTGATAGGATCACTAGAGGTGTGGGCTGCACGTTTTGGAATCCTCCATTGCACCTTCACTCATTTGGCTGCTGGAACATCTCCTTTTGACTTCACACCAGATTTCACTTGCTGCACCGAGTTGCATGATTAAGTTAGACTCTCTTCTTTTATTTGGTTTTGTCTGCAGGACTGAGTTTGACCATGCATTCTATTATGTCCACCACACATCTTTATAGATGACACGGTCATTGTTATTTACTGTTACTTTGTTCACATTGTGTTTTATAGAATTTTTTCTATATATTTATACTTTTTTGTCACTTATTGTATTCACCTAGTTTACTACTTCACTTCCCCTTTCCCATCACCCTTTAGGCATCACCACCACAGCGCAAACAATATCACTTGTTGTATACCTTTTATTGTCCATTTGGATAGACCTATTCTTTGTTTGCTGCAGTATACCTCCCGTGCCCCTTTCCCACGGCCCCTTTCCCACGGTCCAATCCCTTTTCACCCATTTCAGCGCAGGAGTTTCACCTATCACTTTGAGTCACTTTATCCTCTTTCACTCCAGCTGCAGTTATGGACATTTTCACGTTTATTGAACAACGAGAAGTCAATCTTGACCTGGTTTTCAATAACGATGACCCCAAAACCGATAGCAATGTTGAACATCTTATACGGAAATTAGGACATGGTTTAGAGAAAAAGATGAACCTATGGTGGGACATCAACACCTTTGACAGATACATCAAGGCTAATTTAGTGCCTAGACGTCTCAGGTGGGATGTACCCCCTAATGATGGCCTTATCGATCAGGAATCAATCGATGAGTGGTTCAGATTTTTCAATAGCAAAGGCACTGAGCTTCTGCATTTCTTGCTCAAAAGGAAGCAGAAGAAACTCAGAAAAATCGAGCAAGCCCTAGCCGAACTCAAACTACGCTTGGATATACACAAAGACACTGAAGAATTTAAACGTCTTACCACCCAATTAAATAAAGATTTGACTAAAAAGGATTCCGAGGCACAACAGAGAAAGAGTAAGAAGTATGCAAGAGACATCAATGATTATAAAAATGACTTGGTGTATAAATGGCAAGCCAAAAAGAGCCCCTCTGACCCTATCTCTACATTCTCTACACCTGAACAACCGACTCAAACCCGTTCACCATTGGTAGAGAAATTAGCAACAGAAACAGGAGAAAGATTAGAAAGTGTACGTCAAGATCCAAGGGAAGATCCCTCTAGACAGGATCAATACAGGAACGAACACTGGGATGGCAGACACAGACACCCTAGTGGCCAAACTCCACGCAACACATGGAGGAAACATCCACAGGCAGAACACACTCCTCAGCAAGCCTGGAAAAAACCTAAACATCGCAAAAATAATAATAAAAAACCACATAATAATTGGAATAAAACAAACCAGGGACAGAAAGACACTAAAGGCTTACAGAATGAACGGATGAGAAGCCCCGAATATGCGAATGGAGACCATGGAAACAAAGAATATAGGAGTGACCAACAATACGATCAGAGACCCTATAGACGGAGCCCAGATCCTGACCCTTATTATGGACAAGGAGCTAGATATGGTCCACCACCTCCACTCCTCAGACCTAGAGAGAGGAGTCCAGGGTACACCTATAATCAATATGGTCCTCCAAGAGAACAACGGGACTACTATAGAGATGATAGAAGAATTCCAGAGTATTATCGCGAGCAAGGATACAGCAGGTCTTTTTTAGACCGGGATATGATATATCATCCACCAAGGAAAACAGAGGAGACCAAGCAAAGAAGCCCTCCAAGAAAAGAGGGTGCAGAGCAGGAAAGAGAAAACAGGAGAAAAAAAGAATAATTGGGGAAGGGATTTTTAACCTTACTGACACACCTCTGACCCAAGAAGAAATTCTGGTACTGGATAAAGGGCTTAAGTATGCACCGGTCAGAAACTTGGATAAATTCCAGACCTATATCAACTTAGAGCGATACATTAGGAAACTTAACATTAAAAAGTATCTCAAAGATATACCTGCTAAGCCCATTATAAGGGAAACCAATTCCGTGGTGCACAGTCAGTTAAGGAATAAATCCACTTTTAATCCCAAGGTAAAAGATGGTAAACACATAGAGGTATTCAGACATATGGTAACAGAAGAAATTAAAAACCTCACTTTCAAAAAAATTGAGGAACCTACATCCATGAAAATTGGGATCAAAAAACTCAGAGCAAAGAAAGACCTTGTGATTAGGCCCTCGGATAAGGGTGGAGGGATTGTTCTATTAACCACTGAACAATACCACACAGGCATGATGAAATTGCTTGATGACTCTGAGACCTACTGCCCCATGTCCAAAAATCCGATTTTCAAATGGAAAAAAGAACTTGAACAAGTAGTACATTTGGGTCTGAAGAAGGGAGTCCTTGACAAAAAAGAGGCTAGATATCTGATCCCCGAGGCTTGCAGAACCCCCATCATCTATGCCCTACCCAAGATCCACAAAGATAAAGATAACCCTCCCTTTAGACCTATAGTGAACGGGATAGATTCCATCACAGCCAGACTTGGGCAATATGTAGACCGGTTTCTTCAACCGGCCGTCCAGAATACACGCGCTTATCTTAAGGATACGAAAGACATGCTGCAACTTCTGGACGAGACGAATGAGGCCGGACCACTTTTGATGGCAACAGCAGACGTATCGTCACTCTACACCATCATTCCCCATCATCTAGCCTGCGATTCCACCAAATGGGGGCTTCGCAACTATACAGAGCTCCCATGTGTACAGAGGAAGTACATTATCAAATGCTTGGACTTCTGTCTTAAACATAGCCACCTCTGGTACAAGAATCAATATTACCAGCAAAAGACCGGGGTGGCAATGGGGGCAAAATTCGCACCCAGCGTCGCGGGTCTCTTCATGTCTAAATGGGAAGAGGAGTCGATTTTCACCAACCAGCCTACTGACCTTTTGCTATATAAAAGGTATATCGACGATATCTTTATCTTATGGAAAGGAGACCACCAGTCCCTTGTTGCCTTTTTTTGAGAGTTTGAACATCAACTCCAAAAATATCGTATTGACATGGCAGATAGGACATACCATACCCTTCCTGGACTTAGAAATTTCTAGGAATAATGGGACTTTTGACACAAGGACTTTCTTTAAAAACGTAGACCGCAATAGCTACCTCCCCATCACTAGTTGCCACCATAAAAACTGGCTCTTCAATATACCTAAGGGCCAGCTGGTACGTCTAAGACGCAACTGTACCAGGCTAGACGAGTTTCAAGTTCAGGCCAAAAAAATTGGCGACAGATTTATTGAAAAGGGATATAACGATATGTATATCAAGGAAAAAATAGATGAAGTATCTAAGTTACCAAGAAGCAACCTTCTGGAAAACAAGAAGCCGGCAATTAGGAAGGATTTGGTACCTGTGATGATGGAATACAGCGTTCAGTTTAAGAAGATAGAAAAGGTTATTCAACGTCACTGGCATATTCTGAAGGCTGACAAGGACCTTCGAGCCCTATTACCAGACAAACCGAGCTTCATCTATAAAAGGGCCCCCACTTTGCGGGACCAACTGGTCAAGAGTGTGATAGATCCCCCGAAGAAATTGTTTTCTTTCTTTACTGGCAAAGGATTTTACCCTTGTAAAAGATGTTACTCTTGCATACATACTAAACGACCAAATATTAAAGTCACTACATTCAAGTCTAATAGCAATGACACACAATATGAAGTAAGAGACTTTATTGGATGTAACACAGAGGGTGCAGTCTATGCCCTAGAATGCAGCTGTGGCCTTCAATATATTGGCCGTACTAAGCGGCTTCTGCGAATCCGCATTAAAGAACACGTTAAGAATATAGAAAGCGGGTTCACTAACCACAGTGTATCACGTCACTTTGCCAAAGTTCATCGGAAAGATCCATCACAGCTTAAATTTTGGGGGATAGTTCCTTATTCCAGACCATGGCGAGGGGGTCACAAAGTTAGGTCCCTGAGCCAGCTCGAATCCAAATATATCTTTTGTATGGATACTCTCAGGCCCAAAGGACTCAATATTGAGTTCGACCTTAACTGCTTCCTGAGTGACTTCTAGGACCCCTTCCTCTTGACTTTCCAGGTTATATTCCCTAGCTCCATTCATCCCTAGCCATGATCTGTCCTTTACCATTCCATGTAGGTCTTTGTTAGCCGTGTGTCGGGTGCAGCTGTGTACAGTGCTCTGTTCGGTTTTTTTACTCGATACATACTACTTTTCTACATCAGTAGAGGACTGTTAGAATTTTCCCTGAGCAGAGGGAGAGTGCTCCCCTCTATGTGTATATATCCATATATATATGTGTATGTCACTTGCATATATGTGTATATTCTTAATCTGATTTCACAGATTTTTTACTTTTTACCTTTTATATTTTATCCCATATTTTACTATTATGTATTATTTTTTGTATCTCCTATCATCCCTGCCATCCATCATTACACCCAATGAGGATGTCCATTGGGGTTTTTTTTCCCCCACAACCCTCTATTAGAGGCATTTTTACTATTTTTCAGTTTGGCTCTGTTTACCATTTAGACATGCTGGGATCCCATGGAGGGTGTCTGAGCGTGTTTGTGGTTTAAATCATCCATATTTTATCATTCCGTTTTACACACCTTTTTTCTATATATTATGTTAATTCTGAGTCTGGTTTGTATTCGGGTCTGCCTAGACCAGGACGCCTCCCATTGTGAGACCTAACGACATCTCTGATTAGATGCCACCTGGGTGGGACGGTACGAGGAGGAGTGCTTGCTGTCCTTAGCTGAATTGCATGCTGACTTCGGGAAAATGGCGGCCGGGCATCCTATTCCGCAGACCCTATTTAAACTCAGACCAGTATCCAAGTGCTATCCCCTGATGAAGTCACGTGGTGTGACGAATACGCGTCGGGATTGGAGCACTGGACCCTTTACACCTGACGGACGGTAGACGAGCTCGCTGCTCGTGGATGTATGACCGCCTCAGCTGACTTTATGTGAGTTTTTATTTTGTGCTTTGTTTATTAAATCTTTATTTTGCGGTATTATGCGATGTGCCCTCCTATTTTTGTTTCAAACACCATCGTTTGAGTATCGGCGGATCAACATCTAGCCAAACAGCGGCAGCAGAGCAGCATCTGACGAGCTCGCTGCTCGTGGAGATAGGCACCCCCTTTCACCACTCTGTGTAAGTGCACATCTTTTGATTGCTAGCAGGAATCCCTCCAGTGGTGACAGGACTACTCTATGTTTGTTTTTTTGTACTTTCCCCTTCCATGCACCATCGGATTTGAGGCTTCCATTCATCAAGAGTTTGATGCCCTATCTTTCTGGCTATATCAGATAGCCTTGAGGTAAGCTGATAGGATCACTAGAGGTGTGGGCTGCACGTTTTGGAATCCTCCATTGCACCTTCACTCATTTGGCTGCTGGAACATCTCCTTTTGACTTCACACCAGATTTCACTTGCTGCACCGAGTTGCATGATTAAGTTGGACTCTCTTCTTTTATTTGGTTTTGTCTGCAGGACTGAGTTTGACCATGCATTCTATTATGTCCACCACACATCTTTATAGATGACACGGTCACTGTTATTTACTGTTACTTTGTTCACATTGTGTTTTATAGAATTTTTTCTATATATTTATACTTTTTTGTCACTTATTGTATTCACCTAGTTTACTACTTCACTTCCCCTTTCCCATCACCCTTTAGGCATCACCACCACAGCGCAAACAATATCACTTGTTGTATACCTTTTATTGTCCATTTGGATAGACCTATTCTTTGTTTGCTGCAGTATACCTCCCGTGCCCCTTTCCCACGGCCCCTTTCCCACGGTCCAATCCCTTTTCACCCATTTCAGCGCAGGAGTTTCACCTATCACTCTACATTGGCCATGCTGCAGCGGCTGCACACGCAGCAGAGGGCCATTATTGAGTACCTGTGTCAATATGGCAGCAGAACTGGGTCAGGGGAACTTGGGTTTTTTGCCTTGATCAGGGATGCATGCACTGTCCTGTCACCATTTGAGGAGGCCATAAGAATGGTGAATGGTGAGCAGTGACAGTGCATGCATCAGTTAGACTGTCCCTCTTATTCACATGTTGGAGCACACAAGCACACGCTACGTGGAATAATGGACAGGGCCCTTGAGGCAGAAAAGAAGGAGGACTTCCTTACCTCTCAAGGCCCCCTTTGTCCAGACAGTGGTCCTGCTTGCCCGCCTAGCACACAGGAAGAGGACGAGGAGGAGGAGAAGGATTGTATTAGGAGCTTTTGACTCAGCATCAGCAGCAGTCTTCAAGGGATCAATTAGAGTCCCAAGGAATGCATGGACTTTTATGTGGCTGGGTTGAGGTGGCTGCGGATCCTGTTGTCCTCAGTGACCCAGAGGACTCTGCCCCGAATGCCTCAGCAAACCTACGCCGCATGGCCTCCCTGATCCTGCAAAGCCTGCGTAAGGATCCTCGTATTCGTGTTATCAAGGAGAGGGATCATTACTGGCTGGCAACTCTCCTTGATCCACGTTACAGGGGTAAGGTTGCGGACCTTATCTTGCCATCAAAGAGAGAGCAGAAGATGAAACTTCTTCGGGAGGCCTTGCAGAAAGGTCTGTGCAGCGCGTTCGCAGAGGCTGGGGGGTTACCAAATTCTGGCCCTGGACAATGTGTTGCTGAGGCTTCGGTGTGTCACAGAAGGAGCAGTGGAGAAGGTGGCTGTCTGACGCGTTCAGACAATTTTTTAATTCGCAGCCCCAAGGTATGACCGGTTCCAGCAACCATCGCCAGCATCTGTTTTACATGGTGCTGTAATACCTAGGGGCAAGAGCAGACTTGGACACCTTTCCCACCGAAAAGCCTCTGGCTTACTGGGTCTTGAGGATGGATCACTGGCCAGAGCTTGCACAGTATGCAATTGAGCTACTGGCTTGTCCTGCATCCAGCGTTCTTTCAGAACGCACATTCAGTGCTGCTGGAGGCTTTGTGACCAATCACAGGGTGCGCCTCTCCACCGACTCCGTCGATCGACTGACCTTCATAAAAATGATACAGTCTTGGATCACCACCAGCTACCAAGGAGACCTTGGAGACCTGGGAGAGGGGAGGAGGAAAGTGTATCGAGGTGAATGAGAGTAAATCCTGAAGAGAAATGAACACAACTGCGAATCAGCTGCGTACCCATAGAGGATAATGGGCCAGAATTCACACCTGAGCCACACCGCAAGGCCTAAAATATACACACGTTTTTTTCAGCAATGTGCAGTGTGAATGCATCGCACATATGTGAACCAGCCTCACTGAAAACAATGTATTTAGAAATGTTCTGTATATTGGATGCGGTTTAAGCCGCACTCAATTGGCATAGGTGTGAACCCGGCCTAATTCCGAAAGCAGTTTTAAATTACCTTTTTGTTATAGTAATCTCATTTTGTGCAGGGACAGTTCAAAACATGTGCCACTATTATAGACACCCAGCAGGTACAATCTTTAAAACTTTTTTCCATTGATACATGTACCCTGGGGCAAGACCCAGGTTCTCAAAGACGTTTTCCAACAATAACTTGCATATGGGCATTAAAATGAGCGCTTTTGAATTTGAACGCTCGAGTCCCATTGATGTACACGCGAACGGTCGGTCCGTTCAAAGGTTCTGGTGCGAACCGAACGGGGGGTTGTTCGGCTCATCCCTAATGGACAGTTATCTATTGGAAGCACCTGCCAACAGCACCAATTCACCAATAAAGTATCTGGATCTTATCTTACAAAACTGTATAAAATAATAGTATGAATAATATTAATAAAACAGTTGTAAGGAATTATGGCATAGGTATTTATTTAATTATTTTTTATCATACTTAAGCACATTTTAATACCTTTTGTATACCGTTCTGTCCTCAGATTTTTATTATTTAAAAAAATAGTATTTTGCGTTAAAAAAAAAAAAAAATGTTGTTTATAGCACTGAGCTTTGAAGCAGATGTGAAGGACATACATTACGTATCTTTAATTCCCTCAAGCAAACAAGCTGAGTTCAGTGTGCAGTCAGGTTACAGGCCTGAATGTGTTAGAAGGATAGCAAAGATGGGCACACATCAGGGGTGCACAATCAAATCAATCCTGCTGACAAGACAGTTTTTATGTTCAGTTCAGACTACACTTTTATTCTTTTGGGGCCAGACTCCTCATTTTCTTACGATCTTTTAGAGGGATAAAAATAGTGATGGTTATGGGGGCAAGGATGATGATTATATCACAATATATTATACATGGAGTAAATTAAAATTGCATTGTGTGCCACCTTAATAATATATTATATGGAGTATATGATATAAATAAACAAATGGATATACACCTGTGTGGAATACATATTTTTAAAGATTGTAAGATCGTTCTCAGAATTTTTTAGAAACTGGTGTAACAATGAGTTGGGGTTACACAGTTTTTGGTTGTTCTCCATTATGCCCCACACACCTGCACATTATGGCAAATGCTCCCTCCACCTCTGGTATAATTTCTGCCTTAAGGCAAGTTCACACCATGCCCACACATGAAGTGCATAGGAACGAACTGTGAGTTCGTGTGCGGTTCACATGTGGTTCTGTGTGATATAATTCCAGCCTATTCATTTTAAATAGGCATAAATCGCACTGCACCAAAAGTAGTGCATGCACTACTTTTTAAAATGCACTGCAAATGGATCGCATGGTACAAAAATATTATGCAATGCTGTGCGGGTAACCACACTGTGTTTGCCACCCTGCATTCGGAGTGTCATTAACTTTGTATTGAGACCCGCTGCACACCCCAAATGGAGTGTGTTTTGCATATGGTGTGAATCGCACATGAATACACAGCGTGTTCCTGTTTCAGCATGCTGTTAACCACCCCTTAAGGCTGGATTCACACCTATGCATTTTTAGTACTTTTTTCATCTTGCAAATTTGCACTACAGTATGTGTTCAATAGAAACCATGTTAAAAGGATTTAGTGCAAATCTGCAAAATGCAAAAAGCACAAAAAATCATATTTGTGAATCTAGCCTAAAGCCTCATACATACTATACAATTGTTGTCAGGAGATTGTCTGTTGACAGACTGTTGTTCTAAAATCTTACTGTTAGTACGCTCCATTTGACAATTGTTGTCCGACTTTTGGCCAACAAATGTTGGATGACAGGCTAGCAAATTTTTGGCAGACAGCGGTTTGACATCTGATATTCGTATGGTCAGTACACAAATTTGTCGCACAAATGTTGAAAAAGTACAAACACGCATGCTCGGAATCAATGCACACTAAACATGAAATTAGCAGAACAGGCCCAAAAGGGGGCCCACAAGAGTACGTCACTATCTTTGTGTTTGTGGCGCGACAATTGTGTACCACTAGAATGCAAGACGAGATCCTGGCACGTGCCCTTTTGACAAAAATCAGACAATCGGTTGGCCAACAATCGTACCGTGTGTACGAGGCTTAAGAGTGTGACAAGATTGATTAACACACCAGCTTATGGTATGCATGTTAACAATATTTGTCTGATTTTCCTTTCATGTGTTTGGGTAGTTCTTGCCAAGTAAAATTTCACCACATACACTAAGCTCTTGGGAAAATTCCCTTTCAAAATGCCACTTCCCTTGCAAAGTGAAAAACATATTTGCCTTTAGTAAATCAACCCTATTATTTGCTGTCAAATACGTTACAGGATATAGCATTCATATTCTTTTTTCATACTTTTTAGATTTCATTCATTTAATTTTATCTGGTGACTCTAGCAGTAAGAGGGCCAGATTTGATGAAGTGAACATGCACGAGAGCCGACCATTTTGCCTGGCATTCTTTGAACCATTAAAATGCAGTCTAATTGTGTTCGTTCGAGCACTAATACACTGCCCATCAAGAATTCCCCTGCCTTTGTGGCTATGTGTGGTGAAGAGATGAACTCAGGTGTGTTATTTGGATATTCCATATTTATTGGCGTATACCACGCACCTTCACTTTAACCACTTGACCACTGGGCACTTAAACACCCTTAATAACCAGACCAATTTTCAGCTTTCGGTGCTCTCACAGTTTGAATGACAATAACTCAGTCATACAACACTGTAGCCAAATGAAATTGTTGTCCTTTTTTTCCCACAAATAGAGCTTTCTTTTGGTGGTATTTGATCACCTTCTTAATTTCTATTATAAAATCTTGCAAAAAAGTAATTTTTCTTCATAAATTTGGCCTAAAATGTATACTGCTACATATCTTTGGTAAAAAAATAAAAAATGTTGGATATTATTTGGTCTGGGTGAAAGTTATGGGGTCTACAAGCTATGGTACCAATTACTGAAAATTGATCAATTTCATCACATCTTATGTACTGACAGCATCTCTCATTTCTTGAGACCCTAACATGCCATAAAAGTACAAATACCCCCCCAAATGACCCCTTTTTGGAAAGAAGACATTCCAAGGTATTTAGAAAGAGGCCTGGTGAGTTTTTTAAAGTTGTCATTTTTTCCCACAATTCTTTGCAAAATCAAGATTTTTTTTCATCAAATTTTCATATTATTAGGTTATTTCTCACACACAGCATATGCATACCACAAATTACACCCCAAAACACATTCTGCTATTCCTCCCGAGTATGGTGATACCACTTGTGTGAGACTTTTACACAGTGCGGCCACATACAGAGGCCCAACATGCAGGGAGCACCCAGGCCAATTCTGACATTTCTCTCCTACATGTAAAAATCATCATTTATTTGCTAGAAAATTACATAGAACCCCATAGAACGTGGTTTGAACATCGTTTTCATATGTGGGCGGAACTTGCGTATGCGTTCGCTTCTGCATGCAAGCTCACGGGGACAGGGGCACTGTATGCCCAGAGTATTGCAGAGTATGCCCAGAGTATTGCGGAGTATGCCCAGAGTATTGCGAAGTATGCCCAGAGTATTGCAAAGTATGCCCAGAGTATTGCAGAGTATGCCCAGAGTATTGCAGAGTATGCCCAGAGTATTGCAGAGTATGCCCAGAGTATTGCGAAGTATGCCCAGAGTATTGCAGAGTATGCCCAGAGTATTGCAGAGTATGCCCAGAGTATGCCCAGAGTATTGCAGAGTATGCCCAGAGTATTGCCAGAGTATGCCCAGAGTATTGCCAGAGTATGCCCAGAGTATGCCCAGAGTATTGCAGAGTATGCCCAGAGTATTGCAGAGTATGCCCAAAGTATTGCCAGAGTATTGCCAGAGTATTGCCAGAGTATTGCCAGAGTATGCCCAGAGTATTGCAGAGTATGTCCAGAGTATTGCAGAGTATGTCCAGAGTATTGCCAGAGTATGCCCAGAGTATTGCAGAGTATGCCCAGAGTATTGCAGAGTATGCCCAGAGTATTGCAGAGTATGCCCAGAGTATTGCCAGAGTCCTGCCTCCTAAAAGACAGAACAGCCATCCAATGGCAGCCCAGGAGACAGGACTTCCAATTACAGACGCCGCCAAGTAAACAGGAGATTTTCCTGTATGTAATCTGATGGAACTCATCCCGCCCCCTCCCTGTCCCCTCCGAGGCAGCGCTGATAAATACGATGGGCCAGATTCTCAGAAGAGATACGATGGCTGTTTCTGAGGCAGTGTATCTATGCGACTGATTCTTAGATTTGGCGTACATCCGACTGGCGTAAGTCACTTACACTGTCGTATCCAAGTTGCAATTTTACGCTGGCCGCAAGGTGGCATTTCCGTCTATTTCTCCTTTGAATATGCAAATGAGCTAGATATGCGTATTCCCAAACGTAGAGACCCCTTATCCAAGCACATTAACCTGGCCGGCCGCAGAAAAGAGGGGGGGACAGAGTGCGCCCCCCCTCTCCTGAACCGCCCCCCCTCCTTTTTCTTTTTTTTATTAATTAAGGGCTTTTGTCTACGGTGTCTTTGTGTGTTTTTTACAACTATTTACACTTTCTTTGTGAAATGGTGGGGTACAACGCACCCCATTACCAATTCACATGGGGGGCCAGGATCTGGGGGTCCCCTTTGTTAAAGGGGTCTTCCAGATTCTGATAAGCCCCCTGCCTGCAGACATCCTCCCCATGTTGAGGGCATGTGGCCTGGTACGGTTCAGGAGAGGGGGGCCACACTATGTCCCCCCTTCTTTTCTGCCGCCAGCCGGGTTAACGTGCTCGCATAAGGGGTCTGGTGTGGATTTTTGGGGGAACTCCACACCATTTTTTTGGGGTGGAGTTCCCCTTAAAATCCACACCAGACCTGAAGGGTCTGGAATGGATATTTGGGGGGAACCCCACGTCATTTATTTTTTTAAATTGATGGCGGGGTTCCCCTTAATATCCATACCAGACCTGAAGGGCCTGGTAATTGAACTTGGGGGGACCCCCATGCTTTTTTTAATTTTGTTTTCATGAATTAATTCTCTCTGAATTGCCGGAGCCGACAATTCATTAGTCCGGTTTCAAATGCCTTTTTTTTCCTTTCAGAAATGACACTTTGTGCAGGGACAGTTCTATGTACGGGAAACATGCGATATTTCACATGCTAACTTTACACACCCGCCCCCTCCCGAAAAAACTGCAGTTTTTAAAACTTTTTTTGATACATGTCCCCAAACACTTTTTAGGACAATAACTTGCATATTAGCCTTTAACCACTTGCCTACTGTGCACCTACACCCCCTTCCTGCCCAGACAAAATATAAGCTTCCGGCACTGCGTCGTGCGACGTGGCTCCCAAACAAAATTGGCGTCCTTTTTTTCCCACAAATAGAGCTTTCTTTTGGTGGTATTTGATCACCTCTGCGGTTTTTATTTTTTGCGCTATAAACAAAAATAGAGCGTCAATTTTTAAAAAAATGCAATATTTTTTCCTTTTTGCTATAATAAATAACCCAAAAAATATATAAAAAAAATATTTTTTCCCTCAGTTTAGGCCGATACGTATTCTTCTACATATTTTTGGTAAAAAAAAAAATGCAATAAGCGTTTATCGATTGGTTTGCGCAAAATTTATAGCGTTTACAAAATAGGGGATAGTTTATGGCATTTTTTTTTTCTTACTATTAATGGCGGCGATCTGCGATTTTTTTATTGGGACTGCGACGTTATGGCGGACATTTCGGACACTTTTCTGAAATTTTTGGGACCATTTACATTTATACAGTGAAAAATGTTATAAATATGCATTGATTACTGTATAAATGTGACTGGCAGTGAAGGGGTTAACCACTAGGGGGCGGGGAAGGGGTTAAATGTGTGTCCTATGAGTGTTCTAACTGTAGGGGGAGGGGGGGGTGACTGGGGGAGGTGACCGATTGTGTCCCTATGTACAAGGGACACAACCGCTCTCCTCTCTCCCTGACAGGGACATGCAGCTCTGTGTTTACACACAGAGCTGCACGTCCCAGCTCAGTTACTGAGCAATCGCGTGTGCCCGGCGGCGATCGTTGCCGCCGGGCACTCGCACGGGATCCCCGCAGAGCGGCGGGTGCGCGCGCCCGCCCGCGCTTTAAAGGAACATCACGTCATATGACGTGATGTCAGAACAATGGAGTCGTCTGCCCGGCGTCATTTGACGGTGGGCAGATGACAAGTGGTTAAAATTAGCACTTTAGATTTCTCCCATAGACTTTAACAAAAAAAAGTTTTAAAAACGGTTGTTTTTTTCTGGAGCAGTGATTTTAATGATGCTTTTTTTTTCTTTTTTAGGTCTAATGAGCACAATAATGAAAAACATTGTTTTTGGGATGGAAACTCCACTTTAAAGTGAATAAATAAAATGAATAATTCCTTTAAATATCGTACCTGCTGGGTGTCTTTAGTATGCCTGTGAAGTGGCACGTGATTAGAACAGTCCCTGCACAAAATGAGATTACTATAAGAAAAAAGTCATTTAAAACTGCTTGGGCTTTAATGTAATGTCTGGTCCCTGCAATATGAATGAAAATCATTGAGAAAAATAGCACAGACACAGACAGTACACACACCACGTAGCTTTAGGTGCACACTGCATAGGACAATGCCAGTACACACACCACGCAGCTTTAGGTGCACACTGCAAAGGACACGGGCATTACACACACCACGTAGCTTTAGGTGCACACTGCAGAGGACATGGGCAGTACACACACCACGTAGCTTTAGGTGCACACTGCAGAGGACATGGGCAGTACACACCACGTAGCTTTAGGTGCAAAGGACACAGGCAGTACACACACCATGTAGCTTTAGGTGCACACTGCAGAGGACACAGGCAGTACACACCACATAGCTTTAGGTGCACACTGCAGAGGACACAGTCAGTACACACACCACGTAGCTGTAGGTGCACACTGCAGAGGACACGGGCAGTACACACACCACGTAGCTTTAGGTGCACACTGCAGAGGACACAGGCAGTACACACCACGTAGCTTTAGGTGCACACTGCAGTAAAAAAAAAGGCAGTACACACACCACGTAGCTTTAGGTGCACACTGCAGAGGACACAGGCAGTACACATCACATAGCTTTAGGTGCACACTGCAGAGGACACAGGCAGTACACATCACATAGCTTTAGGTGCACACTGCAGAGGACACAGGCAGTACACACCACGTAGCTTTAGGTGCACACTGCAGAGGACACAGGCAGTACACACACCACATAGCTTTAGGTGCATACTGCAGAGGACACAGGCAGTACACCATGTGAGAATACTGCAGATAGCACAATCACCTGCCTGCCTGTCAGTAAATTAGGAAGAGCGGATCTAGCTAAACTATACAGTGTATAAATATATATACAACACCTGGTATGCATATATATCCTCTACACACTGTGGGCTAGATTCAGGTAGGACTTACGCCGACGTATCTCAAGATGCGCCGCGTAAGTCTAAATTTGCTCCATCGTATCAATGCGCCGTACCCACAGAACTAGATACGCCAGAAAATAGGCTTCTCCCGACCAACGTAACTTTCCTACGCCGGCTTATCGTAGGCGCATATTTACGCCAAACGCATTTGGCACACCCATTGATTTCCTATGCAAATGAGGGAGATACGCCGATTCCCGAACATACGCTCGTCCGGCGCAGGCTACGTGCGGTGCGCGTAAACTGTACGCCTGGCCTAAAGTTACCCCTCATAAAGCTAGGGGTAACTATGCACCAGACTTGCACAAGTGACCTGGAGAGTAGGTTCAGCAGCACCATTACGGACGAGCTGAGCAACCAGACTTGCAGGACAACACATGGCAGCCATGGTCCTAGCACTACTAATGGGTCCACTGCCACGTAGGAGGAGGAGGGCACGGGAGAGTCTTTGGCATGGGTGATTCGGAGGTGTTTCGCATTTTCAGATTCAGCCCTGAAGCCATCCAGGAAATAGCCACAACCCTGCATGATGACATCACCAGCAAGACACACCGCTCACAAGCAGTGCAGCCACTGGTCAAGGTACTGGCAACACTGCATTTCCTTGAAAGTGGATCTTTCCAGCGTAAAAGTGGAGTCGTAGCTGGGCTGTCACAATCCACCATGAGCAGATGTGTGCACCAGGTTGTCCCCGCAATCCTCAGACGCATGCAGGAAATTGCAGGATTCCCATGCACCATCAGGGCCATTGATTGCACACATGTGGCACTACGCCCCCCCCCCCTATGAAACAGAGCACATATACCGCAATCGGAAGCATTGGCATTCCATCAACATACAGGTGATAGCTGATGCCCAATACCTCATATGGCACGTCCGTGCCAAACACCCAGGGTCCAGCCACGACAGCTACATATACCGCCAAAGCAACATCCCAACGGAATTCAAACAGAACGTTTATGGGAACAGCTGGCTGGTTGGTGAGTGACATGGGAGTCAGGCATGACTGTTCGACCCCATGATGCAGACATCACGAGGGGCACATGCACAGCTAACATCTTCCTGTCTTTTCCCTTCCAGGTGACGCGGCATATGCACTTGGACCCCATCTCATGACTCCATTCCGGGATCCCCAAACCAGAGGAGAGAGAAGATACAATGATGCACACATAAGTACCTGTGCAGTGGTGGAACGCACATTTGGCCTCCTGAAGTCCCGTTTCCGATGCCTGGATAAGTCCGGGGGTAACCTGCTTTATTCCCCAAACTTTGTGCGCCAGATCATCGGTCCATGTTGCATTCTGCACAACTACGCCATGAGAAAGGGCCTGGAGATTAACATATGTGATGACCTGACCCCCGAACCACACTGCCCCCCCCCTGCCCGAGGCTACCCTGTCTGCTGAGGGAAGAGCAGTCAGGAGATGCCTCGTGGTAGGCATCTTTGCACGTTAAACACACACATTCATTATGGCACAAGGGGAATGCATGCATGCACACCACTGTGGTCCCTAGCTCACACACACCACATCCACTTCACATTGGATTAGCCCAAGTCCACGCAGGACTTGGGAGCAGGCCCCAATGGTGTCGCTGTCCATTCATACCACATTCACACGACCGTGGGGATAACTTCTCCCCAACGACCGAGGGTGACACCCCTTACTGCCAGGAGTGTCACCCCCACATTCACACACCAGTCACACTGTAGCCTGCACTACTGTCCGTGTGCATACAGTAAAAAAAAAACACTCCTCGCCGGAGCAGAAAAAAAAATGCTCCTCACCGGAGCAGGAATTAAAAAATGCTCCTCACTGGTCACCGGAGCAAACAAAATCCAAAAGAGGCACTCAATTGCGCTGTCGTAGGCTCCGTCTGGTGCCATGTCTCTGGCTCCTCACTTGCCTGGGGGGAACTTTAGGTGGGGGTGGGGAATCAGCAGGAGACTCCTCCTCAAGTCTGACACTCCTGGCAGGTTCTGGCTGCCTGCCCTCCAAAGCCAGGGCTATGCGGTTTAGCATCGCATTGGTTTCTGCCTGCATCCACAGCTGGCGGGTGGTGGTCTGCTGATACTGGCGCCTCCTGTGTCTCCACTCCGCCGAATTGGCCTTACAGCCATTGTGAGGCTCTTGACCTCTGTGACGAGGTGTGCTGTCGTGGCCTGCAGCTCCCCAATACAGGTCACAACAGCAGCACAATTGGCATTTATATTATGCAGATAGTCAGGTATTTCTGACGAGGAGGCCGCGCTGTCTGCGAGACGCTGCATGTCCTGGGCAACAGCACCCACATGTTGGGTCTGGCAGGCCTGATACCTCGCAAGAGTTTCCTGAATGCCCTCAGGAACACCCCTGTTTTTTCTGGTGGCCTTCCTGGGGGCAGGAGAGGCTTGGGGCTGTGTATATGGGGAGGCCCTTGAGGAGCTTCCCCTGATGGTGGAGAAGGGTGAAGAGCTACCCCTGATGGTGGAGGAGGGTGGTGAGGGTCCCCTGATGGTGGAGGAGGGTTTGGAGGGTCCAGGGTTGGTGGGATTTGCCTACACAATGTATAACACGTCCTCCAGGTCCCCGTACTCCTCCACTACTTCCTATAGAGGAGAGGTGTGGGCACTCTCCTCAAGGGATGGCGTGAGTTGCCCATCAGCCGACGATGGCCCAGCTCCCTCCAGCACATCTGTGGATGACACAAACCATTCACATGTTGGTGGACCCACACACTTGTCACATGTTTCCTTCCACCCCCTCACATGCTACACATCGAATAGGAGATAAAACACACTTACCTGACCTCAAGGACTTGTCACCGGAGTCGAAGCCCTCCATGCCCTTCACCTGCTCACGCTGCAGGCATTGGGCAATTAGCTGATCCTCCGGGGTCAACCCGCACAGTACATGCTGGTCCTCCTCAAATGCCGCTGTCATGCTTACTGATCTCAGCCAGCTTCTCCTTGACCTTACGTCGCATGTCATTGATTTTTTTCTGTATATCCTGGGAGCGCCTGGTCGCAATGCCCTCAGCACTGACCTGCAGGCTCAGCTCCCTCAGGATCTCATTCTTCCTGGCCTTGCTGGTCTGGTGACTGAGGGCACCATGGAGGTATTTGTATTTGATCCCAGCGACAATTATATCCCTCTCCTTCTGGCTAAAAAATTTCTTCCTCTTGTCCTTAGTTGCAGCACCCGCCATCGCTTTGCAAAAGTACCTTCACTAAGGGGGGGGGGGAGCAGGATGTACTTTTGCGCCGGACGGGTGCATGTCTAGGCGTATTTATAGGCTCGGTGTAAGCCGGTTGGACGCAACATTAGGAGCAAGTGCTTTGTGAATACTGTACTTGCCTCTCTAAATTATGTCGGTGTAGCGCAAATGAGATGCGCTACAATGGTATAAAGATGCGCCAATCTACCTGAATCTAGCCCTGTAACTTTAACTGACTAGCTACCTGCCTGCCTGCTCTATCTACCTACGGCTCACATCTATTTACTGCGGCACCACTGCACAAAACCCTTTACAGGTATGGGGTTCCCTTTAAGAGCCACCAGAGGGCGCCCGCTGCATGGCGGGGGACCCGATCGAATGCACGAGAGCCAGCACAGGGATTTGTGAGTGAAATTACATAAATTCCTGTTCTGTAAGGGGAGAGGAGACATATAGTTTGTTCTCACTATGTAGGAACAACGATATGTCTCCTCCCCCAGTCAGTCCTATTACGATACAGTTGGAACACATTTAGGGAACACACATTTAACCCCTTGATTGCCCCCTAGTGTTAACCCCTTCCCTACCAGTGACATTTACACAGTAATCAGTGCATATTTATAGCATTTATCGCTGTATAAATGTCAATGGTCCCAAAAATGTGTCAAAAAAGTCCAATCTGTCTGTCGTAATGTTACAGTACCACTAAAAAAAATTATAATAATAAAAATGCCATAAATCTTTCCCATAGTTTGTTCCCATAGTTTGTAGATGCTATAACTTTCAACAATAACAATAACAATCAAAATATTTAAAATTGTCGCTCTTTTTTTTGTTCATATCGCAAAAACTGAAAAAAGTGCTCTGGTCAGGAAAGGAGTAAAATCTTCCAGGGCTGAAGTGGTTAAAGATAAAAAAAAACGGGGGCGTGGCTGGCCAGCAAAGGAGATGGCTGCTTAGTGCCTGAGCTCGTCTGCCAGGGAGAGAACCGGAGCACTTGAAGCCCGTTTTGGAAGGCGTTCGCACCCATCCACACTCCTGAGATCCTCCTGAGACCCAGCAGACACTTACCAAAGATGTCTGGGAAGAGGAAGACCGACCACCATCCACAGAAGTTGACGGCCTTCTTTCACTACACAGGCCAGGTTAGTCAAGATGGCGCCGGCAGCGCCGCAGCGCTGGGGGCCCGATCGGACAACTATACCCCAATCCTGGGCACACAGGACTCCCTATGTCCCTCCTCACCTCCCCCACCTAAAACGGGGGACAACCCGATAACGGGAAGCCCGGCAAAGGCGCGCCTCCGCACCGATCGCATCGCGCCGCGGACGTCCCCGCAAATCGAGGCCCCCGGCTTGCGGCCTACTCCCGGCGAACCAGGCCCTGCATTCATCCATGGCCTCCTTCCCTACAACGGGCCAGCCAGTGGTGGATACCACGCTGAAAGACATGCTGTTATCCCTTCAGTCCTCCCTAATGACGGATCTGTCCTCAGTACTCTCTAAATTCACCACAGACCTGCAGTTGATAGATGGCAGAGTCACACACCTGGAAAATAGTATGGGGGATTGTACAACCACAGTAAATGAACTGGTAGACACCTATGAAGAGGTACAGATGGAACAGAAATGGATGAGGGCCAAGCTGGCCGATTTAGAAGATAGATCCAGGAGAAATAACCTGAAACTTAGGGGGGTCCCTGAATCCATTCCGCCAGCTGACCTTCCCAAATATGCTAAGGAACTTCTGCACACAATATTGCCTGATGCCTCGCCTAGGGATCTTATAATTGATAGGATCCACCGCATCGCTAAGCCCTCACACCTAGCTGCCTCGGTCCCGAGGGACGTCCTGATGAGAATCCATTTCTTTCACATCAAGGAACAGCTACTCATAGCCGCCAGAGGGGGACCGTCGCTGCAACATCCGTTCGAGGGGGTCCTGCTCTTCCCTGACCTCTCCAAATACACCCTCCAACTCAGACGACAGCTTAGACCAATCACCAAGGGTCTCCACAACAACAAGGTCCAGTACAAATGGCGTTACCCGGCCACTCTACTGGTGACGAAGAATGGTACCTCGCACGTGATCCAGGACCTGCAGAAAGGATTGCGATTGCTCCACTCTTGGGGTATTCTACCTGACTTGCCTCAGGACACCTCAGCTCCTCAAGCTCAACGCGGATCCAGACCCACTCACCGCCGCCCCGTTGCCCAGGAGGATGGTCCGGAGCAGATGACCTGAAGATTCCGGGCATTCCTATCTACATCTACGCAACAGATGCTCTCCCTGGCACCCAGCTTTCTACATGTTCTTTTCTTTCTTTTTTTTTCTTATTTTTACAGTTGACTCTCTCGCCTACGGGCTTTAGTTTTGAAGCATTAGCCTTGTGACACTTGTTCCCCCATCCAGCGGTTTAGTTGGACACCTTGTCCCTACACTCCGCTTCTTGAATCTCTAGGTGGCACCGCCACTGTGAACTGTATACCTTGTTAATACCGGTTACTTACCAGTTTTTTTTGCTTGTTTAGTTTTTGTTATTTGATCTTTTGCTACAGCACTTCCATCGCCTGTGCAGTGACTTGCACGGTACAGATCTTTGACCAACGATCCTCTCAGCAACATCCTCATCTCCCTCACGCAGAACAACCTACCCGGCTCTTCTAACTGTAAGTGACTCTCTATCCCAATTCCCACCCGATCCCTGACCTCTAATGGCGACCACAATCCTATCTCTTAACGCTAACGGGCTCAACCACCCGGCAAAAAGACACTCACTATGGAAGACCGCTCTACATCTGAATTGCGACATACTATGTGTTCAAGAAACACACCTCATGAGCACTGGTGCACCTGTGTGTACCAACAGGCACTTTCCCCACATATTTGCGGCACCCTTCTCCTCCAAAAAGAGAGGAGTGCTCATAGCGGTCAGGGACACTGTCAAATTCCTCCTGCACCATGTGGTAACAGATCCGGAAGGGAGATATGTTGTTCTTGTATGTACTGTAAATGATATGAAATACACCCTGGCTGGCATTTATGCTCCCAACGTCAGGCAGGTCAGTTTCCTCCGAAAGGTAATGAAAGTTGTACACTCCGTCAAGCAGGGACGCTTGATTGTATGTGGCGATTTCAATCTAGTCCCGGAAATGTCCTTGGACTCCACCTCTGCCTCGAAACGCAGGGAGTCCCCCCTAAAACAATTTATGGCCACACATGACCTGTTTGACGTTTGGAGGTGCTACCACGGTTCTGAACGTGATTACACGCATCTCTCTCCCCTTCACAAAACGTATTCACGCATTGACATGTTTCTCACTGACAAATGGCTCCTGCAATCTGTCAGCGCGTCTGTGATCCATACCACGACTTGGTCGGACCATGCCCCTATCTCCATCACAATTTCTGATTCCCCTACAACTAGGCCCGCATTTTTATGGCGAGCCAACAACTACATCATACAACACCCTTCCTTTTCACCAACAATCTCTGACCACCTGTCAGAATACTTTGAAACTAATGTAGGCTCGGTGTCCGATCCAGGCGTGGTGTGGAACGCGCATAAAGCGTTCATAAGGGGAATTCTGATCAAACTAAGCTCCTCTCATAAAAAACATAGATCTCTAAAGATAGACACTCTTACATCGCAAATAGACGCTTCCGAGAGACTCAACAAGTCCGCTCCGGACCCGACTAGGACCGCTCACATTCTCTCCCTACGCCAGGAGCTGAGACTCCTTCTCCTCCAATCCTTTGAACACCACCAAAGGAAATGGAAAGCAGTTACTTACTCCACATCCAATAAAGCGGGTAAAGCACTGGCTCAGCGTATCAAAGGCAGGAAAGCCAAAAGTAAGATCAATCACCTTTTTCATCCACATACCAATGCAAAACTCACAAATCCCCAAGACATAGCAGATGCTTTCAGCACGTACTATGGAGACCTTTACAACCTACGTAACGACCGTAACACACACCCAACCTTCCCAGACCGACATAGACAATTTCCTTAACCATGTCACTCTCCCATCCCTCTCAGCGGACCAATTAGCCCGATTGAATGAACCCTTTTCCACATCTGAAGTTTTGGCAACCATCAAATCTTTGCCTCTGGGCAAATCCCCTGGTCCAGACGGACTTACTGGGGAATATTATAAACAATTCGCCCAACATTTAGCGCCCACCCTGGCTGAGGTATATAACACCGCGGCTGCCTCCTCCAAATTCCCAACGGAATCTTTACAAGCTTTGGTGGTCACACTGCCTAAACCGGGTAAAGATCCAATAATACCCCAAAACTTTCGCCCAATATCGCTCCTCAACCTAGACCTAAAAATATACGCAAAAACGATTGCCACTAGACTAGTCAGTATCATGCCCACATTGATCCATAGGGACCAATCTGGATTTACAACTGGCAGACAGGCGTCAGACGCCACGAGGAGGGTGATTGACATTCTCCACTACGCCGAGTCCAGTGGAACGCCTTCTCTGCTCCTAGCCTTGGATGCGGAGAAGGCGTTTGACAGGATTCACTGGGGTTACCTACGTGGGGTGCTTGAGAGGTTTGGATTTCAGGGGCACATACTCACCGCTGTTCTTGCACTTTATACATCCCCATCTGCACGAGTATTCTCAGCCGATATGATCTCCCAACCATTCAACATAACAAACGGCACCAGGCAGGGCTGCCCGCTGTCGCCGCTGATCTTTAACCTTCTCATAGAACCACTAGCGGAACACATCAGGCAGAATCCACGAATCTCTGGTTTTCAAATAGGCTCTACCTCTCACAAAATCAGTCTGTTCGCAGACGACGTCATTCTTATGTTAACTGACCCAACGCTATCCCTTCGTGAAGCACACAAAACCCTCCAGTGGTTTAGCGAAGTGTCATACTACAAAATAAATGCCAACAAATCCTACATTCTAGACCTGGGTCTTGACGCCACTTCCAAAAACCTGTTGCAAGCACAATTTCCCTTTACCTGGGTGCAACACGAGATCTCCTACCTGGGAATCCGATTGACAAGCACCACCAAACATTTATTTAGGAGCAACTTCAAACCCTTCCTCGACAAACTCCAGAAAGACATTATGGGCCTGGCCAAGCACGAACTATCATGGTCCGGTAGGCTCGCAGCATTTAAGATGATGCACCTACCGCAGCTACTGTATCTATTCCGCACACTCCCTCCCTATCCCTATCCCAGCATCCTACTTCCAGTCCCTACAAACTACCCTGAACACACTGCTTTGGCAAGGCAAGAAACCTCGCTGCGCAAAGCAACTGCTCACCAAACATAAACAGGCCGGGGGGGCAGGGTCCATAGACTTCAAAGAGTATTACTGGGCTACAATTCTTACTCAGCTTAAAGACTGGTTCCAACCGTTCCCTCTCACATTGTGGGGACAGCTGGAATCCACATTGGTTACACATAACAATCTCCGAGACTGGATTCTGGGAGTGCCACATGGAACGTTGGTCTCCAACTCACTCCCTCCCACGATGAGAGCATCAACCTCAGCCTGGAAATTTTTGGTCCAGCAAGGTGAAATCCATCCTCATCCATTCCATCCTCCTATCCCTTTGACCTGCCTTCAACACTGCACTACAGACCTTGACTTAAAACACTGGACAGCCAATGGTATATCCTACGTCCAAGACCTATTTAGTGGACAAACATTACTCACGTTCCCTCAGCTACAAACTAAATTCTACCTGGCACATTCGGAAGTCTTTACCTACCTTAGAATCAGACACTGTCTATCCCAGGTGCCCAACCCTTGCTATCCTATTCCCCCTTCAACGTGGTCATTCCTTACTACCTCCCCTTCGAAAAAGAAGGGAATTTCCCTTTTCTATAATATCTTTCGCCAAAAACAGGTCTTCTCCAAAGCCAAGCCTCACCTCCAATGGGATATAGACGTGGGCCAAACTCTCACTGATGACCAATGGCAGTCTGCACTTCGGTCCATATACAAAGCTACCCGAAACGCGGCGCTGTGGGAACTCACACTAAAAATCTCCTTGCGCTGGTACCTCACACCAGCTAAAATAGCTAAGTTTGGTATAAACAGCCCTGACACATGTTGGAGATGCGCCGGCACTAAGGGAGATATGTTACATATCTTCTGGTCTTGCCCGTCCATTGCCATTTATTGGTCTGCCATCTTTCGTATACTGACGGACGTCACTAACAGTCCTATACTCCCGTCACCATCGATGGCACTACTAAACATCAATATAGATCAAATACCCGCTGACTCGCGCCTCGTAGCCACCAATATCCTCCTGGCAGCTCGGCTGAGCATTACCAGGCTCTGGAAATCTGCCAAGCCCCCGTCGATAGAGAACACTATTGAGCTAATTAATTTGCACTGCAACTATGAACTTACTCTGGCCTCTAGCAAGGGACGCATGGTGGATGCTCACAAAACGTGGCGCCCATGGACAAGCTGGTCCAAACGCAGCACTATTTCTGTGAACCCGGTGGCCGCAAACGCACCCGGGCTTTCAGGATTCTAACTTTAACTGTCACCTAGTACCATGTAAGTCCGATAAATTCTACATGCTCCCTCATTTTGATCTGTTATCTGTATCACGCTATTTAGCTAAAAAAATTGAATATGACTTAACTGCTGTATACGACTTTGTTTATTCACTCTTGTCGAAGAACTGGTATACATTCTACTTGTATAATCTATAAAATGTTAAACTCAATAAAAACTATTGTTGAAAAAAAAAAGATAAAAAAAAACAAGACACATCAATCAATACTCACTACTAAATAAAGCGTCCGAAAAAGGGTTAAAACCGACCGCAAAATGGAGCTACCCTTTGATTTCAATGGGCAGGGTCGCTTTATGAGCAGTATGTTCACCGCTCTTACAGCGCCTCAAAGATGTGGCTGGCAGGAATTTTTTTAGCGTCCTGCCAGCGCAACGCTGCAGTGTGAGAGCCCTTGGGCTTTCAGACTGGAGATAAAGGCGCGGCTTTCAGGGCGCTTTGCAGGCGCTATTTTTAGCGCAAAAGTGCCTGCAAAGCACCTCAGTGTGAAAGCAAAGAGAATGGCTAATGTGATTGTGCAACAGGGGAGTGGCATTATACTTAGTCAACAATTAAGTTTTACTCAAAATCAACATTTTTCCAGTAATTTATTGTCAGTTTTTCAAATAACCACCATTCATTGGTCTTAAAAAAATCTACTGTATAGCCTTTTAAATTAGACATGATGTATATAATGCTTTCAATGTTTATTAATGTTTTATTAACCTCCCTGGTGGTTATGATTATGTCAGATTTTAGGTGTTGAAAGACGTACAATTATTTTGCATGGCGTTTTATATTGTAGGCCTGTAATTCTTAGGAATAACTCACTTAAATCTGTCCAAACAAGAGCTAAGTAGACATCCCAAGTATAAAAAAGTTTGAAACACAAAATTATAAATTATAATATAATAGACTTGTGCAATTTGTTTAGTTCCGAATTTGTTTTTAATGAATTTTGACAAATTTGTTAATTCTAAAAAATTCTGAATTTTTACATTTCCGAAATTTCTAGAAACTCAAAATTTTGGAATTTCGTAAATGTGAAATTTCGAAATTTCGTAAACTCAAAATTTTGGAAATTCAAAATTTTCGTAAATTTGAAAATTTGAAATTCGGAAATTCAAAAATGTTGAAAACTCCGAAAATTTGAAATTTTGAAATTCCAAAAATTCTGAATTAGAAAATTCGAAAATCGGAAATTTGAAAATTCTGAATTCAAAATTTAGAAAATTTGAAAATTCAGAATTTGAACATTTCGAAAATCAGAAATTCGAAATTTAGAAAATTCTGAATTTGAAATTTAGAAAATGTTGACAAATGTGTTCATTCTGAAATTCCCGAATTTTTACATTTCCAAATTTTTCGGATTTCCGAATTTTCAGGTTTTTGAATTTTCGAAATTCCAAATTTACGAATTTACGAAATTCCAAACGTTCTTATTTTATTTAGTTAAAGGCACAATGGGTAACGCTGCTTGCAACTCAAATGCAGGACAGGGCTCAGTGCTGCAGGTTGTTGTACCCCCACATCTCCATACAGCTGGTGGTGATGATGCCAGACCTGCAAGCTCTATCCCCTCCTCCTCCTCCTCTACCAACTCCATGCCCTCCTCTGCAGAATTGTCCTATGAACATCAGGTACCCCCTAAGGGTTCAAAGGGCTTTTCCCAGAGTCAGACTAAAAGGTGCCATGCTGTGCTTCAGCTGGTGTATTTAGGGGACAGGAACCACACTGGACCAGAGATTCTTGCAGCTCTGCAAGGACAGGCCCAGAGGGGGTTCACACCAAGCCTGCTGGAGCCAGGAATGGTGGTGTCCAATAATGTCTCAAACCTTCTGTCCGCCCTTAGACAGGGAAAGTTGACAGATGTGCCATGCCTGGCACATGTCCTCAATTTGGTGGTGCAGCGTTTCCTATGTACATACCCAGGGTTGCAAGATGTAATAAAGTAGGCCAGAAGAGTCTGTAGCCATTTCAGGCGGTCATACACAGCCAGTGCTTGGTTGGCTGAAATTTAGCAGAAATTCCACCTGCCTGTAAACAGCCTGAATTGTGACAGTGGAACTCAACTTTGAAAATGCTGCAGCGGCTATACATGCAGCAGAGGGCCATCAACGAGTACTTGTTTCAGTACGGCACATGGCTGATAATTAAGGATGCATGCAATGTATTGTCACCATTTGAGGAGGCCACAAGGATCGTGAGCAGTGACAGTGCATGCATCAGTGAGACAATCCCTGTTGTGTTCCTGCTGGAGCAGACTCATTGGCATTATGGACATGGCACTGGAGGCAGAGCAGCAGGAGGAAGAGGAGGACTTCCTTTCCTATAAAGGCCCACTTTATCCAGACACCATCTGTAACGGGATGGCCTGTGATACTCAGAGACTTTTGAAGGATGCAGTGTACTCCTGTGCCAGCTTTACCAATGACTCTTGGGTCTAGGGTCACCCTCAGGGATGAGCCGAACACCCCCGAATTCGGTTCGCACCAGAACCGTCGAACAGACCGACCGTTTGCGCGAACATTTAGAACCTCATTGAAGTCTATGAGACTCGAACGTTCGAATTCAAAAACGATAATTTTAAAGACCAATATTCAAGTTATTGTTGGAAACTGTCGTTGAGAACACGGGTCTTGCCCCAGGGAACATGTATCAATGGAAAAAAGTTTAAAAAACGGTCGTTTTTTCAGGAGCAGGACTACATGTTCCCTCGGGCAAGACCCGGGTTCTCAAAGACGTTTTCACAGGCAAACTATAGACACCCAGCAGGTACAATATTTAAAGGAATTTTTTTTTTAAGTTAAGCATCATTAAAATCACTGCTCCAGGAACAGTGATTTTATTGATGCTTAAATAAAAAAATAAAAAAAATTCCTTTAAATATCGTACCTGCTGGTGTCTATACCTGTGATAACGTCTTTAAATAGCACAATCCTCTGCCTGCCAGTAAATAAGGAAGAACTGATCTATCTAAGCTATACAGTGTATAAATATATGTACAACTCCTAGGGATGTATATATATCCTCTTCACACTGTAAATTAAGCTAAACTGACTAGCCTGCCTGCCTGCTCTATCTAGCTATCTAAAAAGACAATCTCTCTGTCTCTCTGACTGCTTTCATTAACAAGCCGGAACACACTACACAAGGCCGCCTAGCAGGCGGCCTTATATAGTGTGGGGCGTGTGCTAAAGCCCTGAGCCATAATTGGCCAAAGCCACCCAGGCTTTGGCCAATTATGGCTATTCGTTTTTTGCGCGCTGTGATTGGCCAAGCATGCGGGACATACAGCATGCTTGGCCAATCAGCGTGCAATGCCGCAGTAAATTATGGGCCATTTTGCGTCACCGCTTTTATTTGAATTTCGTCGAACGTACGAACAGACAATGTTCAAGTCGAACATATGTTCGTATCGAACGCAAAGCTCATCCCTAGTCACCCTATGTCCGATAGGGGCATAGGGTGACTGAGAAATTATATCATAATTTACATGAGATGGGACATTAATGATAATTCATGTATACAGGATATCTTGAGATATTACAAGTTGCTGGCTTATTCTGACTCTACCGGTCAATATTGACTCTCTCCTGACCACATTCTCCTGACCTCTCAGGATTAAGTCTGGAAGAGTAACTCCTCCCCAGGGCTAGAACTGGTCCAGTAGTAATCGGCGCACGTACCTAGTAGTAGGACGTGTGGCTCCTGGCTCCCAGACAGGCAGGGTTTCCACCCCCCCTGTCTCAGCTATCCGCTCACTGCCGGATACTCACCATCTGGCTTCCCCCGGCTTCCCCTGGCTCCCTCCTTCATCCCTTCTCGACTGCTAAGGTAAGGCCCTGGTGCACAGGGCTATCCCATCTCCCTGAGCTCCGCTGGCAGCCGTCCTTTTCAGGATAAGCTGCGGTGGCGACCCTCGCGCCACCTCATGGAACGATTTGCAGCGGCCGCATTTAGGAAAGGCCGCGGCTTTACCCGCGGCCTATCGGCTTGCCGCACAGTATACCCCAAACAGCACAAGAATCCACCCCTGATCCCACCAGGATCCCTCAGCCAGCACCAGACCCCTGAGACGCCTCCCTCCCACACAATAGAACCGTCCAGCCTGTCTGATCCGTGCTTGGTGCCCACCCCCCGAATACACCCCAGCTGCAATTGTGGTACCCCCCACTACTCACCCCCCACGTCAACCATAATACTAATAAACAGCCACCAGGTACACCCTCCCCCCCAGTCCCCCATTAGGGTTACCACCGCCATCTTTTGTATTGATCCAGGGTACATCCGATCGCTCCCAGGGGTCAGAAAGGATTTTTTCCCCTGCTACGGCATATTGGCATAGCACGAACAGGGGTTTTTCACCTTCCTCTGGATCAAACTGGGAAGTAGGATTCAGAGAATCATCCTTCCCCATCCTTACTAACCCCCCCCAATAGTCATCGCCCCCCTAGTGGTTTGGCAGCTATGACTAATCTGCGATACTCTTCAGCAACCATTTGGGGACTAAAGCAATTTGCCTCAACATTGCCGTTAAAAAAAAAAAAAAAAAAAATTAAAAACTGTTTAGAATCGATCAACAATCGGCAGTCAAACGCCGAACCTACTTATCCCAGCTAAAACGCATATCATGCGCTTTGGTCAATACAAGATCGGCAGTAAGACACCGACTAGAAATCCATGACCTTATCCTACAATGGGATTTAGACTGTCTCTTTATTACAGAAAGCTGGCTTACAGCCGACTGTAACACCATTCTAGGTGAACTGGTTCCAGAAAATTATCGAATGATAACAGAAAACAGAGTGGGACAAAGAGGAGGAGGCCTGGCGGTGATCTACAAGAGTCACCTCATGTTTACTAAACCAGTCCTTCAAAACTCACTTCCATTCATGGAAACCCTCACTCTGCAACTTCAAACAATTCCCAGGAGACTTTTCATATTCTTCTCTGCTATAGACCACTGGGTCCAAAATCGCAGTTTCTCTCTTCATTAACAGAGTTCATCTCTACTTACACCCTAAACAGCAAACATCATTTGCTGCTGGGGGATTTCAACCTTTGGGCCAACTCCTCACAGGATCCCGTGGCCGATGCTTGCATTGACCATCTGGAAGGACTAGGTCTGCAGCAACTGGTATGTGGACCCACACATGCCTCAGGTCACATGCTCGATCTTATTTTCAGACAAGATCTGGAAATAAGAATTGTGAAAAATGAGCCATTACCATGGACAGACCACCATATAATCAAATTCATAATTACCAAAAATGCCCCTCTAACAAAAATGTCAAAACCAGTGACAACTCACTGGACGAGATCTCAGAAGAAGCTCCATTCGAAGCTCTTCAAAACAACACTAGGGAACAAAATAAAAGCAATCCAATCACATCAATCAGCCACAGAAACCCTCAAGGCCATCAACACAGCTCTACTACAGTCAGCCGAATTAGTAGAGCCCAAACACAAAACCTGCATCTGGATAAACAACTCCAGCTGGTTTAATGACCAGCTGTCATTGCTAAAACAAGAGTGCAGAAGAGCTGAAGCAGCTTGAAAGAGAAGCGCCTCAGATGAAAATCACACCATCTATAAGGTAGTAACAAAAAAATACCACAAATACATTTTCAATGCCACATTTGCAAACATTTTTCCAATATCATTACTAATACCCTAAATCGCCCCTGCGAACTCTTCAACATAGTCACCCAGCCCATGAATCCAGTCTGTCTGGAAACCCCCAATTCTGATACCCAAGAATTCTGTAATGAATTATCGGATTATTTTGTCAACAAGATTGAAAGAATCCGGGGAAAGCATTCAGCAAAACAGTATCCCCCTCAACCCCCCTTAAATCAGACGCCCATTTCCCACATAAATTGGCCGCAATCAACAAACTTTACTCTAAATCCCATCTCCATCGAGGCTACCAAAAATATCTTAGGCACCCTGCGAAATAGCACAGGGCCTAATGATATCATCCCCACTAAACTGCTGAAGGAATGCACCGATATTCTGGCACCCCCTATCATGCAACTTATAAACCAGTCTTTTAAGGAAGGCATAGCACCCACCCCATTGAAACAAGGCACAATCAAACCCATTCTAAAGAAAGCCACCCTCAACCCCAAGGTCCCTGAACACCGTCGTCCCATAACAGGCCTGAACGTCCTCTCCAAGGTAATAGAGAAAGAAGTGGTACAATAGCTGCAACAGCATTTAGACACCCATAATTTGCTCAATCAATTTCAATCGGGTTTCCGCCCCGGACACGGGATTGAAACAGCACTACTCAAAATATGGGAAGATGCTCTCGAGGCCTCAGATGAAGGAGAATCCTGTCTTCTTGTACTGTTGGACCTAAACACAGCTTTTGACATGGTAGACCACAAACTGTTATTGACTCGACTAACGGAAGTAGCCAGAGTAGCAAAATGTGATTTATCCTGGTTCTCCTCCTTTTTGGAGAACCGATCACAAATAGTGAAATTGGGACCGTTCACTTCAGAAAAGCGCACGGTATCATGCGGGGTCCCTCAAGGATCCCCTTTGTTGCCGGTGCTTTTCAACATCTATCTTCGTCCTCTTTTTGAAATCATCGACAGCCAAAACCTACTTTATCACTCTTATGCAGATGACACACAATTGTACTTTCGCATTTGCAACAAAAAGGATCATCATCTCGCTCTAGAGAAATGTCTCTTTTTGATAGAGAACTGGATGACAAAGAGTTACCTTAAACTCAACGGTGCGAAAAGAGAACTTCTCCTGTTTCACGCCAATCGAAAGAATCAACTTGCAACAACCTGGATACCCCCACCCATTCTGGGCGAAATCATCACCCCTAGCACCAAAGTCAAGAGTCTCGGAGTCATCTTCGACTCCTACATGACAATGGTCAGTAGTCAGTGGATCGCATCATCTGCTGCGCCTACTACGTAGACTTATTCCATTTATCCCTAAAGACATAGCAGTTGTGGTGGGAACAATTGTGAAATCCAGACTGGACTATGCAAATGCCCTTTACCTCGGACTCCCAAAGTATCAAATCACCCACCTGCAAGTCATTCAAAATATGGCTGTCACCCTCACTGAGAAGCCTCCACTGGCTACCAGTAAAATAAAGAATTACTTTCAAAGCACTCTGTCTGACGCATAAGTGTATTCTGGGAAATGCTCCCCAATATCTATGCGAAAAATTAACAACCCCAATTGCATTCTGCGATCCACCAATCAAAATATACTCCAGATACCCAAAGCCAGATACAAGTCAAAAGGAGAAAGGAAATTTGCGGTCCAAGGCCCTAGGCTTTGGAACGCTTTACCAACTTCCATTCGGTTGGAGGAGAACCACTTGGCCTTTAGGAGAAAGATCAAAACCCATCGCTTTTGATTTCAAATGAGACGTCGTCAATAGAGCGCCCAGAGGCGATTCAGTTCGCATGTGCAGCGCTATATAAGTTTTTCACTCACTCACTCACTCATTTCTCTGTGTAACAGACTTTTGAGGTGTTAATTGAGTCTGCTCCTTGATATTTTATTGTGTTAATTAGGTCTGCTCTACAGCCCTTTTCATTGTGTGAAGATAGTATTGATTATAGGCGTGGAATGTGACTTCTCAGGTGTAGTAATTAGGTCATATTAACTATGTCAGAACAGTGCCAAAATGTCTGGATAATGATTAGTAATTAGAACATCTGAAGGTGTATTGAAGCCCCCACATTGGGTGATGAGGGGGGTGGAGAGTTTCATTATCCCTGTAATATGCCTGAACTGTATATAAAGATGAGAGCTACCAATTAAAATCGTTCATACATTTGAAACCAGAAAGAAGTAGACATGTGCACACTGAAATATTTTGTTTCCTATATATGTTTTCGTCCGAAAAATAAATGTATTTAGTTACTCCCGAAATTCGTTTTTATTTATTTAGTTTTTCGTTAAAAAAATGTGTTCGTCCGAAAATTCTAATTAAGGTTGAATCTGTCATTATAGGCTTATGGTGTCTGTCGAATGTTCTAAGAAAAAAAAAATATTCGATAGAATCTTTAAAAAAAAATAATAAAAAAAATATTCGACTCTTCATGTCTCTCTATGTCAAATCTTCATGTCCCTCTATGTCAAATCTTTATGTCTTTCTCTGTCGAATCTGTCATTGAAGGCTTTGGCCCCATAAACACGACCGGTTTTCTCAGCAGAATCCATCAAGAAAATTAATGGGAGACGTATTCTGCCGAGAAAACCGGCCGTGCGTACACTTTTCGCCGAGAAAACCGTTGAGAAACTCGTCGAGCCAAAAAGAGAGCAGGTTCTCTATTTTCTCGATGGGAGTCGAATTTGGCTTGTCGCACTTTCTGTAAAAGTAGCGTTTGTAATGGAAATAGCACATTTGTCACGCTGTAACAGACTGAAAAGTGAAAATGTCTCTTACCAAACTTTTTAGTAACATGAGATTAGCAAAAGCAGCCCCAAGGGTTGTGCCAATGAAATCAAACTTCCCCTGTTGTATGTGTTGATGTCACCGCGCTTGAGAATGAGGAGATAAAGGCCCAGATTCACAGAGCGATTACGCCTGCGCAACTGGTGTTGCGCGTGCGTAAGTCTAAATGTGCGCGTGCGTTTAGATGCGCGCGATTCAGAAAACGATTTACGCCAGAAATCAACTTTTATTTTTCAGGCGTAATTTCGTTAGACAGACGCATCCGTCCGCGCAAAAATGCGCTGGACACACCATTGATTTGCTAGTCAAATATGCTAATGAGGGAGTTGCGGGGATCCACAAAAAAACGCAGTTGCTGCGCAGGCTACGCGATGTGCGCAACAGCAAAATGTCCTGTCTAAAGTTAGAGCACCTAAAAGCTGGTCTAAATTTTGAAAAAACGCCTACATCTCACAGAAAGCAACACCGTTACTGAGGAGCAGACCACACACACGTGTTGCACTACAATTTGACTGCCAACATGCCAGGGGCATCGTCGCTCATAGCTGCACTAGTGAATTTAGATGACCAAAGAAGGAGGAGGGCACGGAGGATGGCACGGGAGAGGGCACGGGAGAGGATATACCGCACACGCATAGACCTGTTTGGCATGAGTGATTCTGAGGTGTATCGCATCTTCAGATTCCCCCCTCATGCCATCCTGGAATTAACCACAACCCTGCAGGAGGACATCACCAGCCCAACACAACACTCACAAGCAGTGCAGCCACTGGTCAAGGTACTGGCAACACTCCATGTCCTTGCCAGTGGCTCTTTTCAGCGTACAAGTGGAGTGGTGGCTGGGATGTCACAATCCTCCATGAGCAGATGTGTGCACCAAGTTGTCCCTGCAATCCTCACACGCTTGGCCAACCAAATCATCAAACCCACCACTGAGGACCTGCGGCTGAAGGCAATGACAGATTTCTACAGAATTGCCAGATTCCCACGCACCATCGGGGCCATTGATTGCACACATGTGGCACTCCAGCCCCCCCTGGAGACAGAGCACATGTACCGCAATCGGAAGAATTGGCACTCCATCAACGTACAGTTGATAGTTGATGCCCAAGGCCTCATATGGCACGTCCGTGCCAAACACCCCGGATCCACCCATGACAGCTACATCTACAATCAATGCCACATCCGAATGGAATTCGATCAGAACGTGTATGGGAACACCTGGCTGGTTGGTGAGTGACATGGGAGTCAGGCATGACTATCCCCTCCCGTGATGCACACCTCACAAGTGGCACATGCATGACTAACATTCTCCTGTCTTTTCCCTTCCAGGTGACTCTGCATATGCACTGGGACCCCATCTCATGACTCCTATCCGGAACCCCCAAACCCCAGGGGAGGAAAGATACAATCAAGCACACATCAAAACCCGAGCAGTGGTGGAGCGCACCTTTGGCCTCCTGAAGTCACGTTTCCGATGCCTGGATAAGTCTGGGGGTACACTGTTGTATTCCCCAAACTTTGTGTGCCATATCATCGTTGCATGTTGCATGCTGCACAATCTCGCAGTGAGGAAGGGCCTGCAGGTTGAGCTACGTGATGACCTGACCCCCCAACCAGACAATCAACCCCTAACCGAGGATACCCCGTCTTCTGAGGGAAGAGCAGTCAGGAGACAGCTCACATTGGGCATCTTTGCACGTTAAACACACACATTAATCATGGCACAATGAGAATGCATGCATGCACACCACTGTGGTCCCTAGCACACACACCCCACATCCTCATCAAATTGGATTGGCACCAGTCCACCATGCAGGACTGGTGAGCAGTAACGCCACGTCAAGGCTCCAATTATGTCACTGTACATTCATACACCATTCACACGGACCTGGGAATCACTTCTCCCTGGTCCTGGGGAACCCTTCTCCACCAAAATTGAGGATGACACCCCTTTTCCAGCAGGAATGTCACCCCCACATTCAAACACCATGCACAACCCAAAATTTAAAAAAAATGTCAGCAAAAAAATAAAATAAAAATGTCACCCAAAAAAAAAAGCAAGAAAACAAACGAACAAAAATATATCAATCAAACAATCAGTCTCTCAAACACTTATCAAATACACTTTCACAAATATACCAACAAGCACTTGATCATACAGAACACTAATCTGACAACTACAAGACACACTGCAACGAACAACAGGAACAAAAGCACTTGGTTAAATGGGAAGGGACACAAAGGGATGTACTTTTGCAATGCAAGTGCGTTTGTGTGTGTCTATTTATGCTGTCTGCGTAGTTCACAACGTTGCCCTAGTTTCCAATTTCACTAATTGCGCCGCTCCCGAGTTGTGAGCATGCGCACAGCGGAGCTGACATGGTCTCGTTCAAGCGCGCATGCGCGAGCCGGCCGGCCCTTCATTTGCATGGTGTCACGGCTCATTTCAATGTAACACGCCCACGTCCCTCCCAATTTGTATTACTCCTCCTTACGCCTCTGGAAAAAACCTTACGCTTGCGCAATTTCCTGCGCAAAAGCTACGTGAATCGGGGGATTACGCGGCTAGATGGCGCAAGTCTAACGTAATGGCGGTGCGCTACGCCGGACCGATAATGCGCCGATGTACGTGAATCTGGGCCATAGTCTTTAACGTGTGTACGCAAAGCAAGCTTATCGAGTTCCTCGACAAGCCTAACAAGGAACTCGACGAGGAAAACTATGTGTTTCGCCCGTCGAGTTCCTCGGTCATGTGTACGCGGCCTCATGGTGTGTGTCGAATGTTCTAAGGAAAAAAAAAAAGATTTGACCGAATCTTTAAAAAAATAAATACAATTTTTGACTCTTCATGTCTCTCTATGTCGAATCTTCATGTCTCTCTATGTCGAATCTTTTCTCTCTATGTCGACTCTTCTTCATGTCTCTATAATGTTGAATCTTTTCTCTCTATGTCAAATCTTTTCTCTTTATGTAGAATAATATTGGACTAATAGAGTTAGAGTCGGTTCACACTGGGGCGACTTGGGATCCGACTTGAAGTCGTCTCAAGTAGTCCCAAGTCGCGCTGTCCAGAAAAGCAATGTAAGTGAATGGGAGCGGTGTTAATACACACTACTGAGGTCGCTCCGACTTCAGAAGAGGTTCCTGTACTACTTCAATGAGACTTCTAGGCGATTTGTACCCATTGATTTCAATGGAAGTCGCTTCCAAGTCTGATCACTGTTTTAATTGAAGCTACTTTCCAGGAAGATAACATACATTTCTTAGGCAAACCTCTCCCTCCCCCTCTCCCTCTCCCAGAGCTGATTGTTGTTTTATTGGCCACTGGAATGTCTCCTGACCTGAATAGGACTTCAAGTCGTGTTGTAAATCTCCCCAGATCGCCCTGTGGTTCATGCTCAAGTTGTGTTGAAGTTGCTTCTGAAAGTCGTGCTGGAAGTCGTGTCGCCCTAGTGTGAACCGACTCTCAAGGTTAGGCACATTCAACCGCAACGAAAATAAAGCATTTGTTTATGTCTGATCATTCTGTTTTCGTTTTCTGTGCTTTCGTTATTGTTTGTTAAAATGATAACGAAAATACCTGAAATTCGTACGAAAATGCATTCGAACGAAAATGAATGCACATGTCTAGAAAGAACAGAGCTTGTGTCTCGTCTTAATTCTGGGGAATGGAATGGGTCGTGTTTACATGGATTGTCGGACTGTCGGATAAGCTGTCCTGGGTTGATGGAAGATCGTAAACGGTGTTGACCGTTACAGTGGTGGCACAGCAGTGGGATGATTCCATCGCTAGAAGGACGGCTACAAGGACACAGGACAATGGAGACACAGTATGAACGGCTGAAGCTTTCTTCCCTCATGGACTTACTGGAGAGCCGGGGCAGACCGCCAGCAACTATAAGAAAAGGGACATTATTGCAGAACTTGTCAAAATGGATAGAGCTGAAAGACCCAGCGTAACAGACAGGACACCCGAGGAAGAAAGTTTTGATCGGGCTGTTAAACGTGGACTGGCACAGTCTGGTCCTAATCCTCCACCAGAGATCATAGACTTGGTTATAGCGGCTGTGGATGCCACTTGGCTACATCAAAGAGGTGCTGCAGCAGCAGAAGTCACAGCAGCACCAACTGAAGGGAGAGGAGAGGTACAGATACCAGTCTTCATGGAAGAGGAATTCAAAAGGAGGTTACAAGAGATGCGGATACAGCACAGAGGACCAGTATCAGAGGAGGCCCTGCTGGGATGGTCGGATGTGATTTGTTGCAAACTCTGGAAGGAAGCGCTAGCTCTGGAGCAGCAACACCAAGGAAAGGTTCTGCCCTCCATCCATGTAAGGTACTGGCCGCAGTATGACATACGAATGCCGTTGTTGGGGGAACAAACAAAGCAGGAGTGGACATCCGAGTTAAGCAGGCTGATTCGGGCAGAGATGAGGTTGAACGAAAGCTACAGAGCCCTCTGGTGGTATGTAGCCCAAGAGTGCCCGTGGTCAGAGGATGACAACCCCACGGAAGGCAATGACTATGATGGCCTGGGATTGTTGTATTGGAGGATGTCCAGTGATCCAGACTTTGGGGATGATCGGGAGTGGAGCTTGGAGGAAATAATGGAGCACAGAGAGGAAAAGTTGAATGTCTCGGAAGGGCACTGGTTACAGGAAGATTTCTGGCCATTCAGGAATGGGAGCTGGAGATTGCCTACAGACAGCTGCTAGACTCTGCTCAGCAGCAGGGTGGGGCTCCCGTTGCCTGGGACTATGAGGAAATTTCAGATGACAACTCTGAATTCCTGGCTGATGAATCGGCAGTAGAAAATATGGAGATTGCCATTCCTAAAGCTGAAGCGGATGGTGTGGAGTTTCTCCAGCAACAAGCTGAAGTGGTAAAGCATTTACTCCCAGCTGAATCACTGGCAGCAGGGCAGGATGCTGCTGGCTGCTGCACACAATTGCAGCTTGAGCTGACATCGGGGGATTGGACTGTGGTCTCCCCTCACAGCAACCGAGCAGAAGAGCTGGCAACAGAGCAGAGTGCCACAAGCCTCTGCTCTCAACTAGCAGGAGAGGGAGTTCATGTGATAGTGGATTGGACTGTGGTCTCCACTCACAGCAACCCAGCAGAAGAGCTGGCAACAGAGTAGAGTGCCACGAGCCTCTGCTCTCAACTAGCAGAAGAGGGCGCTCCTGTGGTAGTGGATGGGACTGTGGTCTCCACTCACAACAACCCAGCAGAAGAGCTGGCAACAGAGCAGAGTGCCACAAGCCTCTGCTCTCAACTAACGGAAGAGGGAGTTCCTGAGGTAATGGATGGGACTTCAGTCTCCACTGGTATACCCCAGGGATGGGGGGCAGTTGGCCCAGAACCCCAACAGCATGATGGACTGAGCCCAGTCACCATGTCTTCTCTCCAGTGGCTGAAAGGACTCCAGGGTGAAGGGCCAGTCCAGGCCTCTCCCCAGCGGCAGGCATGTTCTCTGAGAGAGGCAGAGGTTGGCTGGGTGAGTAATGATCTGTTTGGAGCAATTTATTTGGGGTACGGTATGGATACCAGCATTGGAAGACTGGAACTACTGACTGACTTCGGAGTCAACCCGTTTGGGGTTCCCTTCTGTGTTAGTCTCCCACCGAAAGGGGAGAGATGTAACGGGATGGCCCGTGATACTCAGAGACTTTTGAAGGATGCAGTGTGCTCCTGTGCCAGCTTCACCAATGACTCTTGGGTCTAGGGTCACCCTATGTCCGATAGGGGCATAGGGTGACTGAGAAATGATATCATAAGTTACATGAGATGGGACATTAATGATAATTCATGTTTGCAGGATATCTTAAGATATTACAAGTTGTTGACTTATTCTGACCCTACTGGTCAATAGTGACTCATTCCTCTGTGTAACAGACTTTTGAGGTGTTAATTGAGTCTGCTCCTAGATATTTTATTGTGTTAATTAGGTCTGCTCTACAGACCCTTTCATTGTGTGAAGATAGTATTGATAATAGGTGTGGAATGTGACTTCTCAGGTGTAGTAATTAGGTTATGTTAATTATGTCAGAACGGTGCCGAAATGTCTGGATAATGATTAGTAATTAGCCCATCTGAAGGTGTATTGAAGCCCCTCATTGGGTGATGAGGGGGGTGGAGAGTTTCATTATCTCTGTAACATGCCTGAACTGTATATAAAGCTGAGAGCTACCCATTAAAATCGTTCTCACATTTTGAAACCAGTAACTAGAGCTTGAGTCTCGTTATTCTGGAAAATGGAATGGATCGTGTCCACATGGATTGTCAGACTGTCAGATAAGCTGTCTTAGGTGGGCTGATGGAAGGTTGTGTTCCTATGTCACAGAACACACAGAAGGAGAGAGGGGAGGAGGATCCTGGCACTTTCATAGGTTTTGAAGAAGAGGAAGACGTGCGTCAATCTGTAAGCGATGACTTTCCAACCACAGGACCCTTTGGAATAGTACATGGCTGGGAGTAGGAAGTTCCAGATGCTGTTATCCTGAGTGACCCCCATGAGTCTGCTTCTCAAGCCTCTGCAAATTTGAGGCGCATGGGCAACCTCATGCTTCAAAGCCTGAGCAAGTACCCAAGAATATGTGGCATAAAGGAGAAGGATGATTACTGGTTGGCAACCGTCCTTGACCACCGTTATAAGTGGAAGGTCTCTGAACTCATCCGGTCCCCACAGAGAGTAAAGAGGATAAAATCTCTTGAGGACACAGTGGGCCAGATTCAGGTAGATGGGCGAATCTTTAATCTGGAGTAACGTTTCTCATTTACGTTACTCCGCCGTAACTTTAGGAGCAAGTACTGTTATTCACAAAGCACTTGCTCCTAAAGTTGCGGCGGCGTAGCGAAAATGAGCCGGCGGAATTCAAATTGGGCGGGTAGGGGTCGTGTATTATGTTAACTATGCGCGATCCCGCGGCAAACGTACTGCGCATGCGTCGACTGTCAGTGTGCATGCTCCAAATTCTTTCAGGGAACGTCAATGACGTCAATCCCCATTCACGGACGTTTTACGCAAACGACGCAAATTTTTTTTTTTTCGACGTGATGACGACGGCCATACTTAACATGGGATACTCCACTAGGGGGCTGCTTTATCTTTGCGCCGCGTATCGCTTACGGAAACGTCGGAAAGTCACTGCGTCGCGCCCGAATACGATCGCGAATTTCCGATTCCCGCTAATTAACATATTCTCGGCGTTAATCAGCGGGAACGCCCCGTGCGCCATTTTTAAAATTGAAGTTACGATACGACGGCGAAATACAATTACGCCGCTCGTATAGTAACTTCAACCCGGCGTTTCATGTTTTCTGCTTACTGAAAACAGAAACGCCGGCTCAAAGTGAGAGTTAGGCTGGAGTATCACTGATACTCCAGCCTAACTCTACCTGAATCTGGCCCTTTAAAGAGGATGTTATTGAATGTTTTTCCTGACTCTAGTAGGTTATAGTGATGAGCGGAATACGCCATATTCGATTTTGCGATATTTCGCGAATATTTCGAAGAATATTCGCGAATATTCGTTAATATCGAATATTCGTGATATTTTATAAAAAAAAAAAAAAATATTGCGAATTTTCGCCAATGCGAATTTTCGCTAATGCGAAATTTCGCGATTTTTTTTTTTTTTATAAAATATCACGAATATTCGATATTTACGAATATTCGGTATATTTTATAAAAAAAAAAAAAAGCGAAATTTCACATATGTGGTCGCGAATATTCGTTAATATCGAATATTCGTGATATTTTATAAAAAAAAAATTGCGAATTTTCGCCAATGCGAATTTTTGCTAATGCGAAATTTCGCGATTTTTTTTTTTATAATATATCACGAATATTCTATATTTAAAATCGCGAAATTTCGCATATGCGAAAGCGAAAATGATTGCGAAATTTCACTATATTTTTTTTGGATAAAATATCACGAATATTCGATATTTACGAATATTCGCTATATTTTATAAAAAAAAAAATTGCGAAATTTCGCTATTGCGAAATTCGTCTACATCACATGGTGGACGATTACCTCGGGGGCCAAAACAGATATGGAGAGCTTTCCAGCTTATGATCCACTGGCTTACTGGGTCATGAGAATAGATCACTGGCCAGAACTTGCCCAGTATGCTGTCGAGTTGTTGGGCTGCCCTGCATCCAGTGTGCTATCAGAACGGGCATTCAGTGCTGCAGGAGGTTTTGTTACTGATCATAGAACACATCTGTCCACAGACTCCAAGGACCGTTTGACTTTTATAAAAATGAATCAGTCCTGGATTACCAGCTATGAAGCCCAACTACACCCAAAGACCAATTTTTCAACATATGTTTAACAGGTGCATATCATTGAATTTTTTTACAGCAAGGCAAATTCTTGCTTACATCAAGATTATCTCTGTAGGGTTACGATGGAAAGGCGCCAGAACACCCAAAGACCATTTTTTCAGCACCTGTTTGACAGGTGCATATCATTGAAATTTTTTACAGACAGTCAAATTCTTGCTTACATCGAGAGTACCTCTATAGGGTTACGGTGGGAAGCCACCACCGACACCTGGAGACCAATTTTTCTGCACCTGTCTGACAGGTGCATATCAGTGCAATTTTTTACAGTGAGACAAATTCTTGCTTTCATCAAGATTATCTCTATAGGGTTGCGGTGAGACTACACCCAAAGACCAATTTTAACGCATCTGTTACTTCTATCAAAAGTCAAAGTGACACCAGAATGTATCCAAAAAATCTCTAATCTTGTTCCCAGTGCACTACATTGTGGCCTCATCATACACACTGGATCCCCAATTGTTGCTGAGCAAAATAAAGACAGCTTGCAGGAAAATGTTAATTTCTTTTGGCTTTATAAATTTAATTATTGCTGCAGCAGATTATAGACATGGTACAGAGCTACCACTTTACAGTTAGACTAAGGGAACCCCCCAGACACTATATTGGAAGGCATTTTTCATTTTTTGTCTTTAACTTTAAAAATCTAAAAATCACTGCTCATTTAAAAATCACAAACTTTTTTTTATTGATACATGTCCCTCAGACCCGGACCCCTATAACCATTGTATGCCCGATTACTTTCATTTAAGCCTTTTAAAATGCGCACTTTTCATATTTGACCTTTGGGTCCTATTGACTTTCATGGGGTTCGTTATTCGGGTCTGAACATTTGCGGTGTTCGAAAGTTCGGGTCCAAACCAAACAGGGGTCCGTTCGGCCCATCCCTACTCCTCTTCCCCTTATACCTACTGTGAAAAGCAAGTTTCTAAGTACTGTTACTTGATCCCCCACCTGCAAGCTCTTTATTTTAGCCAACCTTTTATAGACCAGGGTGCCTATTGTACACGTTTCATGTTTCCTGACTGGTGGCACCACATTTGTGATTCTGTCTTTCATTTTGCATACACATGCTAAAACATTATTGTGAGTGATGATGGATATTCTATTTTTTTTCTTCACTGGGTCTGTCCAGATATCAGCTGAAAGACTGAAAACCCTATAGAGGCCTGAGACACCTCATGTTTAGTAAACATAAGCATTAGCAAAAGATGGTCGCAGTCTTTCTAGTCCTTGTTAAAGCATTTGATAAGGATGGTAGACACATGTGTACAGCTGCTTAATCTAATCACACATTTGCCATAGCCTTTGTTACTGATCAGGGCACACCCTTTATATCAATTTATTCGTGGAAACCCATTCTAGTAAAGATTTGGAATATTTATCTGGCAATTGCTTTTGGGAGAACTTGTTGACCTATAGATTTTTACCTGCAGTGAGACATAACATATCCAGACTCATCTATATACTAGCAAATGTTCCTTCTGATAGGCTGTTGGCTACATAAGACACAGCCTGTATCTCCTCTCCTCTAATTTATTGATCAAGCCGGTGTAGATTATACTCAAATACAATCCTTTATGCACTTACAGTATGTACATACTGTACTGAGAGACCTGTACTCTCAGTCTCAGGCGTGTCTGTCCGGATCTCCTCCACCTCCAGCCGTCTCCAGCACTCCTTCCCCCCATCCTGCCTGTCAAGGGCGGCCGTCCTTTTTAGGATCGCCGCGACATCTCAACCCGGGGAATCAGCGCATCTCACCCCCTGGACTTTAACCGAGCCACCCCCCCTCGTTCCCCCCTCCCCCACCGCTGGTTTCTCGGCCGTTTTTTTCGCTGGTCCGCACCAGCCACGCTAGGTCCGCGGGAGCCGCGGCTTAGGAAAGACCGCGGCTTCAACTGCGGCCTAGCGGCGCGACGCTCCAGCACTCTGCATCTCCCCCAGGGTTTCGCCCAACACACCCCCCCCCTACCCGTGGAAGTCCCCATCCACCTCCAGCTCAGCCATCCACCCCCCCCCCCTTTTTCTCGGGGGTAAAATTCAGCCAGCTGTAGCACGGCTTGGGCCAGCTTGGTACTCCCCCCCCCCCAGCAGCAACTACACCCTTCACACCATTCCATAGCTTGCGCCCCCACCTCCCCCCCTGATACACCATCCACCAGCCAGCTATACAGCAATCCCCCCTGGACACCAGCAGGACCCCCCACTTCCCCAGGGCGAGAACTGCATCCCGGCAGCTACCGGCGCACGTTCCTAGGAGTAGGATGTGTGGCCCACGGGATGTAGATAGGTAGGACTTGACACCTGCAGCACCCCCCTCTTCCTTAGGGCTAGAACTGCATCTCGGTAGCTACCGGCGCACGCTTCCTAGGAGTAGGACGTGTGGCTCACGGGGTGTAGATAGGTAGGGCCCCCCCCCCACTCCTCCCCCGTTCATCGCCGCGACCGAGTGACCCCCCCGCACCCCCTCTCCAGATACCAGCTTGCTACTCCCTTGTAATTGGGTCACCTACCACCCTCTCCTGACTCAATAACTACTAGTTGGCAACCCTCACCACCCTGGCTCTTGCAGCCGGAGTGTTAGCCATCTTGCAACACCCTAGCCCCATTCCCCCTTCCTCAATACCATTTGAACTTGATCCAGGGTTCGCCCGATCGCCTCTCAAGGGGTCAGGAAGGAATTTTTTTTCCCTGTCGTAGCATATTGGCATAGCACGGCCAGGTTTTTTTTGCCTTCCTCTGGACCAAGTCAGAATCAAGGATTAAGTTAATCCTTGATAATCCGTCCCCCCCCCCTCTCCCCCTGGTGTTTGGCGACGATGGTTAATCTGCAATATTCTGCAGAAACCATTGGGGATTTGAGGCAGTTTGCCGCAATACTACCAGCCATCACTAAAAAAGCCCTAAGAGCTGAGCGACTTTTGAGAATCGATCGACGACCGACTATCAAAAATCTCAGCCATATGCCCCAGCCTAAGCACATATCATGTGCTCTGATCAACACAAGATCGGCAGTAAAACACCGACTGGAAATCCATGATTTCATTCTACAATACGATTTAGACTGCCTCTTTATTACAGAGAGCTGGCTTACAGCCGACTGTAACACCATTCTAGGAGAATTGGTGCCAGAAAACTATCATATTATAACGGAAAACAGAATAGGGCAAAGAGGAGGAGGACTGGCGGTGATCCATAAGACTCATCTTGCGATCACTAAACCAGTCCTTCAAAACCCTCTTCCATTCATGGAAACCCTTACTTTGCAACTGCAAATAAACTCCCAGGAGACCGTCCGTATTCTTCTCTGCTATAGGCCACGCGGCCCAAAATCGCAGCTTCTTCCATCATTGACGGACTTTATCTCCACCTACACCCTCAACAGCAAACACTTTTTGCTGCTCGGGGATTTCAACCTCTGGGCCAACTCCCCGCATGACCCAGTTGCCGACGCCTGCATCGATCACCTTGAAGGATTAGGGCTACAACAACTAGCATGTGGCCCCACACATGCTTCAGGTCACACACTCGATCTTATTTTCAGACAAGATCTGGAAATAAAAATCTTGCAAAATGAACCGTTGCCATGGTCAGATCACCATGCCATCAAATTCATTCTTTCCAACTTCCCCCCCTTAACAAAAACATCAAATCCAGTGACTACACACTGGACTAGATGTCAGAAGAAGCTCCACTTGGAATTCTTCAAAGCCGCGTTAAGGAAAAAAATAAAAACAATTCAGCCGCATCAATCGGCTGAAGAAACACTAGAGGCCATAAACACAGCACTATTACAGTCAGCTGACTTAATAGCGCCGAAACGTAAAACCTACATCCGGAAAAAAAACTCCAGCTGGTTCAACAACCAACTGGCGTTACTGAAGCAAGAGCGCAGAAGGGCGGAAGCCGCCTGGAAGAGAAGCTCATTAGATGAGAACCTCTCTATCTACAAGGCAATAACTAAGAAATATCACAAAGAAACCTTCAAGGCCAAGGAAAATTATTTTTCTGAGGCCATCAACAGCGCCTTGAATCGCCCTCGCGAACTCTTCAAGCTGGTCACTGCGACCATGAATCCAGGATGTCTTGAAGCCCCCAATTCAGACTCACAAGAATTTTGCAATGAATTATCGGATTACTTCATTAATAAAATCGAGGGAATCCGGCAAAGCATTCAACAGAACAATCCCCCCCGTATCCCCCCCTGTAATTATTTACACAACACCTGTAGTAATTCACCCCAACCAGGTAAGTTCACGTTGGAACCTATCACTATCCAAGCCACTAACCATATCATCGGTGCTCTGCGTAACAGCACTGCGCCGAATGATATCATCCCCACGAAACTGTTGAAGGAGTGCGCCGACATCCTGGCACCTCCTATCACACAGCTTATTAACCAATCTTTCATGGAGGGCATAGTGCCCTCCCATTTGAAGGAGGGTATAATTAGACCCATCTTGAAGAAATCTACCCTGGACCCTAAGGATCCACTCCACCGCCGCCCTATAACAAGCTTAAATACTTTTTCCAAGATTATGGAGAAAGCAGTGGTGCAACAGCTGCAACAGCATCTAGACACCCACAACCCACTCGACCCATTTCAATCAGGTTTCCGCCCTGGACACGGGACAGAAACAGCATTGCTCAAGATATGGGACGACGCTCTCGAGGCCGCAGACGAAGGAGAATCTTGTCTTCTGGTTCTGTTAGACCTGAGAGCAGCTTTCGACACAGTAGACCATAAGCTTTTATTGACCCGGCTAGCTGAAGTAGCCAGAGTCGCAGAAGGCGATGTATCTTGGTTCTCCTCTTTTTTGGAAAACAGATCGCAAATAGTGAAGTTAGGACCTTTCTTTTCGGAAAAACGCACGGTATCATGCGGAGTCCCTCAAGGATCCCCTCTGTCGCCGGTGTTATTCAACATTTATCTTCGTCCTCTTTTTGAGATCATCAGCAGTCAAAAACTGCTCTATCACTCATATGCAGACGACACGCAACTGTATTTCCGCATTTGCAATAAAAAAGATCACCACCTCAATCTAGAGACATGTCTCTCTTTGATAGAGGACTGGATGACAAAGAGTTATTTAAAACTCAACGGAGCGAAAACAGAACTCCTTCTGTTTCACGCCAAACGCAAGAAGCTACCTGCAACAACTTGGACACCCCCGCCCATTCTGGGAAAAATCATCACCCCTAGCGCCAAAGTCAAAAGCCTCGGGGTCATTTTCGACTCCTACATGACTATGGACGCACAAATAGGGTCAGTAGTCAGCGGATCCCACCATCTGCTGCGCCTACTACGCAGGCTTATCCCTTTTATACCCAAAGAAGACATAGCGGTCGTGGTGGGAGCAATTGTTAACTCCAGATGGACTATGCAAATGCCCTTTACCTCGGACTCCCAAAGTACCAAATCGCTCGTCTACAAGTCGTTCAAAATACGGCCGCTAGACTTGTGACTGGGAAAAAACCCTGGGAATCAATCTCACCCTCACTGAGATCCCTTCACTGGTTACCAGTAAAAGACAGAATCACTTTTAAAGCACTCTGTCTAACGCATAGATGTATCCATGGGAATGCCCCCCATTATCTATGCGAAAAAATAAAAGCCCATAACCCCAATCGCATCTTGCGATCCACTAATCAAAATCTCCTGCAGATACCGAAAGCCGGATATAAATCCAAAGGAGATAGAAGATTCGCGGTCCAAGGTCCCAGACTATGGAATGCTTTGCCAACCAGTATTCGGTTGGAGGAGAACTACTTAGCATTCAGGAGAAAGATCAAGACTCATCTCTTTTGATACCAAAGGAGACAGGAACAACAAGCGCCCAGAGGCAATTCAGTTCGCATGTGCCGCGCTATATAAGTTTTCATTCATTCATTCATACATATGTTGTAATAATTCTCTGAAATTCTGTATTTATAATTATTTCAAGTGATATTAAAGTCTCTTTAAAAAAAAAAAAATAACAAACATGTTATGCTCTGTGCAGCAGTTCTGTACAGAGCAGCCCCAATGCTCCTGGCATCTCACTCCTGCCAAGTGCCCCCAAAGGAAGCAGCTTGCAATATGGGCACGGCAGGCTCATTCCCAAGATGCAGCTCTGTGTGCCCCACCCCTCTCTCTACTGATTTGCTCAGTGGCTGTGATTGACAACAGCAGGACCCAATGACTCCTGGGAATTATTTTGTGCTGGGGATGAGGGAGGGCCCATTCTTGCTTACCCTCATTTGGAGAGACTGTGGTGGTGACCCCAGTTGGGAGCTGCCTGGTTGTTACATCTGGAACACTTCCTCACTGGGAGGTGTGGACTTCTTGGTTACGTAATTGGTGGGGAAAATTAGCTGTGCCCCACCACACTGTTCATGCTCGGCGGCTGACATTTTATAAGCTCATGTCCAGTGACACCACCCACCACGCCTGACACCTGCATAGTGCCAGGTGTGGGCAGGGATGACATGTCTTTGGGTCCCCCCAGTGGTGCTATGAGCTGTTACACTATTGATGTTAGTGTGGCCATCTGACTTTGATCCATTGTATTCAAGTGAATATTTCTCTTCTTATGCATGTTCTGTCGGTCATTTGTCTTATATTATCATTAAGAGAATAAACTCATGTATTGTTTTTCTGTTTATAGCACCCATCTCCTGATGAAGTTTTAATGTGAAACATGTTGAGAAGGGGACGGTTTTCATTAAGTTATTAGTATCACCAATTTGTTTGTTTGTATTGGTTTATATGGTTCTACCTACTGGTACTTAATGTATCCTCTTTTTACATGTGACCATATTGTTAGTCATAGTTGTGACGAGACCCTTGCTCGCCCAGGTCCTGCTCTCCCGGCACTCCTCTGCTTCTATTCGATCAGATTGCAGATTGCAACATCTGATGGTCCAGTCATCCAAGTTTCCGGGGTCCGACATACAGCTATGTGCCGATCGAACCCATTAAGAACAAACACCAAGCGAGTTGTATGTATGCTCAAACAGAACTCAACTTTATTGAAACACTCTGCTGGTTATATACAGGTTACAAGCTTGTCATCTATCAAAGAACAATGAAATTTCCACCCCCTTTTCACACACTGGGGCTTCCATACAGATAGACATTTCGGCACCGATGTATTTAGCATGACTTTACTACCTCAGAGAGAATGACATTCCTGTAGATAATGACATCAGTGAAGTTAACAGAATACGTTATCTAGCCAGTTTGTCTCCGCATAGAGAGGAGGTCATTACTACATCTGAGAGATCACACTCTTTTAGATAATGACATGCTAATTCAATACTCCTGATAATCAAAAGGCTCAAAACAGTGTTATCACACAATAGAAAGGTCTAAGAGCCGACCTGAATTAACACCTCTACACACTGGACAATGAAATGTCTCTCACAAGCCCGGCTTCACTTAGCATTTCACTAGTCAGAGCTAAGCATCGAAGGGTCATTGTCCTAGTGACCTAGTCACGACAAATTAAGCCACTTCCAGTATCTCTTGCAATATGTACTATCCACAATCTCTCATCTTCTGCAATACATGAATTAGGATTTCACGTAGAAACTCTTTAATATCTAAAGATCCATGACAATAGTCATGTATGGTTGTCAGGGACATGCTGGCCAAAGATCAGCCAAAACTCCTAGGCAGATACACATGCCCAGATTCAGGTGCCCGTCTTGCCGGGCATAGGCACTAGTGCAAACAGGCGAACGCATATGCGCATGCACTAAAATACATGTGTACGTTAGCCATTAATGCTGGCACCAAATGGCCTATATAAAGACTGATTTGCAGCTTTAACTGAGTCTGATCCTGTATCTGCATCTGATTATCTGTATTTGACCCAGATTCCTTGACTATGCTTGCTTTTCTCCAGTCCTGACCCCGGCATGCCTTAACGTTGCTATACCTGCTATTCTGCCATGTATCCTGCTGCCAGCCTCTTCCTGTTTACTGACCAATCTCTTCTTACCGCTTATGCCATATCTGATTATCTGTTATTGACCCGGCATGTCTGACCTCTGCAGTCTTGCTCTATCCTGCTCCCTCCAGTACCTGCTGACGCTGTCCTGCATCCGCTGTGCATCCGCACCTGCTGCTTCTGCTGCTCACCACCCAGCCTGGTCTGGCGACTCATCAGCTGCACATCTCTACCGTCAACAAGGAATTCCGCATATACTCCTACCTTACTGTGCTCTTGTGGCCACTGTTGCAACTCCAGTGGCCCCTGAGCTAGGACTGTAAGAGAGGTCTCCGTCTACACGTCAGGTTCTGTTACAAGGTACGTAACAATGGTGCCTGTGACGAGACCCTTTCTCGCCCAGGTCCTGCTCTCCCGACACTCCTCTGCTTCTATCGGATCAGATTGCAGCTTGCAACATCTGATGGTCCAGTCATCCAAGATTCCAGGATCCAACCGACAGCTATGTGCCGATTGGATCCATGAAGAACACACACCAAACGAGTTGTATGAATGTTCAACCAGAACTCAACTTTATTGAAACACTCAGCTGGTTATATACAGGTTACAGCTTCCATAAATCAAAGAACAAGGAAATCTCCACCCCCTTTTCACACACTGGTGTTTCCATACAGAGGCATTTCGGCACCGATGTATTTAGCATGACTTTACTATCTCAGAGATAATGACATTCCTGTAGACAATGACATCAGTGAAGTTAACAGAATACGTTATCTAACCAGCTTATCTCCGCATAGAGAGGAGGTCATTACTACATCTGAGAGATCACACTTTTTTAGATAATGACATGCTAATCCAATTCTCCTGATAATCAAAAGGCTCAAAACAGTGTTATCACACAATAGAAAGGTCAAAGAGCCGACTGACTTAACACCTCTACACACTGGACAATGAATGTCTTTCACAAGCCACTTAGCCTTTCAATAGTCCTCAATAGTCTGATTCAGTTCAATCCCCATCTAGACAGACACCTCATAATGTCCAAAGGCATCCTGCAATATGCCATATCCATAATGTCTCATCTTATGTAATACATGAAGTATGATTTCACGGTCCATGACAGTGCCTTTACAGTTTAATATTGTTTTTATCTTTTGAACCTATGTGTACCAATAAAGACAATGGTTTCTATTCACATCACTTTATAGGGATGACCCCTCAGCAAACAACTTATAAAGTCCAGTTTTTCTTTTTTTCATCATTTCTTAACAGTCATCTCTTAAAGATTGTACTTTGCGTGTGTTAGCAGCTGAAGAACTAAAATACAGCTTGGTTGTGTGTGTTTTTAAATGTAAGGCATGCGTAGGTTAATTACTAGGCACATGTGAATGTTCGACAGAACACATTGGCAATGCCAAAACAACTTTATCTGACACTTCTATATATGTCCCATTGTCCTCTGTTTGTATAAATTAATTTTCCAAAACAATAACCAACATCATCTCTGACTAGGCTTATGTGTTTAGCAAACACAGTATCTAAATAGCAGCCTTGTTAATCCACCACACACTCACCATTATCAGAGTTGGCAGAATTTCCATCAGCCCCTTTTTGGTAAAGCCCAGTACAGGTGGTTAGGTGAGATAGGGGGAAACATTGCCAAGCCAATTGCTAGAAGCTCTGCGTGATAAATGTTAGTTGGCAGCTACTGTGAATAAGTAAATTCGTGTGGCATTGATAGACTAACACATGTAAAGGCAAGCCTAGTAGGGAAGCTCTTATCAGAAAATAATGGAAGCTCACAAAGACCAATGAGGTTTTTTAATAGATAAGCAGTGAATCTTCAGGCCCATGGAAACACATCATACAGCTTTTTAACAATGGCAGCAAAGGGGATAAAGAACGAGCTGTAGTTATTTATTTCTGCTAGAACACTGAAGTGTAATTAACAGTCATAGTCATAGCATGTACTTTAACCACCGAATCTATCATGAACTTAACGCCTTCTTTTCCTCCTTATCCTATAAAATCAAGGCTAAAATTAGCCTCTTTGTGTTTGCACAAATAAAATGTATATTTCTTACAATGCAGTTTTTTTTTTTTTTATTAATACAGGAAAATGTCTTGTGGGGCAGCAATATAAACCTGTAAATGTAAATCTCAGCTAACATGTTAAATTATTATTTTTTTTTATATTTTTTTAAGTTTCACAAAGAAATTATTATTTCCCTTTTGTTTATATTCCTTTAGAATGTTTCCAAGAGAATGGCATTATACAGCACTTGTGTTTGGTTACCAAGTATTTCTAATTAGGTAATATTTTATATGCATGTTTTTTTTTTTGGACCACTTGTCCTTCAATAAGTGCAGCACTGGAAGCTGGGCTCATTTAGTGGCATATTTATTTATTTTTCTTTGGTTTTTGCCTTTGAATTTTTCTCGGTGGTCTCCTAACCTCTGATTCTCCTCCATCTCCTCCATTCAGCTCCTCTGCTTTGCTCTATGGGTGCCAAAATATGGGTGGAAAAGAAAATGTGGAAGAAGTGTGTATGCCAGTGAAACTGTCCCATGATAATGTGGTTATGCCAAGTGAAAGGAAAACTGTGAAAGATAAGGGAAAGGAGGTTATGGCTAGGCTTGAACATTTTGCTTTGCAGGTGTGTAAAGGAGGTAACTCATAATGCGGATACTGCTGCAAGTTCAAATTCTACCATGCAGCTTATAGACCAAGTAGAATATTTTGCATTAAAGTTAACCTCTGAGCGTGTGGTAGAGTCTCAGGATGCAGTCAGTATACTTGGGTCTAGCTCTTCCTACTTCCTTTCTACATCAAATTCTTTGAGGGAAAAATTCTATCTGCAAACTCTAGATGGCAATGCAAGTTCATAAATGCTATTGGTTTAAGCCATGGCAGCTATGGTTAAATACAGTAAACTATTGTTGATTCTTATTGACAAGCCTGGTTACAGTGTTTGACCAAGGGCTCCTCTTAACAATAGGAGCAGTTTAACCACTTAAGACCCGGACCAATACGCTGGTAAATGACCCAAGGTGTTTTTGCGATTCAGCACTGCGTCGCTTTAACAGACAATTGCGCGGTCGTGCGACGTGGCTACCAAACAAAATTTGCGTCCTTTTCTTCCCACAAATATAGCTTTCTTTTGGTGGTATTTGATCACCTCTGCGATTTTTATTTTTTGCGCTATATACAAAAATAGAGCGACATTTTTGAAAAAAAAACACTATTTTTTACTTTTTGTTAAAAAAAAATCAAATAAACTACATTTTAGTCAAACATTTAGGCCAACATTTATTTAGCCACATGTCTTTAGTAAAAAAAAAATCGCAATAAAAAAAAATAGCTACCTAGCGGGAACAGCGACCCTAATACAGCGATCAGAAAAATGATCGCTTAGTGACGCTGGCAATAGGGAGTGAAAGGGTTAACTAGGGCAGTGATCAGGGGGTTAAAACTTTATTGGGGGGGGGGGGGGGGGGGGGGGCTATCCTGAACCTAACACTAACTGTTTTTTACACTGCCTGTCACACTGACACTAAATGCAGTGATTAGATCACTGCATTCAGTGACACTGTGACAGGGGGGTGGGGGGGGGGGGCGATCACAAGGGGTTAATATGCCTATGTGAGTGTGTGTCAGTGTTGTGTTGGTGCACACTTACTTGTGATGTCTTCTCTCATCAGCAGCGCTGGGAAACAGCGCTGCGATGAGAGGTGACATCATTTCCTCCTTCCTGTGTAAACACAGGAGGAGGAACTGACAGGATGGGAGCGCGCTCCCATTGGCTGGGAGCGATTGCGGGGGGGCGGGTAAGCGCCGACATCCGCCCGCTGATCCCGGATCGCTCCCGGAGCCAGGGGGACCCCTGCACGCCGCGGAGGGGGTCCCGATGGGACCCCCGAACCGCACTTAGGCGGGGACGTAAATTTACGCCCTTGTGCCTGTACGTGCCATTCTGTGGCCGTATATGTGCGTGCGGGGGTCCTTAAGTGGTTAAGGTGTGTACATTCTCTGCTTATGTTTTATAATACACGTACATATACCACAATAGTATCAGTATCAATAGTATCTCATTTCCGATTGTTCTAAAGGACAGCACAAAGGGTATTATGCAAACATTGCTTTATTTAAGAATAGCATGTTAGGCCGCGTACACACGATCAGTCAAAACCGATGAAAACGGACTGAAGGACCGTTTCATCGGTCCAAACCGATCGCGTGTGGTCCAGTTATCCTTCGGTCCAAAAAAAGAGAACTTGCTTTAAAATTTGACCGATGGATGCCTGACCGATGGCTCAAAAACGATTGTTAGTATGCAAAAGCATCGGTTCAAAGACCCGCGCATGTTCAGAATTAAGTCGACGCATACTTGGAAGCATTGAACTTCGTTTTTTCAGCACGTCGTTGTGTTAAAACATGTAAACGTCACCGCGTTCTAACACAATCGTTTTTTTAACCGATGGTGTGAAGGCACATCAGACCATCAGTCAGCTTTATCGGTTAACCGAAGACAACTGTCCTTCGGACCGTTCTCATCGGATGGACTGATCGTGTGTACGCGGCCTTAAAGGAATGTTCCTACCAGAAACTGAAAACAACCTGTGGTTACCTTTGTCTCAATTTCAACCTTTCAGAAAGTGTTTCAGCTGTTTGTTGTCCAAATTTCACTATATTTACTCTATAAAGCAGGCCTTCACGATAGCCCTAATTGTAATAAATGTGGGCAGGATGCAGGACATTTCTAAATGTCTTATTTGGAGATATCCTACAGTAAATGAATACAATATTCAAAAGAGGCTATCCTACAGATCAAATTGAGCAATCAAATTGATTGCTCAAAAGTGGATTTCGACAAATAGACCAACAGTGGAAGGAATTGCTATTGACCGTTAATTAGAATTTGAACACATTTTCACCATAGAGGAAACTTAAATACATTTCAAAAGATTTGTGTGGACGTTTCAAAAACAAGCTTGGAAATATAGGAAAGAGAGAGAGAGAGGGGTTACCTTTTTTGGACTAGAGAGAATAGTTTGGTTGGAATGTGTAATGCTTAAAATGTGTAATGTCCTAGTTTCAAGGTAGTTGTAAACATTAGCAGTGCTAAAACTAACCTTTTTATAAATCCATGTTTCTTTTTTAGAAAAAAAAAAACTACTCCTAATTAGAGATGGGCTGAACTACCCCCTGTTCAATTTGCAGCAGAACTCCTGAACAGGTGAAAAATTTGAGTAGTGGGGCGCTTTTAAAGAAGGGGTTATCATGCCCTGGCCTATTTTTGTGTCCCAGTCCGAGCCTGGCTAACATGCACAGCTACTTCAGTTTTAGTAAATCTCCCCCATTGTTTGTATTCTGAAAAGGTCCCTGTCCTGTGTTTCTTTAGCAACAATAAAATATATATGTATATGTCATGGATCTTGAGATATTAAGGAGATAGGATATTACTGATACATGTGATTTCATGTGGGCTCACAACCAGTAAATAAGAATGACTACTTCAATGCTTAGCTCCGACTAGTGAAATGCTAAGTAAAGCCAGCTTGTGAGAGACATTTCATTGTCCAGTGTGTAGAGGTGTTAATTCAGGTCGGCTCTTAGACCTTTCTATTGTGTGATAACACTGTTTTGAGCCTTTTGATTATTAGGAGTATTGGATTAGCATGTCATTATCTAAAAGAGTGTGATCTCTCATTGGTGCCAAAATGTCTATCTGTATGGAAGCCCCAGTGTGTGAAAAGGGGGTGGAGATTTCATTGTTCTTTGATTGATGATAAGCTTGTAACCTGTATATAACCAGCAGAGTGTTTCAATAAAGTTGAGTTTTGGTTGAACATACATACAACTCGCTTGGTGTGTGTTCTTCATGGGTCCAATCGGCACATAGCTGTAGGTTGGATCCTGGAATCTTGGATGACTGGACCATCAGATGTTGCAATCTGCAATCTGACCAAATGAACGCAGAAGAGTGTCGGGAGAGCAGGACCTGGGCGAGCAAGGGTCTCGTCACAGTATATATATATATATATATATATATTTAGAGGAATTAAAGTTATGCGAGAAAATATTGGAGGCTGCTATTGATGACCTTTTGAAGAAAATACCATTTGCTGGGCTGTGTCTTCCATAAAGCATTTTTAACTTGCAGATTTGAAAAAGTGTGCTGTAGAGGTGTATCAGATGGCAGCCTCCATTTTCTCTCATAACACCGTCCTCTTGCCCACCCGGAGCCTTATTAATCCAAAACATCTGATTACAAGAATCAAGGCACTTTTAGAATTGGACTTTCGTGTATTCCAAAAGCTATGCCTGGGTTAATGACAGAAACCTTTGGCTTAAAAGGGTTGTAAATGTTCGTCTTTTATTTTCTAAATTGGTTCCTTTAAGCTAGTGTATTGTTGGTTCATTTACCTTTTCCTTTGATTTCCCTTCTAAATGTTTTTTTTTCTTTGTTTGAATTTCTCTCTTCCTGTTTCTCCTCAGTAAGCTTTCCACCATCACCCGAGCAGTGGAAAGTCTTTAAGAACAGCTTACTTAACACCTTACTGTGGAGGAACAGGAAGTGAGAATCTCAGACAAAGAAAACAAAGAGAAAAAACATTTAGAAGGGAAATAGAAGGAAAAGGTAAGTGAACCAACAATGCACTAGCTTAAAGTAACCTATTTAGAAAATAAAAAATAAACCTTTACAACCCCTATAATTATTATTTTGACTTAAGTATACCTTTAAAAAAATGAATTGGAAAGATTTTAAATACTGATTAGCAAAAATATATGAATACTAAATCTGCATAATACATTATTTATGTGTGTTTTAACAATATTTTATGCAGTTAGATACAGGATATCTTACTTTAATTAACTGGTAATCAAGTAATTATCACTGATGAAAATTTGCAGTTATATGAAGTGCTCATTATGTTAGTTCTTAAAACCAGATGATAAACTAGGCAGTTTGGTCAACTCCTTAAAAGGCCTCCAGCAGTACTTAATATACACATCTTCTGTAATCATAGCACTGTGAATAATTGTTTCTTTATGAGTAAAAATCTCTTTACAACCCTAAGTATTTGTTCTCGTTATTTAAATACCATGCATCATTTCATAGCAAAACACTAAACACAACATTCCAATGTCATAGAACTGTCAAATCACTGATCTCTAGTGAAACAAAAGTGTATTAAACAAATTGAAAAACATTAAAATATTAAGTAAACCAAAGGTATTAAAAAAATAAAAATACTGGGCCAGATTTAGATACACTTAATTTTGCGCTGCGTAATCGAAATACTCTACGCTGCCGTATTTTACCAGGCTCTACATCGAATTCTGGTAGATTTTTGCCTGTACGCTACGGCGGCGTAGTCTATTTCTCGCCGCGTAATCGAAATACGCGATTAGGGGGCTTAAAGCATTTAAATTAAGCGTGTCCCCGCGGCAATCGAACTGCGCATGCTCTGTTCAGAAATTTCCCGTCGTGCCTTGCGCGAAATCACGTCGTTACATCATTCGTTGTTTGAGTAGCGTCGTTTACGAACATTCCTATTCCCGGACGACTTACGTTAAAAATAATAAAAGACGTCGGAAAACGTAGAAATTCGACGCGGGAACGATGGCCATACTTAACATGGGCTATCTAATATTAGACCAGCAAAAAGCTGGTATAGTGTTACGCAAAAAAAAGATGACTAAAGATGCCGTAAGAGATTGCGATTGAAGATCGTAATTTCTGGGATCGCCGGCAAAAGCTCATTAGCATACCCCGACGCGGAAAACGACAGGAAGTCCACCCAGCGGCCGCAATTTTATTGCAGCGTAGATCCGAAGGCGTACGAACACGTAATCCAGTCGAATTGAAGCCCGCAGCCGTCTATTGAGGTTTGAGGTTTCCGACTAGCTAAAAAACGCGCGTAATTTGAAATTACTCCAGTCTAACACCAGTTAGACAGGAGTTACGGCTCTCTGAATCTGGCCCACTGTATTTATTGGCTATTACACTCACTTTTTTACCCTGAAAATAGTGGGTAAACTGTGCCTGTGTGTTATAGGCAGGTGCTTTGGAAAGTTTTTTTTCCTGAAACTTCCCTCTTAAAGTTAGGGTGCGTGTTATACACCGATAAATACGGTAATTCAGCTCACAAGAAATGTTTTTTTTTTTTTTTAAACGTTGATCAGAGTAGACAATGTGTCATTTTTATTGAGGTCATATGAATGCCAGGGTGTGATTTTTCTGTACTTCTGTTACCTAAATGCTGCCTGGTCACCAACTTATTAGACAGGGTTCTATTACTTGATGATTGTAAGTCTAATGTTTACTATTAACATTGATAATTAAACTAGGTACTTTTAAAATGTAACACTTCAAGAAAATCCCTCCTCCACCTTTCAATCAGTGACCTCGCTATTGGACTTGTAGATGGGGACACACCCTCTTTATAAGGAATTCACCTATTCTCATCAAGTATATAGTAAAAGATTTTCATACTGGAATTTTATACCCTAGCTTTCTAGAACAGACCAGAATTACTGTTTGCAGTTTGATATTGGTTGCAATGGTGGTAAACAATCCCATTAGTTGTCTGTTTTTCAATCATGCACTCTCTGGCCTCCAGTGGTGGCTGGTGCTCAAATTTTGCCACTGTGCCATCAAACGCAGCCACTGTGCCCATCAAGCTCAGCCACTGTGCCCATCAAAACCCATGTAAAACACTGACTAGAAATCTATGATTTCATACTACAATACGACTTAGACTGCCTTTTTATTACAGAGAGCTGGCTTACAGCCGACTGTAACACCATTCTTGGTGAACTGGTGCCAGAAAACTATCGTATTATAACCGAAAACAGAATAGGGCAAAAAGGAGGGGGCCTGGCAGTGATCCACAAGACTCACCTTGCGATCACTAAACCAGTCCTTCAAAACCCTCTTCCATTCATGGAAACCCTTACTCTGCAACTGCATTCAAATTCAAAGGAGACCGTCCACATTCTTCTCTGCTATAGACCTCCCGGGCCAAAATCGCAGTTTTTACCATCACTGACGGAATTCATCTCCACTTATACCCTTAACAGCAAACACCTTTTGCTGCTTGGGGACTTCAATCTCTTGGCCAACTCCTCACAGGATCCCGTTGCCGATGCCTGTATTGACCACCTGGAAGGATTAGGGCTACAACAACTAGTATGTGGACCCACACATGCTTCAGGTCACACACTCAATCTTATTTTCAGACAAAATCTGAAAATAAGTACTTTGGAAAATGAACCGTTGCCATGGACAGATCACCATGCAATTAAATTCATAATTTCCAAAACTCCCCCATTGATAAAAACACCCAAGCCGGTGACAACACACTGGACTAGATCTCAGAAGAAGCTCCATTCGGAACTCTTCAAATCTACCTTGGGAAATAAAATTAAAACAATCCAACCATTTTGAACAGCCTCAGATACACTGGATGCCATAAATGCAGCCCTACTACAGTCAGCCGACTTAGTAGCGCCAAAACGCAAAGTCCACATCCAGATAAACAAGTCCGGCTGGTTTAACAACCAGCTGTCGCTACTGAAGCAAAAACGCAGAAGGGCGGAAGCCGCCTGGAAAAGAAGCGCTTCAGAGGAGAACCTCATTATCTACAAAGCAGCAACAAGAAAATACCACAAAGAAATCTTTAAAGCCAAGAAAAATAATTTTTCCAAGGCTATCAACAGTGCACTAAATCGCCCCCACAAACTCTTCAAGCTGGTCACGCAGACCATGAATCCAGGCTGTCTTGAAGCCCCCAATTCAGACACACAAGAATTTTGCAAAGAATTATTGGATTTCTTCATCAATAAAATTGAGGGAATCCGGGAAAAGCATTCAGCAGAACAATACCCCCCTCAACCCCCCCCCCCTCTTAATTATTCCCACAACACCCATAGAAACATTCTACATTCAACAAAGTTCACTCTGGAGCCCATCTCCATTGATGCCACAAAAAATATCATCGGTACTTTGCGAAACAGCACAGCGCCAAATCATATCATCCCCACTAATCTGCTGAAGAAATGTGCCGACATCCTGGCACCTCCCATCATGCAGCTTATAAACCAGTCTTTTAAGGAAGGCATAGTGCCCTCCCTGCTGAAAGAAGGCACAATCCAGCCCATCTTGAAGAAAACTACTCTGGACCCCAAGGACCCAAATCACCGCCGTCCCATAACAGGCCTAAATGTTTTCTCCAAGATGATGGAGAAAGTAGTGGTACAACAGCTGCAACAGCATCTAGATACCCATAATCTACTGGATCCATTTCAATCAGGGTTTCCATCCCAGGCACGGGACAGAAACAGCATTACTCAAAATATGGGACGACGCTCTCGAGGCCACAGACAAAGGAGAATCTTGTCTCCTGGTTCTGCTGGACCTAAGCGCAGCCTTTAAAAAGGTAGACCACAAACTATTACTGACTAGGCTAGCGGAAGTAGCCAGAGTCGTAGAAGGTGATTTACCATGGTTTTCCTCCTTTTTGGAAAACCGATCACAAACATTGGGACCTTTCACTTCTGAAAAACGCACAGTGTCATGTGGAGTCCCCCAAGGATCCCCCCTGTCACCGATGCTCTTCAACATCTATCTTCGCCCTCTCTTTGAAATCATTAGTAGTCAACAACTACTTTATCACTCATATGCAGACGACACCCAACTGTATTTTCGCATCTGCAACAAAAAGGATCATCATCTCAGTTTAGAGAATTGTCTCTCTTTGATAGAAAACTGGATGACTATGAGTTATCTTAAACTCAACAGTTCCAAAACAGAACTTCTCCTGTTTCATGCCAGTCGCAAGAGTCAACTGGCAACAACCTGCACACCTCCGCCCATTCTGGGCCAAATCATCACCCCTAGCTCCAAAGTCAAAAGTCTCGGGGTCATCTTTGACACCTACAAATAGGGTCAGTAGTCAGCGGATCTCACCATCTGCTGTGCCTACTACGCAGACTTATTCCATTTATTCCGAAAGAAGACGTAGCAGTCGTGGTGGGAAAAATTGTGAACTCCAGACTGAACTATGCAAATGCCCTCTACCTCGGACTCCCAAAGTACCAAATCTCTCGTCTGCAAGTCGTTCAAAATACGGCCGCCAGACTTGTGACTGGGAAAAAACCCTGGGAATCAATCTCACCTTCATTAAGATCTCTTCATTGGTTGCCAGTAAAAGACAGAATTGCTTTTAAAGCGCTCTGCCTGACTCATAAGTGCATCCATGGGAAGGCTCCGTAATATCTATGCGAAAAGATAGAAGCCCACAATTCCAATTGCGTTCTGCGATCCACCGACCAAAATTTGGTCAAGGTACCCAAAGCCAGATGCAAGTCCAAAGGAGAAAGAAGGTTTGCTTTCCAAGGTCCCAGACTATGAAACGCTTTACCAACCAGCATTCGGTTGGAGGAAAATCACCTGACCTTCAGAGGACAGATTAAAACTCTGCTCTTTTGAGACCATGAGAGACAGAAACAACCAGCGCCCAGAGGCGATTTAGTTTGCATGTGCCGTGCTATATAAGTTTTTCATTCATTCATCAATTGCTGCCACTGTGCCATCAATTGCCGCCACTGTGCCATCGAACGCTGCCATTGTGCCCATCAAACGCAGCCATTGTGCCTCTGATTGCCGCCACTGTGCCATCAAATGCAGCCACTGTACCCATCAAACGCAGCCTTTGTACCCATAAATTGCCACCACTGTGCCATCAAACGCAGCTACTGTACCCAGCAATTGCTGCCAGTGTGCCATCAAATGCAGCTACTGTACCCATTAATTGCTGCCAGTGTGCCATCAAACGCAGCTACTGTACCCATCAATTGCTACCAGTGTGCCCATCAATTGCTGCCACTGTGCCTGTCAATTGCTGCTACTGTGCCCATCAATTGCTGCCAGTGTGCTCATCAATTTTTGCCACTGTGCCCATCAATTGCCGCTACTGTGTCCATCAATTGCTGGCAGTGTGCTCATCAATTGCCGCTACTGTGCTCATCAATTGCTGCCACTGTGCCCATCAATTGCTGCCTGTTCCCATCAATTGCCGCTACTGTGCCTATCAATTGCTGCCAGTGTGCCATCAAATGCAGCTACTGTATTTATCAATTGTTACCAGTGTGCGCATCAATTGCCACTACTGTGCCCAGCAATTGCTGCTAGTGCACCCATCAATTGCTGCCACTGTGCCCATCAATTGCCGCTACTGTGTCCATCATTTTCTGCCAGTGTGCTCATCAATTGCTGCTTCTGTGCCCATCAATTGCTGCCACTGTGCCCATCAATTGCTGCCAGTGTGCCCATCAATTTTTACTACTGTGCCCATCAATTTCTGCCAGTGTGCCCATCAATTGCGACCACTGTGACCATTAATTGCTGCTACTGTGCCCATCAATTGCTGCCAGTTTACCATTCGACGCATGCGCGAAGATTTCTGTCCGCTTGTTGGTGTACTAACCAGCGGATATATCCAACGAACATGTCTCCGGCGGACAAATTTCAAAGCATGTTTTGAAATTTGTCCGCTGGGAAAACATGTCCGCTAGCCCGTACACACGATCGAAGATGTCTGCTGAAACGGTCCGTCGGACCAGTTTCAGCAGATAAATTTGATCGTGTGTACACGGCCTAAGAGTGCCTCATTGCAGATCTGATGGTCTTCGTTAACTGTAATCCGTTTGGAGGTGCATGTGCTTATGGTGTCATCACAACTATACCAAGACACTACATATACGATATATGGACTAATTCACAATATCACTTTTGTGGTGCTGGATGTTTTTAAAATTTGTATGCACATTATTTGAAATTAAGTTATTAATCTTTGTTTTAACACAAAGACCCTTTTTATGATTTTTTTTGTGCATTTGTGCATACACAGTGCACAATACAGTGCAGCCATAGTACAGTTGCTACTACTTTTCTGGTGGTATACACAGTATCTAATACAGTTTAGTGTGGTGTTGCAAAACAAAATATACATCAAATAGGCCACCAAGGAAAGGCAGACGCTCACGGGCCACTAAAAGAGGACAAGCAGGCTCTGTGTCTACAGTCAACATCCTCTGCAGGTGGCCGTGGGACTCGCTTGTCCTTTTTTTCTTGCTGCTGGCCCTGTTATTGAGCCAGTACATGCAGAAGAGTTGGTGAAGTGGATAACAAAGCTGTCCTCATCCTACTTGTCCTCTGTCACCCTGGCTCCCTATTCCACCAGCTCTTAGTCCACAGTCACTCCTTCCGTAGCCTCACCATCATGCATGGAGGATTCCCCAAACTATTTGACCACAGTGTCAGGTACATGCTGCTGGAGGATGCACAGTGATTTGAAGGCTCCGATGTTGATTCCCAGGTTGAGAAAGGGAGTAACGTGATCCTAGAGAGAGGGGGTGCCCAAGAAGGACAATAAACTGTCATGTTTCCCTGCTGCATACTGCCAAGTTTGCTCCAGTGATGAGGAGGGAGGGGATGATGAAGTCACTGACTCTACTTGGGTGCCTGATAGAAGAGAGGAGGAGACACAACTCAAAAGAGGCAGGATGCCCTCCAGGGGGCAGCTTAAGGGTAGTCACCGTATTGCATCACACCGCAGAGCTCCGCAGGTGAAAGTACAGTTGATTTTGAAAAGTTCCTTGTTGCGGGCCTTTTTGACACATGTGCAGCAGATCGCATCATTGCTGAATGCTGAAGCGGATCAAGCGTGGCCAAACAGCAGCCGCTTGGGCACCACATGCTTGACCAGACATATGATGACCTCCCATGCAGTTTGTTGGCAACAGCACTTGAAAGACCCACATCAAAGAAAAAGGTGGACTTCTCCGCAGTAAACCACCATCTGATTTTGGCAGGCCAATTTTCCTACCCCAGTTGCTAAACCGTAGATAGAAATTCAGTCCCAGCTATCCACATGCTCAGCATCTGAATGCTAGCTTGGCCAAATTGCTAGCACTGCACTGCTGCCTTTTCAGTTGGTAGACTCTGCCCGCTTTCGTGAATTTGTGGAATGTGTGGTACCTCAGTGGCAGGTTCCAAAACACCATTTCTTTTCAAGGAAGGCCATTCCGGCTCTCTTTCAAAATGTGGAAGGCAATGGTTTGGCCTTGTTGGACAGGGAGGTCAGCAGTAAGGTGCCCTCTTAGTGCCGACTCATGATCCAGCAGGCATTGGTAGAAACGTTACCTTTCCTACACAGGACACTGGGTAACTCTGCTGGCAGCTGGGAAGGATGCAGGACAGGGTTCAGTATTGTTGGAGCTTGTTCCACCACCACGCCTCCAAAATCCTAGTGGTGATTCTACCATAGCTCTCTACTCCACCCCCTCCTCTTCTTCTTCCTCTGTGTCTGTGTCTTCTGCAGATGTGTCCTCTAAACCAGCAGTGCTCCGTAAGCGCTCAAGAGGCTACACAAGCACTCAAGCAAAAAGATTCTGTCAGCTCTGTAGGGGCAGGCTCAGAGGTGGTTGATGCCATGCCAGCTTCAGCCAGGAATGGTTATATGTGACAATGGCACCAACTTTCTCTCCACCCTCCAACAGGGATACTTGACCCATGTTCCATGTTTGGCAAACATCCTGAATTTGGTGGTGCAGCGGTTCTTGAACAGGTACCCAGGCTTACAGGAACTCCTGAGGCAGGCCAGAAAAGTCTGTGGTCATTTCCACCGGTCATACAATGCCAGTGCTCAGCTGGTTGACATTCAAAGGAAATGCAACCTGCCCACCAACCGCCTCATTTATGACATGCCCACCAGGTGGAACTCAACATTGGCGATGCTGCAGTGCCTGCACACGCAGCAGTGGGCCATCAATGAGTACCTGTGTGAGTATGGCACCAGGACAGGGTCAGGGGAGCTTAGCTTCTTTTCAACACACCAGTGGCTACTAAACAAGGATGCATGCACTGTTCTGTCACTATTTGAGGAGGCCACGAGGTGAGCAGTGACAATACATGCATCAGTGATACTGTGCCTCTTGTCTTCCTGTTGGAGCACACGCTTCGTGGAATAATGGACAGGGGACTTGAGTCAGAACAGCGGGAGGAAGAGGAGGACTTTCTTACCTCTCAAAGCCCCCTTTATCCATATAGTATTCCTACGGAACCGCCAAACACACAGGAAGAAGAGGAGGAGGATTGTGTCAGCATGGATGTGTAGTATAAAACTTATCAGAAGTTATCAAGGGATCATTTTCAGTCCCCAGAAACCCAAGGAGCTGTAGGTGGCTGGGAGGAGGTTGTTATGGATCATGTGATCCTTAGTGACCCGAGGATTCGTAGTATCAAGGAGAGGGATCATTACTGTCTGGAAACCCTTCTTGATCCACGTTATATGGGTAAAGTTGCAGAACTCAATCTGCCTTCACAGAGGAAGCAGAGGATGAAACATCTACAGGAGGCCTTGAAGAAAGGTTTGTTCAATGCATTTCCAGATCCTGGGAGGTTACAATTTCCTGGTGCTGGGCAACGTGTTGCTGAGGCTTCGTTCACTCAGAGGAAGAGCGGTGGAGAAGGTGGTTGGCTGATCGATGCCTTCTGATAATTTTTCAGTCCTCAGTGCCTATGTCTGATCGGTTCAAGCAACCATCACCAGCGTCTACATTACATGGTGCAGGAATATCTAGGGGCAAGAGCAGACTTGGAGACCTTTCCAACAGAGCATCTAAGGCCGCGTACACAACCCGATGAGAATGGTCCGACGGACCGTTTTCATCGGGTCACCGCTGAAGTGGCCTGATGGTCTGATGTGCGTACACACCATCAGTTCAAAAACCGATCGTGTCAGAACGCGGTGACGTAAAACACAGCGACGTGCTGAAAAAACGAAGTTCAATGCTTCCAAGCATGCGTCGACTTGATTCTGAGCATGCGCAGGTTTTTGAACCGATGCTTTTGCGTACTAACGATCAGTTTGGACCGATGGTCAGGCGTCCATCAGTCCGATTTTAAAGCAAGTTTTAAAACTTTGGTCCGAAGGACGACAGACCAATGGGTCGTACAATCGGTCGGTTTGGAACGATGAAACTGGACTTCAGTCCATTTTCATCAGTTTAGACTGATTGTGTGTATGCAGCCTTTGGGTTTACTGGGCCTTGAGGATGGACCACTGGCCAGAACTTGCTCAATATGCAATTGAGCTACTGTCCTGTCCTGCATCCAGTGTTCTTTATGAACGCACATTCAGTGCTTCTGGAGGGTTTGTAACAGACCATAGAGTGCGCCTGTCCACAGAATCCATTGATAGGCTCACATTCATATAAACGAATCAGTCTTGGATCAGCAGCTATCAAGCACCTGATGCTGATGTAACCGATGAAATTTTCTATGGATGTGGGATCCCTTGAAGACTGCCTATGCTGAATGACTATGCTATTCCTCCTCAATCTTGATGATGCTAGCTTCTAAGAATATTTTTGGTTTATGGCACCACCACCACTGCCTAAGGCCCAATTTTTCTGGCCCTGTTTAACAGGGGCATGTAATAAAACATTTTGATCTAATATTTCACAGTAGGGCCTATCCCTACGTCCAAAAAGAGTATCTGTGAGGGGTTACAGTGTTGTGGTACCACCACCACTACCACCAAAAGCCCAATTGTTCTGCCCCTGTTTAACAGGGACATGTAATTATAATTCTTGATATAGTATTTCAAAACAGGGCAGGTTCCTGCACCCACCAAGAGTAACTGTGAGGGCCATCAGTGTTCTGTAACACCTAAGGCCCAAGTATATAGGGCAGGCTGTATAGTAAATATACTGCTGTTCAGAGTATATAATGCCTGGGGGCCTGGGGGGCCCCCATGCCATTTTTTTTACATTTCCCCTTAATATCCATACCAGACCCAAAGGGCCTGGTAATGGATTGGGGGGGGGGGCATGCCGTTTTTCTCAATGATTTTCATCTATATTGCTGGGACCCACCAATACATTACAGCCACAAGCAGTTTTGAATGATTTCCTTTATAAATGTAATTTTGCTGTGGTATTGTTCTAAATAGGGATGAGCCAAACACCCCCCCCCCCCGTTCGGTTCGCACCAGAACCTTTGAACGGACCGACCTTTTGCGCGAACATTTAGAACCCCATTGACGTCTATGGGACTCAAACGTTCGAATTCAAAAGTGCTAATTTTAAAGCCTAATATGCAAGTTATTGTCGTAAAACGGTTTTGAGAACCCGGGTCTTGCCCCAGGGAACATAAATTAATGGAAAATAAAGTTTTAAAAACAGTTGTTTTTGCTGGAGCAGTGATTTTAATGATGCTTAAAGTGAAAAAAAAGAAAAATTCCTTTAAATATCGTACCTGCTGGGTGTCTATATTATGCCTGTGAAGTGGTACGTGTTTAGAACTGTCCCTGCACAAAATGAGATTAATTTAAGAAAAAAGTAATTTAAAACTGCTTGCAGCTTTAATGTAATGTCTGGTCCCTGAAATATGGATGAAAATCATTGAGAAATATAGCACAGACACAGACAGTACACACACCACGTAGCTTTAGGTACACACTGCAGAGGACAAAGGCAGTTCACACACCACATAGCTTTAGATGCACAATGCAGAGGACACAACACGTAGCTTTAGGTGCACACTGCAGAGGACACGGGCAGTACACACTAGATATGTGCATTCCCGTTCGTACGAATGTTATTTTCGTACGAAAATTTTCATTTTCGTACCCGCGGGATAATGTGTACATACAAAAAAATTAGAGCACCAAAATACGAAAACGACTGGATTACGAATGATCCGCATAACGAACAACCGCAAAAACGAACGAACGATCTGACGAAAATACGACAAAGGGAAAACGGCAAAAGAACTAAAATGACATCTATAATAAAAGATTTGCATTCTGTATTTTGTTTGAATCCTTTTTCTGTTCGTATTTTCAGTCGTATGTTCATTGTTCATATGACATCTATAACAAAAGATTTGAATTCTGTATTTTGAATTCCTTTTTTCTGTTCGTATTTTGCATTCAAAATACAGAATGCAAATCTTTTGTTATATATGTCATATGAACATACGACTGAAAATACCAAAAGAAAAAGGATTCAGGATACAGAATGTAAATCTTTTGTTATAGATGTAATTTTCATTTTTTTGAATAGGCAGTGAGTGAGTGTAGTTAGTGAAGCAGCTTCTCTTTTGTGCTGAGTACACTAGTACAGTGAGTAGTACAGTAAAGCCAAATAAACTTTTCTGTGGACTTTCATCTGAAGGGAGATCAGTTGGCCAGACTTTTGAACCCAAAAATGGTTTTCTGATGGAGTTTAACCACTTAAGACCCGGAGCAAAATGCAGGTTAATGACCAGGCCCCTTTTTGCGATTCGGCACTGCGTCGCTTTAACTGACAATTGCGCGGTCGTGCGACGTGGCTCCCAAATAAAATTTGCGTCCTTTTCTTCCTACAAATAGAGCTTTCTTTTGGTGGTATTTGATCGCCTCTGCGCCTTTTATTTTTTGCGCTACATACAAAAATAGAGGGACATTTTTGAAAAAAACAACAATATTTTTTAGCTTTTGTTATAAGAAAAATCAAATAAACTAAATTTTAGTCAAACATTTAGGCCAAAATGTATTTAGTCACATGTCTAACTGCAGTGATCATACATATAATCACTGCATTCAGTGACACTGTGACAGGGGGGAGGGGGTGGGGGGGTGATTGCAAGGGGTTAATGTGCCTACATGTCCTGGTGTCAGTGCAGTGTTGTGTACACTTACTGTGAGATGTGATCTCTCCTCAGCGGTGGTTGAAAAAAACGCTGAGGGAGAGATCACATCACTTCCTCCTTCCTGTGTCTACACAGGAGGAGGAAGTGACAGGGCGGGGGGCACGCGCATTGGCTGGGAGCGATCGTGAGGGGGCAGACAAAAACGAATAGCCGCCCCCTCATCCCGGATCGCTCCCACGTCAAACCGGACCGTTGCATGTACCGGGGGGGGTCCCGATCGGACCCCCGACCCGCATCAAGGCAGGGACGTACAGTTAAGCCAATGTGCCTGTACGTGCCATTCTGCCGACGTAAATGTACATGCGGCGGTTCGCAAGCGGTTAAAACCAAACAAATTTTCTGAGAATGAACGGAAAACGATCGTTTGTTGTTAAAAAAGTCTGACCAAGTGTATGGGGCTTAACAATAGTTAATATGGATGAGCCGCGTGTTGAAAGTGACGCAAATCCCGCGATATATTTACGAAAGTACAAAATGACGAAAATGCTTTTTCTGTTCGTATTTTCAGTCGCATGTTCATATGACATCTATGTCATATGAAAATGCGACTGAAAATACTGCACACTGCAGAGGACATGGGCAGTACACACATCACGTAGCTTTAGGTGCACACTGCAGAGGACACAGGCAGTACACACCACGTAGCTTTTGGTGCACACTGCAGAGGACACAGGCAGTACACACCATGTAGCTTTGGGTGCACACTGCAGAGGACATGGGCAGTAAACACACCATGTAGCTTTAGGCGCACACTGCAGAGGACACAAGCAGTACCCACCATGTAGCTTTAGGTGCACACTGCAGAGGACACGGGCAGTACACACCACATAGCTTTAGGTGCACACTGCAGAGGACACAGGCAGTACACCATGTGAGAATAGTGCAGCTAGCACAATCACCTGCCTGCCAGTAAATTAGGAAGAGCGGATCTAGCTATACTATACAGTGTATAAATATATACTGTATGCAACATCTGGGATGCATATATATCCTCTACACACTGTAACTTTAACTGACTAGCCTGCCTGCCTGCTTGATCTACCTACAAAAAATGACACTTTCTCTCTCTCGCTGTCTTCTCTCTCTTAACCTCCGCAACACACTACACAAGGCAGACCTGCAGGCGGCCTTTTATAGTGTGGGGTGTGTACTAAACCCCCTGAGCCATAATTGACCAAAGCCACCCTGGCTCTCTGTTTTTTGCAAGCTGTGATTGGCCAAGCATGCGGGTCATAGTGCATGCTTGGCCAATCATCAGCCAGCAATGCACTGCGATGCCACAGTGAATTTTGGGCCGTGACACGCCACTCGAATTTGGCACGAACGGCCCGTTACGCTCGTATTTCGACGAAAGGTCGAACATACGATGTTCGAGTCGAACGTGCGTTCAACTACAACACGAAGCTTATCACTAGTTCTAAACATGTGACATTTTACAGGCAAACTATAGACACCACCCAGGCACGATATTATAACTGTTTCCTGGCCACTGTAAGTATTCCACACTTTAAGGTAGGTCACTACAGAGTATATGAACTGCAGAAGGAGAAACAGCATACAGCAGGAGTAACAGCCATTAAACAAACCCAGACATCAAACACTTGCAGTGGAATTCGAAAGTGGAACTCTAAATCAGTGGCATTTCAAGACACAGGTTGCCAGAAAGGTATATTCACTTTGATTTTAGTATGGTTTGTATAAATGTGTCCTGTGGTGACAGGGCCACTTTAAGAAAGAAATTTCAATTCAATCTACACACATACCTGAAACTAAGACACAAAGAAATCATGAATTAACTGGAGACATGCATGCACTGACAATGGTAACAATACAAGATCACATCAGATCTGAATTTACTGGTGAATTAACAGCTGCTGTCTGTAAGATGGCTTAATTACAAATAGTGCTCTGCAAGCTTTATTCTCTAAATATAATCTTCTGTTTCCTATTTGCGTCATCAACACCCTATTCAGAGTGTCTTTTTTTACCCATAAGTCTTACTAGCAGCAAGTGGCTTTGAGTTAAACATAAACCTGCTTTTTATCCTATCAGTTATATAACTGAAAAGTAACTTTGTATTTCTAACAGCAGACATCAAATAACAGGTGAGCACACCTCTAAAAGCAAATGATGCTTGATAAGACCAGTAAAATATACACATGATTAGAGTCAGGCCCCGTACACACGTCCGAGGTTCTCGCCAGAAACCAGCGAGAACCTCGCTGGGAGCTGCATTCCAGCGAGAACCTCGGCCGTGTGTACGCTCTCTGCTCGCCCCGCCCGTCGAGCAAATAGAGAACAGGTTCTCTATTTGCTCGACGGCCCGTCGGGATGAATGGCTGGTTGCCATTCCCGACGAGCGGGTCGCAGATTCTGACAGCCGGCAGAGAACCTCGACGGGCGGAACGATGTGTTCCGCCCGTCGAGGTTCCCTGTCGTGTGTACGGGGCTTAAGCAGAGGTATTCATTATTGCCTTTGTGTCCCTTGTTCATAGTCTAACCTTGTCAGGAACACGTACTGTGCTGTCAGTCAGTGATCAGTTATGCTAAATAAATGTGTAGCGCTCACTCCCAAAGATTGGGGTACTATTGTAAATTTAGGGGGTGTCTGATCCAATAGTTGGGCTCAGACTTTACCAATTTCATGGAAATTAGCCTCTGTTCTGGCTATGGTTGTGCTTGATAGAAGTTTTCCCTTGTAGCCTGTAGGTGGCGTTACCACCTCAGGCCCATGTTGGAACTTGAGCAAACCATGGTGTGTGAAGTGACCCTTCTCAGCAGCAGCCCAGTGGGAGTGGTGCCCCGCTGGGCATGCTAGGGGCAGACACCGTTTTTTGGGGTCCTTCACCTCGTGGCCCTCCTGGCACGAGGCACGTGTGTGATTCCAATCCCGGGACCACGTTGGTCTGAGGCTGTATTCCTATCCTACCTGTCTATTCTATCAGGAGCTCAGAGTCAGAAGTGTAAGAGAGGCCTTCCTTGTAGGCTCTTATACCAGGTACATGACACCTAGTTATTTCTCTCTGTTCAATGGACTGTTATATAGCACAGTTGTCAGAATTTTTTTTTCTGTTCACTGTTATGTGGTTTAATCTTGCAGCTGCCTTTCTGTTGTCTTTTTGTTTTGCTAGCTTGGACCGGCATTAGGAAAAAAAAAATGTAATGATTTTATTAATAGAGAGAATTACCACTTTAATTTTTTTTTTATTTTTTTTTTTTTTTTTTTTTAAATATATTTTTATTGAAAGTTTACATTTATAACAAGGTACGGCAAGCAGTGACAAAAATCAAGTACAAAATATTAATATACCTTAACCACAAAGATACCGAAGAGCAAGTCTAACGTTACATACCATGGAGCCTGTACCAACACTCCACCTCACTCCCGCGCCCCAGATGGGACCGTGTGTAATGCGGTCAGTGTGCAATTGCTTTTTCCTACAATATTATTATTTAGCTTCTGTAATGTGAGTTGGCGCCTGAGTGTGGCTGTTTTCTGAGGATTGGGGTGGTAGTCTTGGCCTTAAGAGCGGAGGAGAACTTGATTATTTGGTAGGGCCTGGGGGAGAGGAGAGGTAGTCCAAGACCCTTTAGAAGGTTAAGTTTTGTGAGAACGCGAGAGGCAACATGAGATTCTTATTGGGTTTATTTAATGGAACTGTAAATAAAACGCGGAGAACGAAAAGAGAAGCTAATAAAAAGGAACCTGGTGGTCATAAATAAATTCTTGAGGGTTGTTTGGGGATTGGAATCAACTTTTGGACCTTATGAGTCCACAAGATTGTTCTGATGTTCAAGGAGCAAGAGAGAGAATAAAGTGAGGGGCTCAGATTCAGGATTTTTACAGGGGGAATTGGGAGTTCATGGGATTTTAGGATTATTGGGGATGGGCTCCAAGTGGTCAAAAATGAAGGGAGTCAGATCATAGAGGAGGTATTTAAAGCTCGTGGGTTCGGATTTTGCTTATGCAAGGTTTATGATAATGAAGATATATTGAGGTTGATCTTATGATTCCCAGATTATTTGAATTGTATCCATCTATTGAGGGCAGTTGATGGAGATAGTCTTTTGGGGAGTTAATGTTTATTTGGATCTTGGTCTGATTATGGAGTTCAGGACTTACGGTCGTATTGGATTTGGATTCATTTTGGTTAGTAAGTTAAAAATTTTCAGTTTTGGACTCTTGGATTTTTAGGTCCCTGTGTATTTTACGTGATGAGGGGGGATGTGTGGTATACCATCTTGACCTCCAGTAAGACCTAATATGGATAGGGAAACGTGTGAGCATGACTTGAATAAATATAGAGGTAAGGGATTGTGGGTTAGGCCCACAGGAAAGTGAGAACCAAGGACCCCGTGGGTCTATGGCCTTAAGAAACCAGAGTTATTTATAATCTATTATGGCAAAGCGAAGAGAGAATAACTAAGGACATTCCAAACATACTTGAGTTTTATATTAGGTCTCGGTGAGACAGCTGATAATGATATGACCGGGGGAGGGAGCAGGGTAGAAAAGGAATGGGCCAAGGGTCAGATACCGAGGTTATAGTCAGGGTTCGGGGAACACCAATAATCTCACGAGGTCGGGCCCCCACTGAACACACACTACCATGAAATCATTCCCCCATAGAAAAGGGATATTGAGTAGGACGGGACACCACGGAGGGGGGCATTTAATTCTATAATGCAATTCCTTTGGAAGAGAAGGGGCCAATTCGAATTAAAGAAGTCCGATTGTTCCCAACTGTAATTTCCAATACCAAATCAACACCATTCATACCATATCGAGACCAGGCCATTGATAACAAAGAAGTATTCACTCTTTAAAGGCCTTTCAACCACCATTGAAGGCACTGTAATGTCACAAGCCCCTAAATCTTTAAATGTGGGTTGTAAAATGGAGGTCACCCTGGATTGCTCATGGGATAGAGGGGTTTCATTTTTTTAAGAAACCTTCCTAGTGCAATACCATGTAGGACAAGACCTTCGGAGGTAATTTCTTGGGATTCCCTCCTAAAGGAAGTCTAGGTAGATAATCCCCCATTTGAGCCATCCTTCTCTCACCCGATAATCCCCCCCCTTTCACAAATATCTAAAATGACCACAATGTCTTCCCAACGATAAAATAACCATAGAGACCCCCTAAATTTCATTTCAGTCTTAGGCCTATTAAGGACTTTCTTACTAATTGGTGGGTTATTTCTTTGTACCACAGTTTAAATCATATTTAATTTTTTAAGGTAGCTTGAAACCTCAGGTGTAAATATAATAAATTCGATATCAATTGTCATATTGACTGCAAATAACGACCTTTCCAGCATAATTCATTACCAAGGGACCATTGGCGAAGACTTTACCCCCTGAGCTTACCAACCAGGGTTTAGTATTGTTGAGCTATTTTGGAGGTCTTTCACGTTTCAGGTGAAAATGACTACCAATATAAAATTGGATACCGATCGGAGCAAAAGGGATGTTGGCATTTTAAACTGTCTATTTGGATTGATGGGAGTTGTTATGTTTAGAGCCATGATGACCTATCATGTTTACTCAGGCCAGCAGATGTCAGCTTGAAAAGTTGTCAAGGAGTTGGGTCACGTTGGAGGCGGTCCTCAAAAGCCGTATTGTAAGACGATTCCTTTCTATCCCCGCAAACAAAGGCTAATTGTGCGACGATGGTCATAGCAATAAATCCTTGGATGTCAGGATAATTTCTCTTGCAATAGCCAGGATCAAACTCTATCTACGCAAACAGGAGAGGCAAAAAATTCCCTGTCTCGTACCCCCCAATGTAAACCATTGTTGAAATTGATCTAGTGGAGGCTATCCTTGCCTCGGTTGGAGTATAGTGCCTCAAAGTTTGATTAATAAATCTTCCCCATTTAAATCAATTCAAGCATAAGTCAAAATTAAATTAGGGCCAAGCAAAACCTTAAAAGCCTTTTTGGATTCGATGGAAATAAAAACTTCCTGGGGGGGGCCACCATTCGTCCGATTCCCGATGGAGATATATGATATCTACTCTCTCCAATCTGGTCCTGTCTGACATATCCCCCGGTACAAATGGATACTATTATAAATTATAGCTGAGCCCCTACTAACTAATACCCCTTCGCTTATCTTTTCCGTACATAATTTTCCAGGTCATATTTTGATCAGAAAAGATCCTAGTTGCCAACCCGCTTTTCCAGACTTAATTTCTTAATAAAACTGAAATGTAAGCTTACACTGTGGATCAAAGAGGGGGTTCTCACGCAAGGAAATTAAAGACCGGGCCAGATATGGACACCGATTCCAAAAAAAATCCATGTTATTTTGAAAAACCACCCATCCTGGGGCATTTGACTCTTCAATCTATCCAATACCCTACACATCTCCTTTCTCCTTTAAAATGGTGAGTCTTTATTAAAATGGAACGGTGGGAGTCACCTGAGTCTGGGAAGAGGGACATGTGAAGGACAGGTGTCAAAGATTGGAATGTAGGGTGCAAAGTCTCAGTGAGTACAGGTTTGTTTAAAAACTGGAATGCCTATAGTATACCTATGGGATCACTCAAGGGTTCTGCCTTCAGGGGCAGCCGTCCAGGTCTTCTGATCTGTAGGAATAAAATTAATCCTAATAATTTGGGGTCAGTTTGGGCTGCTCCTTCTAAGGGCCAAAATACCTCACCAAATTAAACCCTACAATTATTAGCCATTAACCATTCTGCATATGCATTGTCTGCCAAGACGTATTGGGCCAAATTTCATATATTTAATTGATAAGCTTACCAGGGATGGCCAGAGAGGGTTTTGTTTGTTCCTTGCTAAGGAGTTTAAAGTCCCTTCTCAGGTTCACTATCCATCTTCCTTTCCCCTCACAGTTGCGACGAAAGTTACTAATTTTCCCCTCATCCCGCTCCACATCTATAACCCTCCTCCAAATCCTCATTATCCATGACCTCCTTATCTCCCGCTATCTAAGAATTCCACATAAGCCCTCTTCCCACCGTTTAGCTAATTAGGACCCATCTTTGGAAAGGAGAGACACCCTTAGGCCACATATCGACACCCAAAGGGGGTTAATTCCCTGAAACTAATGACCAAAGGACTCCCTTCGTGAACTATCAGAACTTTCCCCATTTTCTCTGACGAGGTGTTTTAACATACACAATCACATAGAGAACTTCTATAAGGACCCAGAGTATCAGGGTCTAATATCTTCTCCTTAAGTCTTTTTTTAACGCGGAGTAACTCAACATATACACTCCATTTTATCTTTCCAAGTTAGAGAAGTCTTAATCATGTGGACGCTCTTTTAAGTGGATAATTTCCAATTGCTAAATACTACATTTCGATCTTATTCTACAATTGTCTTAATTGAATAAGGGAACTCACACCAATATCTAGACTCCTGCCCTTCGTCAATAAGAGGTTGCAACAGTCTTAACCCATAGTCAAACAGACTTGCAATTGTCAGTTTTCGCATATTAAATCGCCAATAAAACTTGGTGTAAATGTCCATCTATTGATCACTATTAACACCTTCTTATACCCCTTTTCCCTACTCCTAAACAATTTTTGATCCTTAGTACAAAGTATATTTTACCTAATAATCTACCCAATACCCCTTCTTATCGTAGTTGTAGTTTTAAGGAATAAATAAAAAATCTACCCCACCTCAAAATGTCAGCTATTCCCAGGAAAATGTTTTTACCCCTGGTATTAAAACAGTCTTCATGGAAAACCTTAATATAAACTTCTAAGTAAATACTCCATTCCACTATAACAACATTAACGCCTTGTCTCTTATAATTCTCCAGAAATCCAAGTATTAGTCCCTACTCACCAAACCACTCTTTTAATTATCAGCCCTTGACCACGATGTATCACATGGCACCTGAAAGATCGACGGCAGATTACCTGACTGTACAAACTTGAGAGGACTAAGATTATAGAGGAGATACCTCGAGAGACTCTTAGATGCATTGGAGTGGTGTGGGGCGGGCCTCTCGGGCTGTCCCTTTGGGCTCCTAAGGATAAAAGTAAAACAGGGTGTAAGGTTTAAACATAAATATATAAAAAGAGAACAGATATAAAGGAACAGGGAAAGAGAAGAGAGAGAGCTAGGCGTGAGAACGACTAGGTGAAGACAAGCAGGATCTGATCAACCAACCGAGTCTGTACTGAGACCCAATGAGGAGGATGGCTCAGGAGAGTAACAACCTCAAGGGGGTTGTTCGCCTGCAGTCACAAAGAGTGAGTCAAACTCCTGACCGTCACTACAGAAAAAAAGTGGCATGTTTGACCACCCAAGCACATCGCTCCCAGAAAGATAACATAACTGTAGATGGGATAATACTCTCCATGGGGAGGAGCCAAACTATAAGCATGGAAAAAAAAAAACTGTAACCGTATATGAGGACAAAGCACAAACCAAATGGCTAACATAATAAACCATAATTTAGAAACCTTGATGCTGCCTGAAAAATGGTGAGGGGAGGATGGGGATAAGGAAGGGTAGGGGGGGGAGAGAGGGAGAAGCAGGGGGGGAGGCAGAGGGGGGGATAGTATGCATATGGAGCTACATGACATAAATGAGCTACAATATATATGAACCAAAACAAAGAGGAGAAAAAATACAAAAAATTAGAACAGAGATCCCGCTACAGCAATTCTATAATATTCCACTGTGTTTGCCCACCCGCACCCCTCTCATGCAGGGTGGACAGCTTGTGTAAAGCACAATCCAGAGATTGTCCTTAAAAATAAAAATAAAAATAAAAATAAAAAAAATACCCCTAAGGGAGAGAAAGAGATGTTAATGGCAAAAAACGAAACATGGCGGAAATAGTGAATAGCACTATACAGACGAGGGGGGAAACCCCTAAGTTAGGATAAAATGATCTCAGAGAGATGTGTGGGGGAAACATAGTCATCTCGGGGGGCGAGAGTCTCGATGTCTCTTTGGTTGCTGTTTGTTCCACAGTGGAGTGATAGGGCTGCCTGTAGGAGGCCTCTTTGAGGTGCCAGGACGAAGAGATGGATCCAGGGGGGGTAATTCCTGATTGATAAATCCGAGACGTAGCAACAGCTGTTCACCATCCTTAAAGCTTGAGAAGCTGTGCGATCTGTCTTTGTAGTCGAATTGGAGGCGAAATGGAAAGGACCACCTATATTTGATGGATTTCTGTATGAGGACCCCTAACAGGGGTTTCAGGGACCTCCTCTTCTGGATCGTTGTAGGAGAGATATCGGCGAAGATCTGTAGTTTGTTACCTTGGAAGTTGAGGTCATCAAGATTACGGGATCTCCGCATAACTTCCTCTTTAACACTGTAGTAGTGGGGTTTCACCACAACATCTCTCGGGAGCCCATCTTGGCGGGGAGGTTGGAGTGCCCTGTGGGCCCTATCCAGTTCGAGCTTGTGGTCTGGGATGTCGGGAATAACGGTTTTTATGAAAAGTTTCACTGCTTCAGGAATATTTGTGACACTCTCAGGTATTCCCCTAATACGGAAATTATATCTCCTGCTGCGATTTTCCAACTCATCGATTTTAGCGAGTGCAACTTCAAGTTGGTCCTGCAGCGGTCTGTATGCAGTTAGTGTTTTGATTAGTGCGGGCTACAGTATTGTCCACTGCTTGTTCAATGGCTTCAATGCGAGCCCCAATGTTTTGCAGGTCTGCCTTAATAGAGGATGTGATCTGCGCTGCCGTTTGTTGCAGACCTGCTGCTAGCATGTCTGAGAAGCAATTGAGGAGTTGAGCCATGTCAGAGTGGGGGGGCTGCAGGATGGGGGAAGGCATCTGGAAGCCAGCGTGGTTCATGGGGGATTGCAGCATGGGGGTATTCAACATGTCCGCCATTGTGCGACTAAGGAGCGACTCGGTGGAGGCAGGTGAGGCTAAATGAGGTGGGGCGGTACTCACTGGTGTTGCCAGCAGGGGTATAGCAGGCTGGATCGGGGACTCAGGGTCTGTAATTGTGGAGAGGTCCGCTGTGTCACCGCAAGGAGAGGTCGCGCCCGCCATCTTGGAGGCTGAGGGGGCTGCTAGGCCAAAGTCCAGCTGCCGGCTGAATCCCCGCTTGTCACCGGGGCCAGACATCCAGGAACGAGCACCGTATCTCCCGCTCCCCTATAGGGCCGTCCTCGGGTCTGTACTCCCACCTTGTGGTGTATCTGCCACAGAGACCACTTTTATCTGAAAGAGGACCGCTCGCTCTTCAAGGGGGTACCAGGGTTATGGTAGCTAGCTGCTACCATAACAACTGTATTCCTCTTCAAAGTAGCTATGTATAACAACAGCGGGCAGTGGTAAAATTTCAGACACAGACATCTGATAAGGAATGAGTCACTTATCTGACTTATTCAAATGTATATTAATTTCAGCTTGAGCTATTGAGCTCTGTAGACAGGCTGTGTGAAAGGGTCCCTAAAGCTCTACCTACCAGATAAAAGTTAACATATAAAATAATGTGAAATTTATCTTAATCTAAATAAATAAATAAATAAAACATTTGATGGTCTATATTATTTAGTCCTTACCGTTACACAATGTGTTAAGTAATTATGCATCAAATCCCTATACATTCACATTTTGAACTCATTTTTCACTAATAAAAAGTGGAAAAAAAATTAAGAAATTATAGTTCAACTAGAGCTCCAATCTCATGAGATCTTATGCGCTATTTACCTGATTTGCACACAGGCAAATTGAAAGAGGGCATAGCCAACACTGTTGTTAGAATACTATAGGAATGAGATTGACTGGAACAGGGTCACAATTTAACAGTGACTCACCCACCTCCCTCTCTCTCTATCCTCATTTGATTTGTTAAGAGAGGGCCCTACAGAGTTCCAGTAAGAAAGAAAAAATTCCAACTCCAGCCAAAAATGAAAATGTAATTACATGCAGCTCTTACCTTGTGTCACAGTCACGTTTAAGGCACATGTGAAGACAAAATGAAAAACAAGAAAAAAAAACTGTAATACATCCACATTTTCCTGTCTAGTTTTCACAAAAAGTGAACCTGCACTTTTTGAAACCCTCCCCCCTCCGTTGTCACATTTGGCACCTTTCAGGGGAGATGGGGGTATTTGCACCACTTCCGGGTTTTGACATCGTAAGCCTCCCCCACTGTCTTTTGGGAAACACTGTTCCCAGGAGAGCGGGGATCAGTGACGCAAGGCTTCACTTCCTGATTCCCTCACCGAGGATGGCGACGGAAGCAGCCAAGGACTGAGCCATTGCTCAGCCTCGTCTGCTGACATTACGGGTGCGCTGGACAGGTAAGTGTTAATTTTTTTAAAAGTCAGCAGCTGCAGTATTTGTAGCTGCTGGCTTTTAAAAAAAAAGAAATTGTGTGGACCGACGCTTTAAGGACATGCTCTGCCAGAAATTATTTTTCATTTAATAAAGCAAAAGCATTTTGTGACAATATTACCCTCAAGTCTAATTACCATCAATAAATACTTACTAACGTATTTAAACAATATAACCTTTGAGGTTAACGGGCCATACCTCACACTAGGTAGTCTTGCATAAGATTAACACATTAAAGGGTCTTTTGTACCTTTGATATGTTAGAATTCAGCTGGCTTGGACAGTTCAACTAAATTTCTGATCAATATGGTAATGTAATACAATATATTGTGCCATACATACATACACATAAATATTAATATTACAACATATACCCCCACTTGAGTCGGATCCAACTACTAGAACTGACCCATAAATCAAGCAACAAACATCATTATGGTTTGAGGTACTGGATGCTTTACAATGGCTCATATGAAATATGAAGTTGACTGGTTACATCTCTCTTCACCAACCTCTAAAATATCCCCATGAAACAGTTATTAGATAATATAACTTTAGACCATGACTGGAAAAGGATTCAGTAAACATCCATGGCCCGTATAGCTGTTAGGCCTCATTTCAAAGATTGCTCTCTTTTATTTTTATAAATCACATCACGATCTTGAATATTGTGCAAAAACAAGCTGATGTCACTGTCCATTCTGACTTCATCACATCTCTCACCATCTCACTGAAAGTAAAGCTTGGTATGTTTTGGGAGGTCCAATCCACATAAGTCCAGGATTTTCTCATCACCAGGCTCAAAGTTTTAATTTGTAATGATTCTTTTACACAAACACCAGCAAATCCTGAAATTAATGTATCAGCAGTCGCTTCCAAGGTCAAAAAGGTTTGGATACGGCAGTAAAAATTCTGTGCTGCAAATTATTTCCTTGCACTTGACACCTTCAATCATTAATCCACCAATCAGGACACTTGGTTCCTTTAACAGCAAACCCTCAATTTTCAGAATTTTTGATTGCCAGCAACAATTTGCTTTTGTAATATGCTGTAGGCCGACCCCTCATTGCCCTCATAATAGAGCTGTTATTTTATCATTCAGTCCATAATTCCACCAGAATGATATACCAACACATATATACCCCCATGCTATGGTTCAGATAGAATCAGCTTGACATCAGTGTCTTCTTCTATCCAGACAAATCGGCAGTGGAAATTCTTGCCAGTATTTTTTTATGAAAGGAAGAAAGGTCTTTTTCATCCATATATGTCATAGCTCTCAGCATATTATAAACAACTGATTCAACAATGTTTCAAATCATGACTAGAGTGATGAATTTTACTCACCCCTCTTATAAATTTAGTAAAACCACCCAACCTACTATAGTTTATGCTATGCTAAGCCATTGTGCAGCATCACCTCAGATGTGAAATCTATTGATATCAATATGCATTATGTCATATGTACAGATGTTATAAAATGATTTTAGGTCTAAATGCTCCACTCTGATTTTAAGATAATGTTCAAAAAATAAAACATAATAAAAATGAAAAAGCAAAATATATCACACTATATATCTCTAAAAGACAATAAACACTCAGGCCGCGTACAGGCGAGGAGGCATGTCCGCTGAACGTGTCCGATGGACCGTTTCCAGCGGACATGTCTCCTCGGATATTTGGTCTGATGGCGTGTACACACCATCGGACCAAAATCCCCTCGGACGGATAACGTGGTGACGTGGCGGTGACGTTGATGCCGCCACGTCACCAATCCAGGAAGTAAAATACTTCCACGCATGCGTCGAATCCATTCGACGAATGCGGGAGATTTATGTCCGCTAGTTAGGCGTACTAACCAGCGGACATGTCCGATGGACAGGTTTCCAGGGGACAAATTTCAAAGCATGCTTTGAAATTTGTCCGCTGGAAAAACCTGTCCGCTAGGTCGTACACACGATCGGATATGTCCGCTGAAACTGGTCGGCGGACCAGTTTCAGCGGACATGTTCGATCGTGTGTACGCGGCCTCACACAAAAACTCATTAGCAAAGTCCTTACACATTGTTGAAGTTAAAACAAAGTACTATTTACATGTTTACAGTTTGAAGCTAATTCACCCCCACTGCTAGAGAAGCGTCATTTGCATTCAAAAACAGATCTGGACCCTTCAACTGTTAAAATAATGTGAAATATTCTATTTTCATCTTATCATACTCAATTTTCAGGAGGTCATATTTCTGTTTTAACTGAGGAAATGGTATCTAGGTCCATTTCTTATTATGATTTTGGTCAGCTCTGTTTTCATATTAACCACTACCCGACGGCCGTACGACCGCAGGGTGGTTCTAATTCTCTAACTGGCCGTGTTTTTACATCCTGCGCTCCGCCAGGCCACTGTGGGGCGCGCGAGCAGCGCCATCGGTGGCGCGCGTGCCCGCCGCATTGCTGACATGCCGATGCGCATGCCTGGCGGCCGTGATGTCCGCCGGGCACTCGGGATCGGCAGTTACAGGGACAAGACGTGGATCTCTGTGTGTAAACACAGAGATCCATGTCCTGTCAGGGGAGAGAGGAGACCGATCTGTGTCCCTTGTACATAGGGACACAATCGGTCATCTCCCCCAGTCACCCCCCTCCCCCCACAGTTAGAACACAATTCAGGGTACACATTTAACCCCTTCCTCACCCCCTAGTGTTAACCCCTTCAATGCCAGTCACATGTATACAGTAATTAGTGCATATTTATAGCACTGATCGCTGTATAAATGTGAATGGCGCCAAAAATGTGTCAAAAGTGTCCGATGTCTCCGCCATAATGTCGCAGTCACGAAAAAAATGCTGATCGCCGCCATTAGTAGTAAAAAAATAAATAATAAAAAATAATAATAATTCTGTCCCCTATTTTGTAAGCGCAATAACTTTTGTGCAAACCAGACGCTTATTGCGATTTTTTTTACCAAAAATATGTAGAAGAATACGTATCGCCTATACTTAGAAAAAGATGTTTGAAAAATTGGGCTATTTATTACAGAAAAAAGTAAAAAATATTGTTTTTTTTTTCAAAATTGTCGCTCTATTTTTGTTTATAGCGCAAAAAATAAATACCGCAGAGGCGATCAAATACCACCAAAAGAAAGCTCTATTTGTGGGGAAAAAAGGACGTCAATTTCGTTTGGGAGCCACGTTGCACGACCACGCAATTGTCAGTTAAAGTGACGCAGTGCCACAAGCTGAAATTTCACCTGGTCAGGAAGGGGTATATGTGCCCAGTAAGGAAGTGGTTAATATCACCTATGTGAGTTGAAACTAGCATGCCAACACGCCAGTCCAAAACACATATCATTTGCCTTGATCAACACAAGATCCGCAGTAAAGCACCAACAGGAAATGCACGATTTTATCATTCAACACAATATTGACTGCCTCTTCATCACAGAAAGTTGGCTAACGTCGGACTGTAACACAATTCTAGAAGAACTGGTGCCAGAGAATTATTGCATTCTAATAGAAAACAAGAACATAGTGGGGCAAAGAGGAGGAGGCCTAGCGGCGATCTACAAGGCTCACCTCTCGCTCACTAAACCAGATCTACAGAGCTCGCTACCATTCATGGAAACCTTCACTCTGTAACTGCATACAAATCCCCAGGACACCTTTCACATTCTATAGACCAGTGTTTTTCAACTCCAGTCCTCAAGGCACACCAACAGGTCATGTTTTCAGGCTTTCCATTATTTTGCACAGGTGATTTGATCAGTTTCACTGCCTTAGTAATCACCACAGCCATTTCATCTGAGGGAAATCCTGAAAACTTGACCTGTTGGTGTGCCTTGAGGACTGGAGTTGAAAAACACTGCTATAGACCACCTGGACCAAAGACGCAGCTCCTTACGTCACTGACATAATTCATCTCCACCTATACCTTAAACATAAAACATCTTCTGCTACTCGGGGACTTCAACCTCTGGGCCAACTCCTCACAGGACCCTGTCACCGACTTCTGCATTGACCACTTGGAAGGATTAGGTCTGCAGCAACTAGTAAACGGGCCCACCCATTTTTCAGGTCATACACTCGATCTTATCTTCAAACAAGATTTAGATATTAACATACTGGAAAATGGACTGATCACCAAGCAATAAAATTTAAAATCACGACAAACATTTCCGTAAAAAATAAAAAATAATAATCAAAAAACTCATCAACAACACAATAGACACGATCCCAGAAGAAGCTCCACTCAGAACTCTTTAAAACTACATTATTAAGCAAAATAAAAACAATAGAACTATGTCAAACAGCAACGGAAACACTCAACTTCATCAACAAAGCCCTACTGCAGACAGCAGACATAGTAGCTCCAAAACGCAGAACGATCATCTGGAAAAACAACTCTGGTTGGTTTAACGATGAGCCCACGTTGATGAAACAAGAACGCCGAAGAGCGGAAGTAGCTTGGAGAAGGAGCTCAACAGAGGAAAACCACACAATCTATAAACTAATTACTAAGAAATATCATTAAAAAAAAATTTAAAGCAAAAAAATATTACCTTTTCCAATATCCTTGCAAAAGCCCGAAACCGTCCCCGCGAGCTCTTTAACCTAGTCTATGAACCCAGCCTGCCTAGAGGCTCCAAACTTTGATTCACAAGAGTTTTGCAATGAATTATCGGATAATTTCATTAGAGAAAGAGAGAGAGAACCCCCGCCGACTCCCCCTTAAATCAAAAAGGCAATATTCATACAAATATGCCACAATCAATGAAATTCCCGCTAAAATCAATCTCCATCGACACCACCAAAAATATCATTGGTACCCTGCGAGACAGCACAGTGCCTAATGATATCATCCCCACTAAACTTTTGAAAGAATGTGCCGCTATTGTGGCAGCGGCTATCACGTACCTCATAAACCAATCTTTTAAGGAAGGCATCGTGCTGACCCAACTGAAACAAGGCATAATAAAACCCATTTAAAAAAAAAACCACTCGACCCCAAAGACCCAAACCATCATCGACCCACAACAGGCCTAAACATCTTCTCCAAGGTAATGGAGAATGTAGTAGTGCAACAGCTACAACATTATTTAGGCACCCACAAACTACTGGATCCGCATCAATCGGGTTCCCTGGTCAAAGGACGGAAACAGCACTCCTCACTAATATATGTTGATGCTCTCGAAGCAGCTGACAAAGGAGAATCTTGTCTTCCTGTACTGTTGGACCTGAGTGCAGCTTTTGATACAGTAGAACATAATTTACTACTGAATCGCCTACTTTGGTTCTCCTCCTTTCTGGAAAACCGATCACAAATAGTGAAACTTGGTCTTTTCACTTCTGAAAAACGCACAGTGTCATGCGTCCCTTGTCGCCCGTACTATTCAATATCTATCTCCGCCCTCTCCTGGAAATCATCAGTAACCAGAACTTACTCTACCATTCCTACGCGGATGACACCCAACTCTACTTTTGCATCAGCAACACAAGGGATCATTATCTCAGACTAGAGAAATGCCTTACTCTGATAGAAAATTGGATGACGGAGAGTTACCTTAAATTCAATGGCACAAAAACAGGACTCCTTCTGTTCCATGCCAACCAAAAGAGACCTGTCGTGACGAGATGGACACCCCCGCCCATTTTGGGACAAACCATCACCCCCAGCACCAAAGTCAAAAGTCTCAGAGTGACTTTTGACTCCGAAATGACAATGGATGCACAAATAAGCTCAGTAGTCAGCGGATCCCACCATTTTCTGCGCCTTCTACGAAGACTCATTCCTTTTATCCCAAAAAAAGACATAGCAGTCGTGGTAGGAATGATAATCAACTCCAGACTCGACTATGCAAACGCCCTTTACCTCGGATTCCCAAAGTACCAAATTGATCGTCTACAAGTCGTCCAGAATACGGCGGGACAACTTGTAACAGGAAAAAAAACCTGGGAATCAATCCCCCACTCCCTTAGATCTCTTCTTTGGCTGCCAGTAAAAGACAGAATAGCATTTAGGGCACTTTGTCTGACACATAAGTGTGTTCAAGGAAGTGCGCCCCAATATTTACGTGACAATTTAAAAGGTCACAACCCCAATCGCGTCCTCCGTTCTACCAACCAAAATCTACTCCAGATACATAAGGCCAGATACAAGTCCAAAGGAGAATGAAGATTTGCAGCCCAAGGACCTAGACTGTGGAACGTTTTACCAACCAGCATCCGAACGGAAGTGAATCACGAGGCCTTCAGAAAAAAACTCAAAACCCATCTATTCTGAAGGCAATGTGTAGGAGGAAATGGATACCAAGCGCCCCAAGGAGATTCAGTTTGCATGTGTTGCGCTATATAAGTTTTTACTATGTTTGACCCAGAGTTCCTCTCTTTTTGTGATCATTAGATGTTATCTTCTGATCTTTCTGTTCAGTGTTTGTCCTAAACAATGTGGCTAAATCAATATTGACAGCTTGCTCATGACTTTCTCCATAAATGATCTGCTCTCAATAATACGCCTTTTTTTAAATCATGAGGATTCGGGGTAACTAATAAAATATTTTGTTTAATATCTTCGTGCAAAGCATCTAGAATCATACTGATATGTATTGAGCCTCCCCGCTCAAATGCAAGATTATTATTTACCAATAATTCCATAATAGTTGCTATCCTGTGTGACAATTCACAGGGAGATTCAGTTTGCATTTGTTGGATCTTCCCATGAATAGTAACATCAGAACGTACTCCATACAAAACACATAATAATTCCAGTAATATGTCCCTTGTCCTCAGAGGCTGAATACAGATCTGTTTAATTCTCGTCCAAATACTATTTCCTATAGAATGTTGCAAAACTCTTTCTAAGTCAGATGGGTTCAGACTGTACATATCTCTGACATTCTGCAAGTCACAAAACCATTTCAAAAATCTGTTTAACCTCCCTGGCGGTATGATTCTGTCTGGAATTACGTACCAAAAGCGGTACAATTATTTTGCATGGAAATTCTGCGTTTTATACTGTAGGCCTGCAATTTTTAGGAATAACTCACTTAAATTTGTCCAAACCAGAGTCTAGTAGACATCCCGGGTATGATAAAGTTTGAAACACAAAATCATAAAATTATAATATAATAAATAACTATAAATAATTATAACAAATAATAATGTAATTATAATAAAAATTATTCACTAATGTAATCAAATCAAAATCACTGAAATTTGCTCAGTTGCAGAATTGTCGCTGTCATTACTTTTATTTTTTTATGACAAATTTCCCCACAAATCGCTATCGCTCAATTCTGCAAGTGATTATCATTTATTATCGCTGTTTTCTAGCTGCTCTAAAATCACTTTTGGTTGCTATGGACAATCTACAGTTTGCAGGCACAAAAAAAATGTTTTTATTATGTAAAAGAACATGCAGGGCACTGGGCAGACCACTAGGGACAAGGGGGGTGTGTACTTTTTACATGCAGTACTGTAATCTATAAGATTACAATATTCTGTGTGTAATGTGTTTGTTTACTTTTTTGAATTTGCCGCCGGTCGCCGCCCCCGTGCGCCGTTACGTCGCAGGGAACGGAGATCGGCGGCGCGCGGGCACTGTGTGAGTCGAATGGAGGACGCTACTCGCTCACACAGCGGGGATGCATCGCTGGATCCAGGGACAAGGTAAGTGCAGTATACCCAGCCTGGATACAAGGTAAGCCAGCGCGCTGCAGGCTCTGCATATTCACCCCGAGCGCGACTCGGGGATATCGATTTTTACATAAAAAATCCACCCCGAGTCACGCTCGGGGATACCGGCAGGGGGGTTAAATCATGGCAGAGAACCATTCCTACTTCTTTAAGAATTGCATCTAGTTCTTTTGGTTTCAAAGGCTTCATTACAAGCTGAACCTCCCCTGTATTATTATTATAAACCGTGGTGGTCACAGTGGGTGTGGCTGGCAATGAATTATCAGATTTAATATAAGGTTTTGTTTCATTTGATAGAAAGTTTGTGTTTGTATTTTGCTGCAGATTGCTGAATCCAAGATTTGATGCACATCTGCACTCCTGAGATCTCTTCTCTAATTACATAATTCTTATGTTTAATTTCTAATTTTCCTCTGATAATTCATCACAACGTTTAGATTTCTCAAGCAAAGCTCCCCCAATGGTAACTGCATGCAATTTAAATTTTACTGTCTCAGTTTCTGATTGGTTTTGTAACCTTTGACAAACCTTATGGCTATAATCAACTGCATTCTGTAACTGTGCAATTTTCTCAACCTTATCATTTAAAGAACTTTCCATTGTTATGCCGCGTACACACGATCACTTTTTGTGATGAAAAAAAACGTAATTTTATCTCAGGAAACAAAACGACGTTTTTCAAACTTCATTTTCCAAAACGATGTTGCATACACACCATCATTTTTCAACAAAGCTCTAGCAAAGCGTGGTGACGTACACCACGTTCGACTGCACTCTGTTCCATTGAAGCTCCGTCTCATAACTTGCTTCTGAGCATGCGCGGGTTTAAAAACGTCGTTTTCAACATCGTTTTGCCCACACACCATCACTTTTTATGACACAAATACGACGTTTTGAAAAACGACACAAAAAATTCAAGAATGTTCAAATTTCTTTTTGGTCGTTTTTTTGAAGACATAAAACAACGTTTTGCCCACACACAGTGATTTTAAATGACGTTTTTGAAAACTTCATTTTTTTTCATCACAAAAAGTGATCATGTGTACGCGGCATTAAACAGCAAGATAACAAGCCCTGCACAATACAACCTTTTCTTTTACTTTCTGAAATTTTGCTATAAAAAAACACTTTTCTCTAAAAATTCCCTCATTATAGTTCATGTTTGCTTACATTTTTCTGGAATTTCATAAGGACCGCCATGACGTTTAATACATTTTAATACCCATCTGTTAACTTTATCAGAACTGACACTTGCGTCACACTGAGTAAGCATTTTGACTATATTATTAATAGTTTAAAAAAAAGGAAATATTTTTCTCACCGCATTTGAGGCTCTACCTTGCCAGTTTCGGTCTTCTGGTAAACGACAGTCTTTTTTTCCTCAGTTTCACGTCTCCAGAGAATAATTCTGGGGTTCCAAACTTGTTTAATCTTGTATATCAGACTCTCTTATGTCACAACCAGACATTCGAGTCACAGCACAGTTCTTGGGACTCCATCGGACTTCTGTCCACCTCACAGGATTGTTGTCATCACTGGCTTCTGTTACTAAGTATTGAAAATGCTCTTCTGGTCGCTTGAACGGCACCAATGTAGTGAAGTCATATCCAATACAGAAGCATAAGAACAAAAAGTCCACAGATGATACAAATGCAACAGAGTAATTCAAAGTCTCATCTTTTCCTAGACCTGTACCATATTCATAAAGAGAATATACAGAGAATATTCTGATCACTTCTAGACCTGTGCCATAGTCATACAGAAATACAAAGAATATTCTGAGTAACAAGATTATATTCCCTATCCACTGAATAGCTGAGCCATTTGATTGGCTATCTTTGATCTACATCCTGTCTTTCAGAGTGACAGATAATGACCCCAACCAAATGTTTCTCATAAATGAATACCCCCTCAAGTCTAATTACCATCAATAAATACTTCCTAACATATGAAAACAATATAACCTTTTAGGTTAATGGGCCATACCTCACACACACCTAGGTAGTCTTGCATAAGATTAACACATCTAAGGGTCTTCTGTACCTTTGATATGTTAGAATTCAGCTGGCTTGGACAGTTCAACTGAATTCCTGGTCAATATGGTAATGTAATACAATATATTGTGCCATACATACCTACACATAAATATTAATATTATAACAACCTGGTGAACATTGAAGCCTCTGCAGCGGGGACAGCATGCTGTCTGAGGGCTTCATTTTAAGCTAAATCCTTCAAAATGTGCTAGTATGTGATGCATACTAGCACATTATGTAATTTCCTTGCAGGAGGAAACTTTTTTTTACTACCGCTTTAACCACTTGACCGCCAAAATGTTTTACCCCTTTTATAACCAGGGCATGTTTGCTCTCCAGCACTGTGTATTTTAACTGGCAATTACCTAATCATGCAAAACGGTACCCAAATGAAATGTATATATTTTTTTCCACACAAATAGAGCTTTCTTTTGGTGGCATTTTTGAAAATTGATCAATCCTGGTGTAATGACTATCTATCTCCTTTCTTGAGACCCTAAAATGCCTGGGCAGTACAAATACCCCATAAAATTACTTGTTTATGGAAAGTAGACAGTCCAAGGTATGGCAAGTCTTATTGAAATTTTAAATATACTTTTTACATTTTTGTTTTTACTGTCACCAGTGCAGTACGGCATCATCATATGACTGGTGTGGCGGTGATCAGGGATACTGACTGATGAGAGTATGTAAAACAAAACAAATTAATTAATGAAAACAAATAAATATCTGAACAGAGTGGTGTGCATTTGTATTCAGCCCCCTTTACTTTGATAACCCTAACTAAATCTAGTGGAATCAATTGCCTTCAGAAGTCACCTAATTAGTAAATAGAGTCCACCTGTGTGTAATTTATTCTCAGTATAAATACAGCTGTTCTGTGAAGACCTCATGGTTTGTTAAAGCAGTATTAGGTTATTAAAAAAATATCCCAAGCTTTGAACATCTCACGGAACACTGTTCAATCCATCATCCGAAAATGGAAAGAGTATGGCACAACTGCAAACCTACCAAGACCACCTAAACTGACAGGCCGGGCAAGGGGAGAAATAATCAGAGAAGCAGCCAAGAGGCCCATGGTAACTCTGAAGGAGCTTCAGAGATCCAAAGCTCATGTGCGAGAATCTGTCTACAGGACAACTATTAGTCATACACTCCACAAATTTGGCCTTTATAGAAGAGTGGCAAGAAGAAAGCTATTGTTGAAAGACAGACATAAGAATTCCCAATTGCAGTTTTTGAGAAAGTCATGTGGGGTACACAGCAAACACGTGAAAGAAGGTGCTGTGGACAGAGGAGACTAAAATTTTACTTTTTGGCCTAAAAATAAAACGCTATGTGTGACAGAAAATTTACACCACACAACACACCTTTTCTTCAGTAGGGTCAGTGAAGCTGGTCAGAGTTAATGGGAAGATAGATGGAGCCAAATATAGGGCAATCTTAAAAGAAATCTTAGAGGAAAACCTGTTTGAGTCTACAAAAGACTTGAAACAGGGGCAGAGGTTCACCTTCCACCAGGACAACAACTCTAAACATACATTCAGAGCTACAATGGAATGGTTTAGATCAAATCATATTCATCATTTGTTAGAATGGCCGAGTCAAAGGTCAGACCTAAATCCAATCTGTGACAAGACATGAAAATTGAAGTTCACAGACACTCTCCATCAAATCTGAGCTTGAGCTATTTTGCAAAGGCTAATGGGCAAAAATGTCACTCTCTAGATGTGCAAAGCTGGTAGAGACATCCCCAAATAGACTTGCAGCTGTAATTGTAGCAAAAGGTGGTTCTACGAAGTATTGACTCAGGGGGGCTGAATACAAATGTTTGCCCCACTTTTCATGTATTTATTTGTAAATAATTTTAAAAAACATTTATCATTTTTCTTCCTCTTCACAATTATGTGCCACTTTGTGTTGATCTATCACACAAAATCCCAATAAAATAAATTTACGTTTTTAGCCATGACAAAATGTGAAAAATTTCAAGGGGTTTGGATACTTTATCCTTTGAATACTTTACCCTTGTTAGTGGAGAGTTCCAAGTTCGATTTATGGAGTGATTCAAGCTCTGCAATCTTAGAAAGTAGGCAACTAATTTGGTCTGCCCTAATCTTTTTTAAACGGGAAACATGCTGGATAAGTACACCTCGAAGAACACACTTCAGAGCTTCCCATTGTACGAAGGGGCAGTAGTGTCTGAGGAATGATCGGATACAAAGTTCTGAATGGTCTTTGTGACCTCAGCCACGCATACAGAGGCTTTAAGTAGGTTATCATTAAGGCCCCAAGAGGCACTACTACGGGTGGTCGGTGGTCTTCTATCGTCAGGTAGACAGGGGTGTGGTCAGACCAAAGGAGATGGCTTATAGAGGTTTGTAATGGGGTGTCTAAAAAAGACTAAGAAATAAAAAAATTGTCTAGTTTACTGTCTACTGCAGGTATTGTGGGCCGCTGAATAGTGGCTGTAGTCCCGTTCCATGGGGTGTTGAATGCACAAGACATCTACCAAATTGGTGGAGTGTAACAGTGACTTAATGCATGTCAGTGAGGAGGAGGGTATGGATGACTTACCAGAGGAGGTGTCCACAGAAGGGGGGAGGGCAATGTTAAAATCACCACCCAACAAGAAACATGGACCACCAAAGGTGGACAATCTGGTAAGAGTGGAGGAGAGAAAGCATCTATAAGGGTATCGAGGACCTTAGGATGGAAAAATGATAGAAAGGCGATGGAGACCCCCTTAGATTTAGATTGTGGGTTAGAACTGTGACACCACATAAGATAATAGCGGTTATGCAGGATCAGCACGGAACTCGGACAGAAATGTGTTTCCTGTAAAAGCAATATGTTAGCGTGCATCTTATGACAGTAGTATAGGATTTTGCTATGCTTTTATAGTGAATTGCACTCTCTAGAGTTAAAGGATGACAAACATAGCTAAATAGAAAACAGTGCATAATCTGGCACTGAAAAGGCCTAATGGGGGAACATGGAAGATGCAAGGGGAAGCTCCCAAACCCTACGACCCACAGGGCAAATAATAAAAAAAGAATTGGTAAGAATGGTAAGTCAAGGTAAATCCACGGGAACAAATAAGCTATAAACATAGGATAGTGGGGGGACACAGACAACAACATAGATATTATTAAAGCATAACACCTAGAAACAGTATGGATAAGGCACAGCTTCCAAAAATTATAAAGTCAGGCCCGTTCGAAGATGAAAACTAGATATATTAGGAAAACATTATAGCAATGTTGCTGTACACACAAAAGAGAAAAAATTGTCAATGGAGGTGCCAAACCAAAAATTCAACAGGCAGAACAAATGAACTCCATGGGCAGGAAAAAAAAGTTCCTGGAAAAGTGCAGGAGCAACTCCTGAGTAGATAAACCACAGAAAGACTTCCTAAGGAGTATTCAGTCATTTGGGGCCTTATGAGAGGAAGATCTGTGTCTTCACTTACATCCTTGTTTTTACCACTGTGGGGCAAAGGGTAAGCCAGGAGTAGTTGGAGTCAATGGCCAGTCCGGAAGGACTTTTTGTAGCTCCAAAGTGCTAAGAAAGGTTGGCAGGTCTCCTAAGGTGTGGAACAATGCTTTTTTGCCTTCATGGTGAACGCGGACATGGAAAGGAAAATGCCACTGCGTTCCTGCTCTAGTTGCGTGAGCAATTTCAAAGCTTTTTGTATAGCCAATGTTTGATGAGAAACATCTGGGAGAAGCATGACCGAAGTGTCATTGAAAAGTATAGTATCTTGAGTTCTGGTCACATGGATGATGGACTCCTTGACCATGTAGAAATGTACCCTACAGAGGATGTCACGTACAAAAGAGGGATCTGGATTTCGCAGACCTGATTTCCTGTAGCAGTTGATTAAAGATGTCAGTCACAGCCATGAGCAAATCTTTGGGTTCCATAGTTTCAGGTAAACCACAGATTCTTATGTTATTGTGGCGATTCCGGGTCTCTATATCAACCTACTGGTAGGAAAGTTGCTGCAGCATAACAGTGTGTGTATTAAGAATTCCCTCATGAGATTACACAGCACTGCACAGGCCATCTGTAGTGTTTTCTATATCTTCAAAGAAAACCCCAATATCCCTCTTAGGTTTAGAGATCTCCTGTATGTAGGTCTTTTTAATCCTCTTACAACAATTTTCAAAGTCTGCCTTTGTGGGCAGGGTCTTATGCTCAGATACCATGTCCCATTGATCCCCAGAGCCCAGGAAAGTGTGTACGTACCTGCTAGAACACCTGGAAGAGTGATACTGACCCTCAAGAGATGAATTGTGGGTGTGAGAGTGTCCAAGGCTGCCTCAGAGCCAGAAGAGGATAAAGGCACCACGGCCATCTTGGATTCCGGCCGGGGCTGGGCCTGCAGAGCTGCGAGGTCCTGGAGCTGAGGAGACAGCTCCATGTCTTAAGCCAAGTCCCCTCTACCCTATTTTTAATAGGATTAGAAATAGGAAAACCTCTTAATGTTGTTCTTCCTAATGTATTTTTGTACATCCACAAAGGTGTAAAATTTACTCAACATTCTAGGAGGTGCATATTTCAAACCTCTACTCAAAACTCTCTGTTCATTCTCAGTGAGCTCCACCCCACTGAGGTTGAATATACCAGCAATATTCACATTTTTCTTTTCCTCCTTTGTTCTTAAAAGAACCCAGAACAACATCTACAAAACTGCAGGTTTCACTTGCCCCATTTAAGGTCAGTGTTGATGATTCAATAATAAGAAAGAGACTTTGCAAACATGGCATCCATGGGAGAGTCCCAAGGTAAAAGCCACTGCTGACCAAAAAGAACATTAAGGCTTTTCTCACATTTGCCAAAAAACATTTTCATTATCCCCAAGACTTCTGGACAAATATTCTGTGAACTGATGAGACAAAAGTTCAACTTTTTGCAATTTGTGCATTCCATTACACCTTGCGTAAACACAGATTTCATAAAAAGAACATAATACCAACAGCCAAACATGGTTTCAGGACCTGGACGACTTGACATAATTTATGAAACCATGAACTCTGCACTCTACCCACTTGGTTTATGCAGCAGGACAATGATCCAAGACTACCTCTGAATGGATAAAAAATAAGGTTTTAAAGTGGCCTAGTCAAAGGCTGGACTTAAATCTGATTGAAATGCTCTGGCATGACCTTCCAATGTGGCTGAAGTAAAAAAATTCTGCAAAGAAGAATGGCCCAAAAATGGATGCAGGTTGTTTCCAAACAAAGAAATGGGAAATGTTATAGCCTTTAAAAGAAAATCCAGAATCGTATTCAGGACATCTCCTAGCAGTCTGAACACCCCCCGCTTGTGTGGTTTACTACCCTTAAAAAAAATACAAAGAGAAAACAAGATTACCTTATCAGGGTAGAGTTAGGGAAATTCAGGAGGGACCCTGATGATTACACAGGATTTTGTGTATGAAGAAATCCAAAAATATTATTGATCCTTTTCACCATGGACTTATAGCCTGTCGTCTCATTCCTACTGAGAGTTTACCACATACTGACCCTTCCTATCCTCATGTTGCTTCATTGTACCATATGGAAAATTAACATGCTCCATATCACAATAAAATCCCTACACCCAAACCTAAACAGACAAGAAAAATTAGAAAACCAACTCTTTTGTCTCACACTGCCACGCCTGAGATTATTGATATTGAAATTAACTCTGAAGCACCAATAACCACCATTTCACATCTATCTCTGTCTCTAGTAGTGCCAAGATATCTACAGATTCCCACCCAGGGGCTCCAGTGCAACCAGCACCTGTTGTTATTCACCCAGGAGATTCTATATCCACCACTTTTATTGATATATTCTGTAGCATAAATGATGTACCCAATAGTATGGATATGAACACTACATATTCTATAGTTACTGAACCCACTGGAGTATATGTAAGGGGGGAGGAAAGATCTGCAAACTATAAAAATCTACTAGTGCTTTTGATTCTGAAACCCTTACTAAGGAGAAAAATTTATAATTTTGCTCTGTCAGCACTCCCCAATCCTTTCACTTCATTCAGGGACCTTAATACGTTTATTAGGGACCTTACAGTGACGTGTTTTTACAATATCAAATATCTTAAGGACCAACCCCTAGCCATGTCCCATGTTGGATCCCTGGTGTCGGAACAGACCTTCAGACTAGATAGTGTGACTTATAGGCCTATTCAGGCGCAGTTGGAAGAATTATATACTAATAAGCTTGAGGATGATATCACTTGGCTTACACAGAATTTCCCCACCTTACCCTATCTTCAACATACTGACCTTAGACCCAAATCCATATTTAACCCTGCATACAACAAAGGACCTTATCTGCAAGATGTCTATCAGGTTTAAAAAAAAACCCTGGGTGCCACTTCACCTTGACTGTGACAAAGCACTAGAAGAGTGAAACGCATCATCGAGGCCACCCAGGATTGTCATCCCCTAAGACCTGGCTCCATTCTCTTTTTTTATCATTCAAGTTTAAGTTTATTTTCAAAAAATAGAGAACATACAGTGTAGTAAACGTAGTACAGTGAATACATTAGGAGACATAAAGTTGACAATTGTAATAGTGAACAATATATTACGTTTCGTATCTAGACTTCCCCACATCCCCTCCCCCCACCTCTTATCTTTAAATCTAGTAACTTTTAAATGTTAAAATAAGTGTAGACAATTGGGAAGAGTGGGAATTAGTAAAGATAGCAAAACATTTTAGAAAAAAAAAAAAAAAATTCCCTATTCAGCAAGCAATTTATAAGCCTTCTATTATAAGCTGAGATTGCGAAAACTTAAAATAAAAATTATAAAACAATTGTACCGAACTGGAAAGAGGGTGGATCTCTAGGGCACCTCCCTTCACCCGACACCCCTAACGGGAACATTCTGTGTCGAGGAGGAAGGACAGCCCCTTGAACCCAACCTCCCCTCAATGAGAAGAAAGGAAAAAAAATGGATCTAAATGTTATCTAAAGATGCGTTTAATAATCAACTCTCAACTTATAAACCTATGAGAAGACAGGGAACTCTAAAGATATATTTAGTTAAATTATATCCACCTTACATGAGACAAAAGGAGAAAGTGGTATGAGGTCTATATCTCCTGTGCAGCGAAAAAAGGGAAAAAGAGGAGAATAGAGAGGAGAGGAGAAGAGAAAGAGAAAGAGAAAGGGAAAATGTGAAAAAGGGAAGGGGAGAGGGCCCACCTGCCAAAAGATTACATCAGTCTGAGGCAAGAGCCGCAACTAAACTCTCAGGTTGTATGGGATTCCCATATAGTTCAACCAAGGTTCCCAAATTTCAGTGAATTGAGTAAAGGTATCTAACATGGAATTAATTCTTTTTTCTTGTTCCATAATCCACGTTACCTTTCTTTTCATATGTAAAATGGAAACTGATGGTTTCTTCCAAGCAGCTGCTATAGTGATTCTGGCGCCTGTCAAAATAAATAGGATCAGCTGTCTGGTGGCCTTAGAGGTCTGTGGTATTAGTCCATTTAATAAAGCAATTGCTGGAGACTGATGAAGGTTGCAACCTGTAACTCTCCTGATAATGTGAAATACCTTATTCCAGAAACCCCGTATCCTAGGGCATTCCCACCAAGTGTGAATCATGGAACCTATTCCTTGACAACCTCTAAAACATACGGGTGATGCTGACGGATACATGGAGGCCAACTTAACTGGAACTAGGTACCATCTAGTGAAAATGTTTACATTAGCTTCAATGAGAGCTGTACTCATAAAGCCCTTGAGAGATCTAGTATATTTTTTTTGCCAATCCTTTAGGTCCCAATCACTTTGAAGCTCTCTTTCCCAGGCTAGCATATGTGGTAATTTTATGTTATTTGATGCAAGAGATTTATAGATGACCGAGATATTACCCTTCCTAAACGGAGCTTGATCGCATTTATGTTCATATGGGGTTGGAAGGCCAGAGATTAATTTTTCATTCCACATTTCCTGTGCGAAGGTGTGTATTTGGTGTAATCTGAGCCTTTCCGATGGGGAGGGCTAAGATTGTCTAAAAGGTATTGCTCAGATAGGGGGCCTGTATGTGTAAAGAAACGTCCAATACGGTACACCCCCTTATCATGCCACCATTTGAAGGGATCTACCTCAGTGTTAGAGTGAAAGGATGGATCAAGAACAATACTTGACAAAGGTTCACCTTTAGAAACCAAGCAAGGATTGTTTCTAAGTGAATCCCATAAGGCCAAAGCTTGTGAAAGAGTGGGAGATAATATAGGAGGTCTAATTTTGGGAGTGCGCCAAATGAGTTCTTCTATTGTAGACAATGGGGAAGCCTGTTCTTCTATCCCTATCCAATCCGGGCGCTCGTTTCTGAGGTAAACCTCTGATAATTGTGCTAGCCTTGCAGATTGATAATACCATATCAAATTTGGAACTCCTAGGCCTCCCTGAACGGGTAAATTAAAGAGACTGCGAGAAGAAAGGCGAGGGCCCTTTTTGTTCCAAATGAATTTGGTAATTTTACCTTGAAAGGATTTCAGATGGCTTTTTATTATTGGTATCGGAAGAGATCTAAAAAGATATAGGATTTTAGGAAGAAGGGTCATCTTGATAGAATTAATTCTACCAATCCAGCCTATTTTATGAGTTCCCCATTCAGTCAGATCTTTCTCGAGTTTCCTAAACATTGGGGGATAATTGGCTAAGTATAAATCCTGGAAATTCGGGGTTAGATTAATACCTAAATATTTAGTGGAAGCAGAGTCCCATTTGAAGGCATATTTGTTTTTCAAGAGAGAAACCGTAGATTCGGAAAGAGAAACATTAAGGGCCCTAGACTTGGCCATATTCACCGTGAGACCCGAGACTTTAGAGAAATTGTTTAATAGGGTGAGGATTTCCGGAAGGGAGGAAGAAGGGGAGGTTATAAAGAGTAATAAATCATCCGCAAATAATGCGCACTTGTGTTCCTTTTTGTTGCAATTGACTCCCCTGATATTCGAGTTATCTCGAATGGCTATAGCCAGAGATTCAATAACGATCGCGAATACCAGGGGAGACAAAGGACAGCCCTGTCTTGTGCCCCTTTGGATTTCTATAGGATCCGAGAATATGCCCTGTAGCTGGATTTTAGCTTCAGGGAAGGAATAAAGAGAGGAAATGATACCTAAAAATTTAGAGCCAAATCCCCACCGTTTCAATACGGTAAACATAAATGGCCAAGAAACTGAATCAAAGGCTTTCTGAAGATCGAGTGAAAGGAGCATACCCCTTTGTCTAGTACCTCCAGTCCACCCAGAGTACATTAAGGAGATTAGATCAATAGCTCTCCTGATCTGGTCTGGGCCTTGTCTCCCTGTAATAAAACCTACTTGGTATTTAGCGATGTATTGACCTATGAAAGCAGACAATCTGTTAGCTATTATTTTAGTAAGTAATTTAAGGTGATTATTGATAAGGGAAATTGGTCTATAGTTCTCCACTTGGCTATGATCTTTATCGGGCTTCGGTATCAACGAAATATAGGCCATATTGAGTTGTTTATCAATAGGGATGCCCTCTGTCATATAATTGAAGAATCGTGCTAGATAGGGTGATAAAATGATTAAAAATGTTTTGTAGTATGAACCTGAGAAACCATCAGGGCGGGGGCTGTATTCAGTTTTACGTTTTTGATCACTGACATAATTTCCTCAGCCGATATGGGAGCCTCCAGCACCTCCTTATGAGCCTTTGTCAGTTTGGGAAGATTCAAGTTGTCCAGAAATTCTCCCATTTTATCCGAAGAAAAATTACTATCATTAGTGTAAAGTTTGGAGTAGAAGTTATGGAAGGCTTCCATCATCCGCCGAGGATTTAGAGTGAAAGAACCGTCCACCATTTTTATCTTGGGGAGTGTCTTTGATTTGAATCTCGGGGACAGTTTATGTGCAAGCATTGGACCTATTTTATCCTTTAAGTGGTAGTACCTGGCACCCGTCCATTTTAAATCATCTCCTGATTTTATTGTGAGTGCCAGGTTTAAAGCGGATCTAGCAGCGTCAAGAGCGTGCGTAGGGACACTCAGGGGGTCTGATTTATGTTTTCTTCGTAAATCTGAATAGGTCTCTTCCAATTTCTCTGTGGTCAGTTTTTTTTGTCTTCTAAGTTTGGCTGCTATTTGTATTATTTTGCCCCGAACAGTGACCTTATGGGCAGCCCATAAAGTTTCCGGGGATATATCTTTTGTATCGTTGATTTCAAAATATTCCTTTATGGATTGTTCAATTTCAGCTACGAGAGCAGGATCTTTTAAGATTGACTGGTTAAGCGTCCAGTGAGATGCTCTGTGGGATGTAGCCTCTTTTCTCAAAGATAACAGAACCATGGAGTGGTCCGACCAGGGGACATCTTTTATAGTAGATTTAATGGCCGCTGGGACATGATGGTTAGATAACAATAGATGGTCTATGCGTGAATACGATTTGTGGGGGTTCGAATAATGAGTATAATCTTTCGTTTTCGGGTTTAGTTCTCTCCAGATATCGGTCAATTGGGATTGATGAAGCAAGCGTGCTACTTGGGTGCTAATTTTGGTTGGCCTGATGGGTTTATTATTTGGTTTGGATTTATCTAAGCCTGAATCGAAAGCCAGGTTGGAATCCCCTCCCATAATAATGATGCCTTCCATAAGTGGATGGAGGGTTTCGAGCATCTGAGAGAAAAACTTCTTCTGACCCCTATTAGGTGCGTAATATGAGACAAAAGTATATCATTTCTCATCTAGGGTTCCTTTTACCAAATTTTGCCCTCTGGGTCTCCATATTCTTTTAGCAAATTAAAGTTACAAAATTTAGAAAACAGAATGGCAACGCCTTTAGTCTTATTTTCTGCGTTAGATAGGTAAAATACTGGGAAATGGGCATGTAAGAATGAGGGGGTGTACCGCCCCGGGAAGTGTGTCTCTTGCAGAAACACTATATCTACATGAAGAGATTTGTATGCCTGGAGGGACTACCGTCTCTTAACAGGAGAATTCTACCCCTGAGTGTTGTGTGACGCCACACGCAGGGGCCTAGTAATATTATTTGTACCAGCCATGAGTCGTGAACTCTGTTATGGACGGATAGTGTTTTGAAAATTGAGACCACAAATTGGAAGACACATGTATTGGCAGGTGGGCCGGGAGGAAGGATGGGGCAATAAGGAGAGAAGAGAAGAAGGAAAGAGAAACATATAGAAGGAAGCAAAAATAGTAACAGTCAAACAATATGTAGTATAGCGTAAGGTCAAACGGTGACCCAGAGTGAAGGAAGGGAAGTTTGCTCCTTCCTTCAATCAAACAAGATTTATTAGAGTAGTCCATATGAAGGACTAACTTCCTACTTGTTGGGACGACAAAGTGTCGCTCCAAGAAGTAGGTTGAGGCACAAGGCCTCACCGTCGTCTGTCAGTGACATTCAGAGAATCATAAACACTTTTTAAAGGAAGCAAAATAATGATCCCCGAAAGAGGCAATCGAGGACATATGACATCCCAGAGAAGGAGAAAAAAATAAAAAATAAATGCCGTAAGTATATATACCTAAAATACTTAAGTGAACAAGTAAATATTAACTCTTACTCTACCGGAGAACTTTACCAGTAATACAATCAGGTACTGAAAAACAATTTGTCCTGTGAGAGTGCAGAAAAAAGAGAAGAAGAGAAAAGAAAAAAAAACAAAAAACACCAGAACTTGAAATTAAACGTTTCAATCGTTGCGTAGTAGAGACATTTCAAACTTTCCTGTGTTTGACTCTGTTCCAGGTATTCGAGGTTGGGCTATTGGGTGTATTTCTTTTAGCCAAAGGTTGTTGAGGAGGTGAAGTGTCCATAGCTGGTTCGAGCGAGATCATTTTCAGGTCTAATAATAGTCTTTCTCCTTCTTGGAAATTGTGTGCTACGTGGTTTCTGCCGTTGTAATTGAATTTCAGGGCGAATGGGAAGGCCCATTTATATTTGATGTCCTTTTTAATGAGGGCAGACAATAGTGGTTTCATCGTTCTCCTCTTCTGAATGGTGTAGGGAGAGATGTCTGAAAATATTTGTATTGTTGCACCTTGGTATTGAAGATTTTCTTGTTGTCGAGATTTTTTCATCACTTCGTCCTTGGTGGAGTAATAATGTGGTTTCAGTATCACATCTCTTGGCAAGCCATCTTTTCTCAGAGGGCCTAGGGATCTATGTGCTCTGTCCAGTTCCATTTTGTGAATGGGCATGGATGGGATCAGGATTTTGATGATGTCCTGTATTGCTGAGTGCACATCTGTGGTGGATTCAGGTAGCCCCCTAAGCCTGAAATTATCCCTCCTCGATCTGTTCTCCAAATCGTCTATTCTGGCTTGTGCCGCCTCCAGTTGTTCTTGCATGTGTTGTAGGTGGTCAGTATTTTGTTCGATTTTTGAGACATTGATATCCAGTTTCCGTTCTATAGATTCGATCCTGTTTCCGATGCTCTGAAAGTCGGCCCTGATGTCCTTAGTGATTCTCTCAGCATTTTGAGCCAAGCCCCTATCCAGCATTTCTGAAATTCTGTTAAAGGAGGGTTCAGGAGAGCGTTCAGTATTTGCATGGATATATATAGGGTTTTGAGAAGAGATCTCAGGAGGGGTTAAGTGACCCGACATTGTAGGTATCATTCCTTCTTTTACAACAGACGAATATAGAGCAGTATGTGTTGTAGAATCTGATGTAGGAGGTGGTGAAATGGCTAGCAAGTGAGATGAGATTTGTTTGACAGACATAGAATTTTCTGTAATTTCCAGCGTGCGTGTCTGAAGTATGGAGTCCATGTTTTTGATAGAATCCTCGACGGCTAAAATTGTATTCGTATTTTTGTTCTTCTTGCTACGCTTTCCCTTCATGTGCTGAGGGTGTGTCAGAGTATTTACACCCACAGGAGACAAAGCAATATGAATCTTAGGTTTAGCAGCTTATTAAGTATCCTGTGTCAACCTTTTAGGAGGAGCATGATATTTTAATGCTCAGTTCATACCCAGGATCTGATATTTGTAGTCAGACAGTAGGAGTTGAAAAGATCCTTTTTAATTTGATACCATATTTAGTGTGGTAAGTGGATGACATGGCAGTATAAGAGGAGGGTCAAAGTTCCTTAATTTCTGTCAGCTGACATATGACGGTGAGTGGAGGGTTTTCCCTAAGTCGCCACCATGAGAGTGCCCATACAAAGGGTTATATTAAGTGTGTAAAGATTAAGGCAGGATATATATACAGCAAATGGATGAAAGTTTTCCTCTCCAGACTGCAGCCCTCAAATCCTTTGGTGTATAGTCCTTCAGAACAAATTCTAAGAGGCTGAGGTGGGAGCTTAACAGGAGTGGAGTTATATACAGGGGGTCTTGTGAGGTGACTGTGAGGTAACCTCTGGTTTCCTGACCCTGGGTATTGTTTCCAAACAAATCTAGGTTGCAGGGGGAAACTCACACAAATGTCCCTGTATGAGAATCTTGAGTCTCTTAGTGAAACGTCAAATGTCAGGAGATTTTAACCTTCTGTTCTGTTGCTGTGATATAGGCAGGTGTAGGCGCAATTTAGGGGGTTCTCAAAATGGGGGAGGGCACCTGAGGGAAAGGACCATGACCAGTGCTATCTACCCCCGGTAAGTCTCTATCCTGGGGTTGCTCCTGTATCCTATCACTGAGCTACAGACTGCCGGGAGGAATGTCACTAAGAGTGTGCGGCTATTACCAGAGGGAATTACCTCACCGCGGAACAGCTGCGGCTGCTGTTATGTGTGCCTCAGAGTGGCGGCGGCGTCTCCTCACACACGCTCCGAGAGTGAGCCCTCCGGGGACACGGGAACAGTACCAGGCTGTGCAGTGTGGGCACCGGAGTCAGGCAGGAGGGCACCGAGAAATGAATCTCCCGTTTACAGTGAAGGGTGGACACTCCCTGGCTCCATTCTCAATCGAGTGGTACCTTTATTACATCTCTCAATAGCCCTGTTGATATTGTGGTGTCCTTCCACAGAGCGCAAGGGTGATTTGTTATTTCCCCAGGATGTGGGACCTTTTTCACCATTTCCACTGTACCATCTTTTTAAAGTTTTCCTGGTAGAAGATTCACAGTTCCAGTGTCACAGCACAGCAGTTCTGGTTTTCGATTTCCGGTTTCCCCTGTCAGTTTCGCAGCTGGCCTGTCGTCACTGGCCGGCGTGTCATCCGGTGGTTCCTGCAGTGCTCATCACTTCTGTCTCCCCATCGGGCGAATCACCACCAACAGGTCCATCAGAGTGTCTGTTTCCTATGATCCTGATAGCACCCAGTTGTGCAGCCGCCTCCTCTTCCATATCCCCATGCTTTAGGAAGATGTGCTGATTCATAACAGACTGGTTTCAGCTCCGTTCTGCAATGGATGCCACGTGATATTATTATTATTATTTACACAGCTCTTTTTCCAGCAATTATATTAACTGCTCTTCGATTTTGTGGAAGCACCAATAAACGTTTTAACAGCAATTTGAACAGTCTGCTTTTTCCTGCCCATCAAGCTCTGGATTTTCATGTTTACTATCAGGTTGTTTACAGTGATTTAGTACATATGTGTATGACGAGTTCCTCTATACAGTCCTAATCCTCAAATTTAACACTGTTTGAAATACAGCCTCTGGATAATTTTGCCAAGAATCCAGATATTATCATACAGCCAACTGACAGGGGTTGTTATACATAACAGAGCAATTGCATGAAGAACAGTTGCTGTCTAATAACAACATACGTTATTTAAATAAGACTCATTGCCCTAATTCATCTCATAAGCCACTGGTCTCATTGCGAGAGCAATGGAGGAGGAATTATATGCATTATATGCAAAGAATTACGTAAAACCCATGACAGGTAATTATTTTCTCCATTTCCCTAGTTGTCACTATCCAAGATGGTTTAATAATATACTGAGTCTGTTTTGCCAGCTGCACAGAAATATTATCATACACACACACAATAACCTGCTCAGAGATAAGTTTTGGAAAAAGGGGTACCCTGCCCCATGAGAGACATTTCAGGATTATCTGCATTAGTATTCTAATAAGAAAACAGATTGAAACTCTTCCAGTACTTGCCAACCGATTAGGTTCACAACTCAAATCCATGTACAGTATAAAAAGATTTAAAAAAAAATACTCAACAAACATTGGTCCATTCTCCTTGAGGATCCTTTCCTGCAATACTTCCATAAACCTAAAATGTCTTATCGCAAGTCCCGTAATTTCAAGAGCAAAGTAGCTCCTAGCAAAATGAAAACTCTTTCATCCCCCATAGAGCATCAATTAACATTTGTTGTCCTCAAGAGCATGTACCAGTGTAAGAAATAGGTACATTTTACCTGCAAAACATGGTCAGGAAGACTTTACAGTGAGAGGCAAAAAATAAAGAATTTTCCAATTGTTAATTTGAATATGGTATATACCGTTTGTCATGCCCATGTGGTCTCCTTTACATTGTGAGGACATTATGTAAAAAGATTTGGGTAGCACATGCATTTTGTTGAAGATGGGAATGACAAACACAGCATCCTGAGACATTTTCTTGAGTAGCACCAAAAATCATCCTTGAGTCAATAACTAAATCATTTCCCACCTAAGAATGTTTCAAGCAACTGTGCCAGCAAGAGACATTATTATTATTATTATTATTATTGTGCTGTTTTATATATCCTTTCTATGTACCGTATTTGCCCTCTTTTTTGCTACATAGAAACATCTGTTATATAAGACGTTTTATGAATAAATTCCCAGTATTGACTGCTAGACCCTTAAGGTCTTTTGACTTTGACATCTTTATAAATATACCATCTCATTTAATTCATACTTAATTTTTTTTATTCTGTTTATTTTAATGCAATTTTTTTTGTTGTAATTATTAATGTCATCTTTACTTACAGTTTGTAATTTTCTAAAAAGTAAGAAACTACTCAGTTAGGCCAGTAGAAAGAGCAGTTAGTTTTGAGCACGTAGCCCACCTGTTGCCTGCTGATCCTCGCCTATACTGACGTCACAACTGCCCCTTGTGTGCGCTTAACGCTGGCCAGAGACACATTTCTGGGATCCCTATTAGTGTCTTTGTCTCTGTGTGCATCCCAGTCGCTCCATCACTCCAGGAGGACCCTGCAGGACAGGGAAACAGAGGCTTTAGTTTACTTATGATGAGCGTGTCTTCGTCTCAGTTCTTGTATGTTTTTATTACCACTGCTGCATTAAAATTATTTTAACTCACTGTAGAAGCACACCCACTTTAAATAAATGCCCCACTCCTTATTCAAGTACAGTATTCATTTCCCTACAGTGGCTTGCTGGACTCACAGTAAAAAAAAAGGTGTCCCTGGAAATTTGTTTGAAATGTTAGCAACTGTCTACGCCATCTTGAAAATTAACTGTTAAATAAATAAATTCTGATGTGATCTCCCTATAAAGCGCTGTGAATCCTGCTACAGGTTTACATGTATATTTGAAAAATGTAAGATTTTATAACATAATATTGTCTTGTTTTTGCATATAATATGGTCTAAAAGTAAACTTAAAAAAGTAAAAAAAAAAAAAATGAATGCATATTAACCACTTAACCCCCGGACCATATTGTTGGTCAAAAACCATGGCACTTTTTGCGATTCGGCACTGCATCACTTTAACTGAAAATTGCGCCGTCGTGTGACATGGCACCAAAAAAATATGTTTTTTTCCCCCCCACAAATAGAGCTTTCTTTTGGTGGTATTTGATCACCTCTGCGGTTTAACTGCGGAGGCTGGTTGGCAAGCAGTTAATGCATGTTAGTTTGCTTTAAATGTAATTTTGTTGTAAAAAAAAAAAACATTCCCCTCTGGGTGAATGTACATTACAAGGATTTTAACAAGCTTTCTTGCAGATTCCTACTTGTTATTATTCTGAAGAAATCCCTGTGTGTTTGTCTGTATCCATGTGGTAAAGCGAATCTAATGGGAGTGGTTTCATAATTATCAATCAGCTGTGCACCTGCAAAGCTCTAATGAGGGACCTGTATCTTAGGGCAGACTTCTGGCAAAATTGGCGAGCCAATCACACAAGCAGGAAATTATGTTTCTAGGGGCGTTCTGTACACATTCTATGTACAGAACACTTTCAGGTAGCCATATTGCATTTCACATTCAGAAAATTACAGAGCCGCAGATTGAAAAGGAACATGTATTTACAATATGACTTGAGTCACAATTGTATAAGCTATATTATTATTTCTTTGTTTGCTATTTATTTTTCCCCACAAATGTGGAGTTACCCTTTAAATTTCCTAAATGCAAACATATAAATCTCTGTATGAAAAAGAATGGTGAAACAATGAAACTTTCTTTCCAAACAACCTTGCAAATGATTAAGGTGCTGTGAGTTGATTACCTCCCTTCTTCTCCCTTCTCCCATTCTTTTTATTTGACTTTGTGTGACTCACCATATCCAAGGACAGAAAAATGCTTTATAAGAATAGCATGTCCAAAGGAAAAGAATTCCATGGAGCAGCAAATCGGAGCTGCACATTTTTCAATTAGCCCTTGTCGCACCCCTCGCTGAAGATCTAACTGCATAGATCAACACATTTGTCTTGGTGTCTGTTTTTTAAAATGTGATAGCTGATTAATTTCAGCAAAATGTTAATTATATGCAGGGTGAAGTCTCTGTGCTGCTTTACATGGCATACTCAACAGTAAGTCTCTTATATCTTAACAGATGATCTGCTGTCTCTGTAGAGTTTAAAATGGCATTAACAATACATCAGGTACGTATAAGTTAAAAATGAGTTTATTTGGAAACCAGGTATCATGTGATATGCAGAATACACCCAAGTGTAAATATTATAGGCAGAAGAGTACCTGCTGCTCAATAACTCTATACTCTGCTGATTTTAGTCATACACACTTCGGGCCAGATTCTCTAAGAATTCCGGCGGCGTAGCGTAAGCCAGTTACACTACGCCGCCGCATCGTACTAGAGCAAGTGGTTTATTCTCTAAGCACTTGCTCCGTAGGTTTCGCCTGCGTCGCGTAAATCGCGCAGCGTAAACCCGGCAATTCAAATGGGGCGGCTTGTATTTAAATTAAGCGCGCCCCCGCGTCGAATGAACTGCGCATGCGCCGGCCGGGGAAAAAGCGCAGTGCGCATGCTCCAGCTCACGTCGGAAAGCGTCGCTGAAACCGACGTCAAAACGACGTGATCGACGCTTACGCAATGCCCTATTCGCGAACGAGTTAGTAAAACGACGTAAGCGACGGAAAAAGCCGACGCTGACCCGACGCCATACTTAACATGGCATCCGACGGGACCCGACGGCATCCGACGGTACTTCGTAAGGTTACTCCACATAGAAGCTGGGGTAACCTTACGCGAACAAAAACGACGTACGCGACGACGGGGCGGCGTAAAAGCGATAGAGAATCGGCGTACTACTGCATTTGCATATGCAAATGCGAAAACAACGTAAAGGCCACCAAGTGGCCGGAGTTGTCATTACACCTACGATCCGCAAGTGTAATGGTTTTACACTTGTCGGATGTGGAAGCGTATCTATGCAAAAGTGATGCTTAGCATCACGCGCATAGATACGAGACAAAAAAAACAGCGATACGACGGGGTATCTGAGATACTCCGTCGTAACGCCGCTAAGAATCTGGCCCCTTATTTGTAACATGTTATTTTGTACAACGTGCATCAATTTGCAGAAATATAAGCCTTTCAGTATAATATATGTACATTGTAAAATTACACTAAATCCTATTATTAGATGCAACTATGTGATGGAATTGTGCTGGCATCACACTGTGTAGTATCAGCTTTGACAAGTATTATAATACAAAGTCGGACTGAAACATAACCATCTCCAAAGACAATAAATAGTATTTTCAATATTTTCAAGATTTCAAGATTTTCTATCATATAGGCAACATCTATACATGTTACAGTAACTATGCTTAAGCTGTATTCTAAAAACATTACCTCTATATTGAATTCCTTGTGAAAAATAGCAGCAAACTTTCTGTGCTTACAGCCTCATACCTGTACAGTATATATGTAGTTTAAATCTCATAAGAGAGTAAGAGGCAGCAGTGCATAAGATGACCTCAAAGTAACATTTGGTAATGTCACTGCTGTGCTGCTCACTGTTCTTCTTGTTGGAGAGGAAGCTGTAAGTGAGGACCTGCCATGCATGGATCTCCCTGCTTCCAATTCTTTAATTCTGTGGATTTGTGCTTTGCAAATTTCTCTTACTGCTGCTTGATCATTACCCCACCAGCCATCAGACTTCCAGGGGGAAAACATGGGGTTTGACATGAGAAAGAAAGGCTCTGATCCTCTACCAAGATAGTTGCATTCTCACAAAGTCACAGTGGGGAAAAGTAAGTCATTTTCCATTTAGATTTACCAAAACCATATAACTGAAACCTAAACACTGTGGGCCAGATTCAGGTAGAATTGCCTATCTTTAGGCGGGCGTAGCATATCTCAGATGCACCATGCCGACGTAACTCAGAGATGCAACTACAGTATTCACAAAGCACTTGTGCCTGACTTTGCACCGGCCTAATTTAATTTAGTCGCGTAAGCCGGTGCAAGTGGAAGTGGGTGTGTCGTTATGCAAATGAATGGTCTAGTGATTTACGCCCGGCGTATCTTGAACGGAGCATGCTCAGTACGTTCGTTCCCTTCTGAGCATGCTCACAACTATGCAGGCCCAACTTACAGAGATACACCGGCCCAACTTACGCCCAGCCTAAAAATACGCCCAGACATGCGCCTGGCCGATGCAAAAGTACATCTAGTTTTATTCCCCCCCCCCCCCCAGGGAAGGTACTTTTGCTGTGAGATAGCTGTTCCCGTTCCCCACAGGCAGAATAGGAAAAAAAACTGTAACACCCAGGAGATGTCAGCCCTCATAACAGCAATGGAGACTTATGACCAGGGCCGCCATCAGGGGGGTACAGGCATTACACCAGTAAGGGGCCCGGATGGGAACCCCCCTTTTTTTTTAAATATATTTTTTTAATATATTTGTATTTATATTTTTTTGATGGACAAGAAGGCCTGGCTTGCAAAGGTGTTCTATTGAGTTGAGGTCAGGACTCTGTGCAGGCCAGTCAAGTTCCTCCACCCCAAACTTGCTCATCCATATCTTTATGGACCTTGCTTTGTGCCATGGTAAGCAGTCATGTTGGAACAGGAAGGGGCCCTCCCCAAACTGTTTCTACAAAGTTAGGAGCATGAAATTGTCCAAAATGTCTTGGTATGCTGACGCCTTAAGTGTTCCCTTCAATGGAACTAAGGGGCCAAGTCCAACTCCTGAAAACAACCCCGCACCATAACCCCCCTTTCATCAAATGATTTGGACCAGTCCACAAAGCAAGGACCATAAAGACATAAATGAGTGAGTTTGGGGTGGAGGAACTGGACTGGCCTGCACAGAGTCCTGACCTCAACACCTTTGGGATGAATTAGAGCTGAGACTGTGAGCCGGGCCTTCTTATCCAACATCAGTTCCAGACCTCACAAATGCGCTTCTGGAAGAATGGTCAAACATTCCCATAGACACCCTCCTAAACCTTGTGGACGGCCTTCCCAGAAGAGTTGAAGCTTTTATAGCTGCAAAGGGTGAGCCAACCCAATATTGAACCCTACAGGCTAAAGGATCGCACACACGATCGAATATTCCGATGGACGTGTTTTGTCGTATAATCAAACCGTCTGTACGCTCCATCGGACAAAAGAGCAGAAAAACTATGTAGTTTCGTGAATGTTGGCTGAAAAAGTTCTGCTGTCTGTATGCAGAACAAGTTCACGGCCAGTGCCTTTCGGACAAAAATATTTATATATAATTATTATTATCATTATTATTATTATTAGGGCCCAGAGGTCCCGGATGGAAAGCCTCCTTTATTTGGTAATTTCTTTTTATATAAAAAAAAGGGGGGTTCCCATCTGGGGCGCTGGTGGCCTCCGGACCCCTAAAAAATAAAAATATAAAAAAGTTTTTTTTTTTTTTTTTAAGGGGGTTCCCATCTGGGCCCCTGGGGACCCCCGGGCCCCTTACAGGTGTACTGCCTGTATGCCCCTGATGGTGGCCCTGGTGGCGGGGGACCCATTAGTAGTGCTAGGACCACGGCTGCCATGTGTTGTCCTGCAAGTGTGGTTGCTCAGCTTGTCTGTAACGGTGCTGCTGAAGCTACTCTCCAGCTGACTTGAGCAAGTCTTGTGCAAAGTTACCCCTGCTTTTATGAGGGGTAACTTTAGGCCGGCCAAACAGCTTAGGCACACTGCGCGTAGCCTGTGCCGAATGGGCCTATGTTCGGGAATCGGCGTTTCTCCCTCATTTGCATATTTGCATAGGAAATCAATGGGTTTGCCAGATGCGTCCGGCATAAATATGCACCTAAGGGGCCAGATTCTCAGAGGCGTTACGACGGAGTATCTCAGATACCCCATCGTATCGCCTTTTTTTGGTCCTCGTATCTATGCGAGTGATGCTTAGCATCACTTTTGCATAGATACGCTTCTACATCCGACAAGTGTAAAAGCATTACACTTTCGGATCGTAGGTGTAATGACAACTCCGGCCACTAGGTGGTCTTCACGTTGTTTTTTCATTTGCATATGCAAATGAGGCTAGTACGGCGATTCCCGAACGCTTTTACGCCGCCCCGTCGTCGCGTACGTCGTTTACGGACTCGTAAGGTTACCCCAGCTTCTATGTGGAGTAACCTTACGAAGTTCCGTCGGATGCCGTCGGGTGTCGTCGGACGCCATGTTAAGTATGGCGTCGGGTCAGCGTCGGCTTTTTCCGTCGCTTACGTCGTTTTACTAACTCGTTCGCGAATATGGACTTGCGTAAATGACGCTCACGTCGTTTTGACGTCGGTTTCAACGACGCTTCCCGACGTGAGCTGGAGCATGCGCACTGGGCTTTTTCACCAGCCGGCGCATGCGCAGTTCGTTCGACGCGGGGACGCGCTTAATTTAAATACAAGCCGCCCCATTTGAATTGCGCGGGTTTACGCTTGGCGATTTACGAGACGCCGGCGAAAACTACGGAGCAAGTGCTTTGAGAATAAAGCACTTGCTCTAGTACGCAGCGGCGGCGTAGTGTAAATGGCTTACGCTACACCGCCGAAAATATATGAGAATCTGGCCCTTGATGTGCAGGCGTAGGCAAGTTACACCGGTCGGGAGTAGCCTATTTTGGTGCGTATCTAGTTCTGTGGGTACGGTGCATAGATACTCCGGCGCAAATTTACACTTACGCCGCGCATCTCCATATACCCCGACGTAACTTCTTTGAGAATCTGGCCCTGTGAATTTGTATGCACTCAGGCAGGCCTTAAAGTGGAGTTCCACCCAAAATGGGAATCGCCACTTATCTGTCTCCTCCCCCCTCAAGTGCCAAATTTGGCACCTTTCGTGGGGCAGGGGGAGCAGGAACCTAAATTGTATAGATACCAGCTCCCACTTCCAAGGCTCTGATCCTCTACCAAGATAGCTGCATTCTCACAAAGGCACATTGGGGAAAAGTAAGTAATTTTCCTTTAGATTTACCAAAACCATATAATTAAAGCCTAAACACCTTCAATTTGTATGCAGTCAGGCAGGCTCTGGCAATACATAGTTAAAGGTAAATTAAAAGGAAATTGAATAAGGAAATTGTACAATATATGACCAGCTTAAAGTGGAGTTCCACCCAAAATGGAAATCTCCACTTATCTGTCTCCCCCCCCCCTCCAGTGCCACATTTGGCACCTTTCGTGGGGGAGGGGGACCTGGTTTTGACAGGTACCAGCTCCCACTTCCAGGTAAAACCGCCACAGCGGGGTGATCTGGAAGTTCGGCCCCCTCCTCCTTCCCCCCACCGCCAAGCCATTGAGAAAGTGCATATATATAAGTCAGCAGTAGTGTTTTTTTCTAAAGGAGCCTGGACATCCTGTTTAAGTCATTAATCGAAAAATGACCTGCTACAGGAAGCATGCTGACAATACTGGTGACTAGTCCTTTTCCCCTTTCTTTGATTTTTTTTCTTTAAATTTTCTTTTATTGTTTTCCAACCAATCATAGTGACATACATATAAAGGGCCATCCCTCTGGCCATAAAGTCATTACAACATACGAGAATAAAAGAAGAAAAAGAAATACCCACATGGTACAAAATCAAATCGTTTAAACAAAGATAAAGGAGATATGTTTCCCAGAACATGTCGTATCATTTCTCTCTCTAACTGCAATTCATCCTCCATACTTCTAATTACCTTTAAATTCTGTGGGTTCCTTCCCCTTACTACTTCAGGCCAATAAACCCCCCCCTCCACCAGGGGGCCCAAGTGTCCCCTACAAGGGGGGGGCAGTTTGACCACCCCTTCTGATATCACTCGCTGCATTGTCATTCAAGCAATCCCCCCTTCCAAACAAAACAAAACAAAACAAAAATATAGCCCCCCCCCCAAAAAAAAAATAAAAAAAAAAAAAAAAATAAAATGAAAAAGGGGTGGGGGAACCACCCCCTCCTCCATCCCTCTCCTCTCCTCCTCCTCGTCCGCAGGGCCAGATCCCTCCCATATTACGTATCTACGTATCTATCAAAACCCTTCCTTCTTCTGAGTATCTAAACGCATTCCATTCAGCCCACGTATCAAGGTAGACCTTACGTTTCTGTCTGGAGGTCCACACGAGGTCCTCCATTATATTTGTATCTTCTACTCTATTAAGCCACATCTTTACCGTTGGCGGTTGTGTCTGTTTCCACATCGTCTGTTTCCACATCCCTGGGATACAGGCACGGGCAGCATTTAGAAGGTGGCAAACCATGGATTTCCTATAACACTTTACCGATAGCTCAGAGTCCTGTAATAAATAATAAGACCAGTCGTCTGGTAGTTTTTCTTTGCTAAATTTCTGTGCTATTCCCTGAACCTTTGTCCAAAAACTTAAAATCTTCGGGCAGAACCACAGAATATGTAATAACGTTCCTTCTTTCTTTCCGCACCTCCAGCATCTATCCGAGATGTCTGGGTATAACTTCTTTAACCACTTCCCGCCCGGCCAATAGCCGATTTACGGCCGGGAAGTGGTTATGAAATCGTGACAGGCCGTTCTCAAACGGCCTGCACGATTTCATGCCGCACGCGCCCGTGCGGGCGCGCAGCGCGGCGATCGGTGATGCGGGGTGTCAGTCTGACACCCTGCACCTCCGATCTCGGTAACGAGTCTCCGGCGGAGCCTCGTTACCACGTGATCAGCCGTGTCCAATCACGGCTGATCACGATGTAAACAGGAAGAGCCGCCGACGGCTCTTCCTCACTCGCGTCTGACAGACGCGTGTAGAGGAGAGCCGATCAGCGGCTCGCCTGACAGGGGGGGTTCGCGCTGATTGTTTATCAGCGCAGCTCCCCCTCGGATCCACTATTGTTTAGACCACCAGGGAACCCCCTAAAAATCGCCACACTAGACAAAAAAAAGGGCACCAAAAAAAAAAAAAAAAGAAAAAAAAAAAAAATAAGTCAGCAAAAAAAAAAAAAGGGGGGCAGTAAAAAAAAAAAATGCCAATCAGTGCCCACACATGGGCACTGATTGGCAACATTGATCCATCAGTGCCACCCCTCAGTGATCATCAGTGCCACCCCAGTGTCTGTCAGTGCCACCCCACAGTGCCAATCCATGCCCAGTGCCCACCTATCAGTGCCCACCTGTGCCGCCTATCTGTGCCCACCTGTGCCCACCTGCCTATCAGTGCCCACCTGTGCCGCCTATCAGTGCCCACCTGTGCCGCCTATCAGTGCCCACCTGTGCCGCCTACCTGTGCCGCCTATGCCGCCTATGAGTGCCCAGTGCCCACCTGCCTATGAGTCCGTGCCGCCTATGAGTGTGCCCACCTGTGCCGCCTATGAGTGCGCCCATCTGAGTGCCCCATGCCTATGAGTGCAGCCAGCCGCCTGCCTATCAGTGCCCATCAGTGCTAGTGCCCATCCTAGTGCGCCCATGAGTGCCCATAGAACGCCCATGAGTGCCCCATACCAGCGCTCTATCAGTGCCCATCAGTGCTACCTAATCGGTGCCCATCAGAACTACCTCATCAGGTGCCTCATCGGTGAAAGCCCATCAGTGCCACCATATCAGTGCGTATACTTGAAAGAGAAAATACTCATTTAAAGAAAAAAATAACAGAAAAAAATTTTTTTTTTTTTCAAAATCTTCGCTCTATTTTTTTTTTTTCAAAATCTTCGCTCTATTTTTAGCGCAATTGTTGCGCAAAAAAAAAAAAACGCAGAGGTGATCAAATACCACCAAAAGAAAGCTCTATTTGTGGGGAAAAAAGGACGCCAATTTTGTTTGGGTGCAGTGTAGCATGACCGCGCAATTGTCATTCAAATTGCGACAGTGCTGAAAGCTGAAAATTGGCTTGGGCGGGAAGGTGCGTAAGTGCCTGGTATGGAAGTGGTTAATACTACCGGAGTACGATACCACTGAGTTAATATCTTGTAATTCATCTCCTGTGTCTTCACACAGACTGATGATTCAAATATATTCCGGAGTATTTTGTTCTTTTGTTCTTCTGTAAAAGGTCTTCCCCGCTCCACCTCCCACCTGTTAAAGAAGGGGATTTGGGAATCCTCCATCGGTGCGTTTAATAATTCGTTAATTCTTGAGAGGGCGTGCCGAAGCACTCCACTCCCACTACAATACCCCTCAAATCTTGTTAGTTTACGCCCATATCTTATAGGGGGTTTCAAAGTGTCCAAGAAACGCCGTAATTGTAATGCCCTCCAAGTATCCAGTTGGTAGGGAATCCCACCAGTTACCATCTCCTGCATAGTATGCCATGAGCCTTCTTTAACAAAATGAGATGCCTGTACCAGGCCCTGATCTATTAACCCACTGAAAGGCCCCTTCATCGACCCTGGTACGAATTAGGGGGTTCCCCAGAATTGGATAAAGTGGTGAATCCAAAGTGGACAATGTCCCCTTCGCAAATAGCCCGTAAGCAACTTTCAGTGTTGGGCCTATCAGTGGGTGTTTCCTGATAGTTATCGGCAGGTCTCTATAGCACCATGATGCCAGGTGGAGTATACTACTGCACTGGGCCTGCTCCAACCCTGGCAATATTTTCTCATCGCCATGTCTCCTCCAATCTATCAGGCGGACCAAAGTGGCCGCCTGATAGTATCTGTAGATATCTGGAGCCGACACGCCTCCTTCTCGCTTTGATAAAGATAATGTGCGTCTCTTAATTCTTGGGGGTTTATTAGCCCATATGAACTTATTAAAAAGAGTTTGCGTCTGGTTAAAAAAGGATTTTGGTATGGCGATGGGGAGTGTCTGGAAGAGATACAGAAATTTTGGTAATATGCTCATTTTGATAATATTGACTCGCCCGAACCAAGAATGGAACCCCCTCTTCCAGCCATCCTGGAGGGCCCGTGTTTTCGCCAATAGTGGCACAAAATTAAGTTTGAAAACCTGTGTCAGGTCTGCCGGGATGGAGGTGCCCAGGTATGTGAGTGAGCTGTCAGACCATTTAAATCTGTGTTTAGCTTTCAAAGACCGCAGATCCTCCTCCGGGATCGCTACTCCCATTGCTTCTGACTTATCATAATTTATCTTAAAATTTGATAAGCCTCCATATAATTGCAATTCCTGTAACAACTTAGGGAGGGATTCCATCGGGTTCGTCAAAGAGTACATCATATCGTCTGCGTAAGCCGAAATCTTATATTCTGCATCTCCCAGAGACACTCCTTTAATGTCTGGATTCAATCGAATCCTGTTTAATAGAGGTTCTACAGATAACGCAAATAAAAGAGGGGATAGCGGGCATCCCTGTCTTGTCCCGTTAGACAATTTAAAGGGCGGGGACAATATTCCATTCACTCTAACCTGTGCCGTTGGATGAGTATAGTTACTTGTGATCCATTGTAGCATCTTGTTGCCGAACCCCATGTGTCTCAGAACCGTGAACATAAATTGCCAATTTATCCGATCAAAGGCTTTCTCGGCATCAGTACCAAGGAAGACATACGGGGTTCGGAAAGTGTCAGCCAGATAGATCAAGTTCAGAGTTTTAACCGTATTATCCCTAGCTTCACGCATCTGGACAAATCCCACCTGATCTTTGTGGATAAGCCCGGGTATATATTGTTGTATACGTGCTGCTAAGATTTTGGCGAAAAGCTTCATATCTTCGTTGAGTAATGAAATGGGTCTATAGCTCCCACATTGAGAGGGGTCTTTACCTTTTTTGGGTATGACCGATATTACCGCTTTTAGGGTTTCAGTGTGAAAAGAACATGTATCACCCAGACCGTTAAACATTCTGACCATAAAGGGGCCTAGAACTGGGAGAAAGAGTCTATAGTAGGCAATGGTAAATCCATCTGCTCCCGGTGATTTCCCTCCTTTCCCCTTTTTCACTGCCTCCTGTAGTTCTTCTAAGGTTATAGGTTTTTCCATTTCTTGGCTCATCTCCACTGTTAAAGTCGGGATACCTGAAGTTTCTATATAGTTACCCATTGCCTCATGTTGTTGGGGCTTGTTTGTAAATTATATAGAGTGCTATAAAAGTCACTAAATCTCTGTGCAATTTCTCTGGGTAGCATGTGTTCTTCGCCTCCTGACCCCTTAATCATAGGAATGTAAGTCTTAGTATGTTGTTCCCTCAGTGAGTTCGCCAATTGCTTCCCACATTTATTGCCATGTTCATAGTTCTGCCTTTTGCCATTTTGTATCGCCCTTCTTGCTCTGTGTAAGAGCAGTTCGGTAATTTGTCTGCGTGCCGTCATAAGCTCTCTCTCTACCTCTGGGTTAGATGTCCGTTTATGCCTTTTTTCTAGGTTCGTAATCTTTGTCATAAGGGTTGTTATGTTCCGCTCCCTATCCCTTTTAACCCTTGCACCATGTTTCATCAGGATTCCCCTTATGACTGCCTTGTGGGCCTCCCATACTACCCCCGGGTTACATTCTGGAATGTCATTGGACTCAAAGTACCATTTTAATTCCTTCTGGACATCTTCCAGCACCACCTCATCCTGTAACAATCTCTCGTTTAGTCTCCAGCCCCCCGGTCCAAAAGGCCTGGAGTCCCCTACTTTATATTCCAGAAGGATTGGGGCATGGTCGGACCAGGAAATTTCACCTTTTCCGACTTCTATAACTGCGTGGAGCTGACTGTGCGGAACAAAATAATAGTCAATGCGTGAGTATGTCTTATGCGGGATGGAATAGAAGGAGTAATCTCGCTCCCCCGGGTGCATCATTCTCCATATATCTATCAATGTCTCTTGTTGTAGCAACTGTCGGATTCGTTTCCGGGTGCCCCCTGCAACTGAAGAGCCACCGGTTGATGTATCCAAAGTAGGGTCCAGAGGGACATTTAAGTCTCCTCCCATGATCAACTGACCTTCTTGAAAACCTATTAGCCTGTTCAGGAAGTTCCTTAGGAACTGGTCCTGTTGTACATTGGGGGCATAAAAAGTAGCGAACGTGAATATCGCTCCTCTTATCGTCCCTTTTACCGCTAAGTACTGCCCCTCAGTGTCTACCAGGGAGTCTTTTAAGGACCATGGTGTATTAGAAGATATAAGTATTGATACACCCCCTTTTTTGTCGCAGGATTCATCGCATGATATACTGTCGGAAAATATCGGTTTCTAAGGAAGGGGAGCCCCCCTTTTCTAAAATGTGTTTCCTGTATCAAAGCTATGTTTCTCCCTCTTTTTTTTAAATCCTGCAATAAGATACGTCTCTTTTCCGGAATATTTAATCCCATAACATTAATTGTGATCACTGAGAGGGCCTCCATTTCTGGGCGCACCTCAGATTCCCTATGGGGGGACCTGAGCACCCGGACCCTGCAAGAAAGGAGGAGAAAAGGAGAAGGGAAGGAGAAAAAATAAAATAAAAAGAACCCCCCCCCACCCAACCCTCTATACCCCTACTCTAAACTGATACCCTAAGACAGAGAAGAGAGGAACTGGGTTGTCCTCCTCCTCTTCAAGGGTATCCCACGCAAAGCTTTTGGTCACTCAAAAACCCAATCCCCTGAGTGATGGCCTAATCGGGGTTGTTGACCCACGCCTCCCCCGGTAAGGGGTCTCCCGCTGCCTCCACACGCTCCTTCTATCCGCATAAATATAACATAAACTCGCTCTGGGATAGATTAATTACCCCTAGGTCATCATGACTACCAGGGGCAAGCCTTCTTCTGATATATCATACCGGATGAACAAACCCAGTAACAGGTCTCTTGACAGGTGTCCCCTGATTCATATCATATCTTGAGACCTCTTGGGAACTCTTATTCCTTACGAATGATTATCTTATGGTACCCGACCACAGTGCCTCCGGGACACCCATCCCCACCCATCCCTCTGCGACACCAACCCCTGGGGGTTGGGTCCAGCCCCCCCAACCCATCCCAAACTTTCCCCTTGCCCTCCCAAGCCTTTGCGGTGCCCATGTGAACCCCATTGACCGCTGCAGCGAGCTGCAGTGGAAGAAAAAAAAAGGAAAAAAAAGTAGAAAAGTGTACTTCAAAAAATCGGTCCCAGCCTAAGTATCAGTGTAGGTTGAGCGCCCTTGGGTGCACAGTGTGTTGGTCCCAGCCCTGCCTCCCCCCAATCCCCCTAGCCCTGCCCTCCCCCCAGATGGGAAATACCCGTGTAATGATGAGTGAACCCGTAGAGAACCCCCCTGGGAAATAACATCCCTTCCCAAAATCTACAATGTGTAAATGAGTGAACCCCCAGAGAACCCCCCTGAAACACTAACATCCCTTCCCAAAAATCTACAATGTGAAAAAGCAGTAAGCAGGCTGCAGCCCCCCTGAAACACTGTGAAAAAGCTATAGGTGAGTCAGGCTTCTTGGGTCCCTCCCTTCCCCCCTAGCCTAGTGGAACTATAGGTGAGTCAGCCCTACCCTCCCCTCCCCTCCCCTGCAGCACTCCCTCCCTTCCCCTAGCCTAGCCCCCCCCACGACCCCCTAGATCCCCTCCCCTCCCCTGCAGAAACCCACTTGTCCCAGTTACCTGTACCAAATAGATCCCCCTATTGAAACCCCACTTGTATTCAGGGGGGTGCACCTGCGGGCCCGTATTCAGGGGGGTGCAGAGAAAGGGCAATACCGGCATCCAAAACAAGTCCACATATAACATGCTGAGGTCCCTAGTGTAATCCAAAATATTATAAAGTAAGAAAGTCCAGGGGCAGACTGCTCCCTCTACGCTACCCGTTAAATCTATAAGAAATCATCAAGATGAAAAAAAGAAGGAGTAAAATGTCCAGTGCTCCAATCAGGATCAACCTCCAATTATCCCTTCGACCAAAAAACAAGAAGAAAAAAAAAGAAAAAAGAAATCAGACATTCTTAAAGTCTATGGTTCTCGGATTTAACTGTAACCAGTCCGGGACTGGAAATGGTTCTGTTTCCAAAAATGAAAACAAATCACGAAGGTCTGCTCTAGAGCGAAGCCAAAATGAGAGTGAGGCTTTCTTAATAAAGACGGAGATGGGAAACCTCCATCTGTATGTCCCTCCCCACGCCCTCACACGATCTAATATTGGACGGAGTAGTGCTCTACGTTGAAGGGTGGCCCCGGATTAGTCTGGTAAAATCTTAAGCTGTGTCCCCTCAAATTCTATTAAGCCGGTCTGCCATGCTTTCCGTAGGATTGCCTCCCTGTGTGAAAAATAATGTAATCGACAGATCACATCCCGGGGACGACCCTTGTCTTTCGGTTTTGGACCCAGGGCTCTGTGAATTCTGTCCATCTCAAAATTTAGTGCACTAGTGTCTTGTATAGAACTTTGCAGAATGTTTTGGGCCATAGCTTGAAGATCTTCATGTCCTTCCGATTCCGGGACCCCGCGTATACGTATATTGTTACGGCGTCCCCTATCCTGGAGATCCTCCAGCTGTAGCTGCAGGGACACCGCGACATCCATCTAGTTACGGTTCTCATTCTCCAACACCTCAACACGTTGCTCCAGGGTCCTTAGCCCAACCTCCCCCTCTCCCAAACGGACCTCCAGACCCTGTATTTCAGTTCTGACAGTCTCCAGGTCCCTGGAGTGCGCTTCCTCCACTTTTGAAATTAATTCAGTTATGTCAGACCTTGTGGGGAGCGCTTGGATTAGGGCTTTCAGAATCTCCATTTCGCTTTTAAAGTCTTCCCGGATGGGGGGGGGACGGCGGACCCTACCAACATGTTAGACATACGTGGTCCACGTCTGCTCTCACTGCCATAAGGGGTTGGGGTGCTATCTCCAAAGAGCCCCTAGTGTCACACCCTTCAGTCTCCAACTCGACCCCCAGTAGCCCACTCTTGCGCCCAGCGGACCGTGCCGTACCCTGTAAAGTAGAAAAATACCGGGAAATCTCCAATTGCTCAGTGGGTCTGGGTGCAGGCGTCTGTGCTGTCTGCGTTGTTTGTATTCCCGCTGTTGCCTTATGTGAGGTGTGACTCTCTCTTTGATTTTTGTGCACAGCTCTCACAGCAACGATATTGGCTTGAGGCAAATAATAATTATTTTTCATAAAAAACAAAACAAATTTCTTTGTAATGATATGTGTACACTAGAGCAGGTGTATTTTTTTTATTTTTATGCTCTGCTTTGCAATGCTTAAAGCATTGCAAAGCAGAGCATAAAAATAAAAAAAATACACCTGCTCTAGTGTACACATATCATTACAAAGAATGCACTCACCATGATATGGTGAGTGCAGAGTAGTTAAGTTATTTAGAGCCAGACACTGTTAGGTAGTTGCAAGATTGATTATCAGACGCCGAGACTTCAATAGGAGGACAGCCATGCAGGGAAAGGCCCCAGCAAGATGCCACATCTGCATGTCTCCTATGGCAACAGTCTTTAACAGTTCCAAACACAAGGCTTAACAGTTGCTTCACTTTCACTACAATCACTCCTTGTAGTTCTTCAGTATACTGAGCTCCCGGTCTCTCACTAGACCCACTGATTCACTGTCACTAAATCCCTTGAGCTCCTTCAATCTTCACAGTGGTATCTTCCTCAAGTTTCACCCTCACTTCTCTGCTGGGTCCCTAGTAGTGATGAGCGGAATACGCCATATTCGATTTCGCGATATTTCGCGAATATTTCGAAGAATATTCGCGAATATTCGTTAATATCGAATATTCGTGATATTTAAAAAAAAATAAAAAAAAATTGCGAATTTTCGCCAATGCGAATTTTCGCCAATGCGAATTTTCGCTAATGCGAATTTTCGCTAATGCGAATTTTCGCTAATGCGAATTTTCGCTAATGCGAAATTTCGCGATTTTTTTTTTTTTTATATAAAATATCACGAATATTCGATATTTACGAATATTCGGTATATTTTATAAAAAAAAAAAAAGCGAAATTTCACATATGCAGTCGCGAATATTCGTAAATATCGAATATTCGTGATATTTTATAAAAAAAAAAAAATTGCGAAATTTCGCTATTGCGAAATTTCGCCATTGCGAAATTCGCGAATGCGAAATTGATTGCGAATTTTTTTGCGAAATTTATTGCGAAATTTGAAAAATACGAATATTCGAAATAGCGAATATTCGCCGCGATATTCGAGATATTCGCGAATACTCGAATATGCAATATTCGTAGCGAATATTCGCAATGCGAATATTCGTGAGCAACACTAGTCCCTAGCTTGGCACTCTAGATACCTCTCAAGCTTCACCCATGCTGGCCTGCTCAGTCTCTGGCTTGACACACAAGGCTGCTCTACAAGTGTCACTTCTGCTGGCTGGGTCCATGGCTTGATTCACACTGAAGTTTCGAGATTCTTCACCATCCCCAGTTGGTGAGAATACTGCTCGAGTACTTGCTTCAGTTACTCAGTGTGGTCCCTGGTAATAAGGCAGGTAGTCCCTTGCTGGCAACAGCTTCCCCTTTTCCTCTGACCTTGACAGGTTCTCTAGGCATCAGAACTAGGAAAAAACCCAATCACAGGAGTGAATGGAGGTCGGACTTTGAGGCAAGATGGAAGTATAAATGTTAAAAAATATATTATTTATTACAAAATTAAATACACAACACAAAAATTACAAAATAGAAAATTAAATACAATAGAATAGCACCATCTGGATTAGTAATTCATGGGTGATAAAAAAAAACTTTGAAGTCGCCCGGGCATTAACAGTTCTACAGCATTTAAATATCTGCCCGTCAATTACTTTGGTATGCATTCTAGCATTTGTTCCAAAAATAATTACCTCTTAATATGTTTCAGAGGCTCCCAACTATGGCCTTTGAAATATTATCTTTCTGTCATATGAAGTAGAGCACTTTTCATTTACTATAGGTCACACAGAATATATTTCAGCTCAAAGGTTTTCATATGTCAAACACTACAGTTCTTTTTTCTGTTGGGTTTATGATCATTTTAAGCTCTGCACTATATCAGTAAACTAAAAACTAAAATCAGAACATATGACAGCAGTTGAAGATATACAGTAGGGGCCAGATTCTCGTATCTGGCCGTAAATGACAGCGGGGCGTAGCGTATCGTATTTACGCTACGCTACCGCAAGTTTGGACGCAAGTGCCGTATTCTCAAAGCACTTGCTCCGTAATATGCGGCGGTGTAGTGTAAATGGCCCGGCGTATCTCAAATTGGCAAAGTAGGGGGCGTCTTGTATTTAAATTAAGCGCGCCCCCGCACCGAACGAACTGCGCATGCGTCGGCCGTAAATGTAGCCCAGTGCGCATGCTCCAAATCACGTCACAAAAAGTCAATGAAACCGACGTGAACGTCACTTACGCAAAGCCCTATTCGAGAACGAGTTACACAAACGACGTAAATGATGGAAAAATACTGTCCCACGGTCCATACTTAACATGGCGTACGCCGAACCTACGCAAGGTTACCCTTCATATAGCAGGGGTAACCTTACGTTTACGCAAACGACCTAAACTACGATGACGGGGCCCAAATACGTTCGAGAATATGCGTATCTAGCTCATTTGCATATTCAACGCAGAAATCTGCGGAAACGCAACCTAGCGGGTAGCGTAAAATTGCAACTTAGATAAGACGGTGTAAGTGACTTACGCCAGTCGGATCTACGCAAAATATATGCGTAACTGATTCTAAGAATCGCATAGATACACCGCCTAAGAAACAGAGATACGACTGCGTATCTGGAGTTACGCCGTCGTATTTCTTCTGAGAATCTGGCCCTAGGTCTCTAAATATACCCATGCATACGGGTATTAAATATAAGACAGAAAGATATCCAGCACAAAGGCTCATAGTGTAGTATATTAACTCCTTGCTGATCAGCCATGGCAGTTTTACTGCGGCAGAATGGCACGGCTGGGCGAAGTGACATTACCTTACATCACTTTGCCATTTGGCCACTAGGGGCGCATGCCAGCGGCTCGACGCCAGAGCCTTTGCGAGTCCCCGGCAGGCCGCGATGACAACCGCGCGGCAACCTGGTGCTCGTGACAGAGTGAGCACTGGGATCTGTGTGTGTAAACACACAGATCCCGGTTCTTTCAGGGGAGAGGAGACTGATCGTGTGTTCATACAATGTATGAACACCGATCTCTCTATTCCCCTAGTTAGTCCTATCACCCCTAGAGTTAGAACACATCGAGGGAACACAGTTAACTCCTTGATCGCCCCCTAGTGTTAACCTCTTCCATGCCAGTGACATTTATACAATAATCAGTGCATTTTTATAGCACTAATCGTTGTATAAATGTGAATGGTCCCAAAAATGTGTCAAAAGTGTCCGATGTGTCCGCTGCAATATCACAGTCCCAATAAAAATTGCAGATCACCACCATTACAAGTAAAATAATAATAATAATAATAATAAAAATGCCATAAATCTATCCCCTATTTTGTAGACGCTATAACTTTTGCGCAAACCAATCAATATATGCTTATTGCAATTTTTTTTTACCAAAAATATGTACATACTGTATCTATTACTATATACATTTTTTATAAACGAATTAAAGTCCTGATTTACATACCAAACCCTTGTAAGTAGGGTGTATTTACCACAATGTAAAACAGGGGGGGTGCAATCAGCGCAAAAATATAAAGATCAGAAAAAAATAAAAATAATAAGTGTAAAAATGAAAAATACCAAAGAGTGAATTTCTATGGAGCAAGCTGAACACCAAAAGAACAATCACAAAATTCCTGAAAATATATCAAAAGAGCAGTGCAGCGCACCATAGCATTTAAAAAAACGAATTTATACCAGTGAAGACAAATTGATTTAATAACGTGAAAAAATAAAAATAAAATAAATAAAAGAAAGTCCAATTTGCAAAGTGCAAACATCCTGTGATCAAAACAGTCAGAGTATTCCACCATTGACTTAAAACCAATATTTCAAATATTTCAAACGATCCCTTCAAGTAAAGATGGGTACTTCACCTCACACCAAGCTTGTTTTACCAAAGGTCTAAAACGCTTAGAACAAATCAGGAAATCCAGTGGCTCAAAGATGTGCAATTGTAGCTGAAGGACCCGGAGATTCATATCCTCAGTGGCAAAATATATGCAAAGAAAAAGGCCAGATAAGAGCTTCCAATAAACCAGGTCTCTTTAAAGTAAAAAAATGTGCAGGGTAACTCAATTCAAGTGAAAATACAGGCATAACACCATATCAGGCAGCTCAAATGGATGTTGGACATCAAGAGTGAATGGGATGGTTCCTGACCCTGGACGCGTATCGTCCAGCCCTGCTGAGGAAGTTTATTACGACGCGTCCAGGGTCAGGAACCATCAGTCACTCCTTGATGTCCCAATTCATTTGAGCTGCCTGAATTGTTTTATCCTGTTTTTCTATTGAATGTGATACCCTGCACATTTTTTACAAAAGAGACCTGGTTTATATGGAAGCTCTTATCTGGCCTTTTTTTCTTTGCATATTGATTCTGGTGCCTGGGATACTCATATCTCCGGGTCCTTCATAAATTGCATCTTTGAGCCATGTCCTGCCATTTGTTCTAGTTTTAGACCTTTGGTAAAACAAGGGTCTTGGTGTGAGGTGAAGACCCATCTTTATGGTGAAGGGATCACGTTTAAATATTTGAAATATTGGTTTTCCATATTAGATACTCTGTGTTTTGAAAGAATTTGTTTGCTTTGCAAATGTGGACTTTCTTTTTATTTTATTTTATTTTATTTTTTCACTGTTATTAATTCAATTATGTCTTCACTGGTATGAGCATATTCGTTTTAATATTAATATTATGCTATTTAGGTTTGCGCTGCACTGCTCTGTTTGATATATTTACCACAATGGCATAATTTATAGCCACTAAGGATGAAAATCAAAACAAACCATTTTAAAAATTTAGACGCCAACTGCCATATTTATTTTTTAAGAAAACTTGCTTACCCTTTTCAGTGTATAGTAGAATTCATTAAAAATATAATACAATTACAGCAATAAAATGTTAACATGTGGAACAGAAAAAAAAATTGACATCTCAGTGAAATTCCTAATTATCATTTATAACACAATCATACTGCCTGGGCTCCATAAATATATGTCCAAGTAGAAAAGAAAGAAATCTTTAGAGATATTAGGTAAATTCTCACTAACCTGGAATTCTCTGATTCATTCCTATCTCACCGATGGCTGAGCTATTTTTAGCTGAGATCAATGCAGCATTTCCGCTGCTGAATACAATCTTGGCAGCTCCACAAGCGTGGCAGGTGTAAAGCTGCCATTAAATATTAATTCTGTGTTATACAAAGAGCCTTTTAATCTATGTCATTCTGAAGCCACAAATGGAAAATCCATAAGGTTCTTCTGATTAAGGTGTATGACAAGGTTGTAATAGATGTGGTTGATAGAGGTATTTAAAATTGAAGTGATAATGCTTAATAAGGTACCAACTCAGGAACTCTTTTAGCTGTTTATCTGTTAGCTACTCACTGCTTGCACTTGGCAATCAATTTTCTCTATATGTACTGTACTTCAGTTTTCTTACAGTTTTCTTACACTTGGATCAATTTTGATTTTGTAGTCACATATAACTTTATATATCAGCAAGTCCAAGTTCAAGTTTCACAGGCAAAAACACATTTATCTAGGTTGCAAAAAATATTTTCATGAAGTTCTACCCTTTACAAAAACCAATAGTCATTGGATGCCAGTTCATTGGATTATCATATATTCATCACATACTGTAGTAGTTATAACTGTAGTAACTAAGTAGGAATATAGGCAAAAATATAGGCAACATTTTTGAAAGCGTAAGTCAAGGTAAAACCCTCATCATTTTTTTTCCATTTGTGTCTTACTGGGGAGATTTACCTTAACTTTCTGTCCCATAGACAAAACAGGTAATCTCTTGAATTTAAGGGAATTTCTTGGGGCCCTCCAGGTCACCAAACCTAGTGTGCTTATTGGAAGCTATCCCCTTACTTACTTCTCTTGGGACGACCCAAAGAGAAGTTTATTTAACTTTTTAATAATGGCAAACAGGACAAATAGGTTTATATTGCTGCCGGTCCCCCCATTAGGGAGATTGACCCTCTCCAATAGGGTTTTCTAATTCATCTTAACTCTGTCCAAAACTGAAAAAAAACTTTTTGGCCCGGATTCGCAGAGCACTTACACCGACGTATAACAAGTAACGCCGACGTAAATGCAAATGCGCGCCGTCGTATCTGTGCGCCAGACCCACAAACAGAGATACGTCTAAAATCAGGCTACACCCCGTTTCCATCGGATATGTTTTGGTCTGATGGCTGTACACACCATCAAACCAAAATCCCCGCCGGTAGACAGCGTGGTGACGTGGCGGTGACGTTGACGCCGCCACGTCACCGCACCAGGAAGTAAAAAACTTCCACGCATGCGTCGCATCCATACGACGCTTGTGCGGGCAGATATGTCCACTGGTTAGTGTACTAACCAGCGGACATATCCGACGGACATGTCGCCGGCGGACACATTTTAAAGCATGCTTTCAAATTTGTCCGCCGGTCAGACATGTCCGCTAGCCCATACACACGATCGGATTTGTCCGCTGAACTGGTCCGTCGGACCAGTTTTAGCGGACAAATTTGATCGCGTGTACGCGGCCTAAGGCAAGTTCTCTTTTTCCTCGACGGGAGTCTAAATTGCCTCGTCGTGTTCCTCGTCGGGCTGCTTTTCGACGAGAAACTCGAGCGTGTGCATGCTAAGAAACCCGTGGACCTTCGGTAAAAGTAGCGTTTGTAATGGAAATAGCACATTTGTCACGCTGTAACAGACTGAAAAGTGTAAATGTCTCTTACCAAACTTTTTCCTAACACGCAGTAACATGAGATTAGCAAAATCAGCCCCAAGGGTTGTGCCAGTGGAATCGAACTTCCCCTGCCGTAGTATGTGTTGAAGTCACCGCGTTTGAGAACGAGGAGATTTGGTCTTGACAGTGTGTACGCAAAGCAAGCTTGTCGAGTTCCTCGACAAGCCTAACAAGGACGAGGAAAATGATGTGTTTCGCCTGACGAGTTCCTCGGTCGTGTGTACGAGGCCTAACAGGTTTTCTTCTAAAATTTCCCTGTATTTGGTTCCATCTTTATCTTCCTATCAACTCTGACCAGCTTCCCTGTCCCTGCTGAAGAAAAGGTGTATTCAGAGTGATGTGTGGTGTTAATTTTCTGCCACACATAGGCCCGGATTCACAAAGCACTTATGCCGACGTATCTCGAGATTAGCCGCGTAAGTGAAAATATGCGCAGTGTCCCCCTGTGTCCTCCACCCACCCACCATCAGTGTCCCCCTGTGTCATCCACCCACCCACCATCAGTGTCCCCCTGTGTCCTCCACCAACCATCAGTGTCCCCCTGTGTCCTCCACCCACCATCAGTGTTCCCCTGTGTTCACCCAGCCACAGTGTCCCCCTGTGTCCTTCACCCATCCATGGTGTCCCCCTGTGTCCTTCACCCAACCACAGTGTCCCCCTGTGTTCTCCACCCACCCACTGTGTCTTTCACCCACAGTGTCCCCCTGTGTTCTCCACTGACCCACAGTGTCCCCCTGTGTCCTCCACCCACCCACAGTGTCCCCCTGTGTTCTCCACCCACCCATTGTGTCCTCCACCCACCCACAGTGTCCCCCTGTGTATTCCACCCACCCACAGCGTCCCCTTGTGTTCTCCCCCCACACACAGTGTCCCCTTGTGTCCTCCACCCACCCACAGTGTCCCCCCGTGTTCTCCACCGACCCACAGTGTCGCCCTTTGTCCTCCACCCACCAACCATCAGTATCCCCCTGTGTCCTCCACCCACCAACCATCAGTGTCCCCCTGTGTCCTCCACCCACCCACCATCCATCAGTGTCCCCCTGTGTACTCCACCCACCCACAGTGTCCCCTGTGTCCTCCCCCCACACACCCACAGTGTCCCCCTGTGTCCTCCACCCCCCACGGTGTCCCCCATGTCCTCCACCCCCCACAGTATCCCCCTGTATCATCCACCCCCACAATGTCCCCCTGCGCCCTCCACCCACGGTGTATACCTGTCCCTTCTCCCCCCTGATGGGTGCCCTGAGAGTCTGGAGGATCCCAGTGCTCTGCTGTGTGCCCAGTGTTTTAGTTTGTGCCCTGCTATTTGCCCTACTGCGTGCCCTGTGGCCTGTGATGTGCCCCATGCCCTGTCATGTGCTCTGCTGTGTACCCCCGGGTGTGCCATACTGTGTCCTTTGCCCTGCTATGTGCCCCATGTCCTGCTGTGTACTGCCTGATGTGACCAACTGTATGCCCTGTGATGTGCTCTACTGTGTGCCCCATGCCCTGTGATGTGCTGTGTACTCCCTGATGTGCCCTACTGTGTCCCCAATGCCCTGCTGTGTACCGCCTAATGAGCCCTGAGACCCATGATGTTCCCTATTGTGTGCCATGTGATGTGACCTACTGTGTGCCCCTAGCCCTGTGATGTGCTCTGTGCCCTGCTGTGTACTCCCTGATGTGTCCTGTGCTTTGCTGTGTACCCCCTGATGTACCCAACTGTGTGCCCCATGTCCTGTGATGTGCCCTGCTGTGTACCACCAAATGTGCCCTGTTTCCAATGATGTGCCCTGGGATGTGCCCTACTGTGTGCCCTGTGCTCTGATGTGTGCCCTACAATGTGCCACATGCCCTGTGATGTGCCGCATGCCCTGCTTTTCCCATTCCTTCTATTCTTCCCCGCTTTCTATCTAACCTCTTCTTCACTGTACATGCCATCAGAAATACTAGTGTTGATTGAAGGCTACTTCCTCAGCTCCTTATAAGGAGACTTATCACACCTCTTAAACTTCTATGCAAGGCTGATAGTCTAGAAAGCTTTGGTACTATCTAGATGTATTTCAAATTAAACATTTCCCCTCACCTTCATCCGCAGTTTGTTCTGTCCTGGGGCTCTGCTGCAGTGTACACCCCCTGGGAGGGAAGGAGAAGAAAGGCCTATGGAACAATATACTTATACTATATAAGAAGATTGTGACCCTATTATTTAACATGGATGTATAACTCATAAAAATGATACTTAATTTTTATAAAAAATAAGTATGTATAATAAGCACATCTAAAAAACGGACCACATGTATATATAATATATGTATAGTAATATAATGACCAATATGTATTATATATGTATAATAAACAGACCACATAAAAATAGGGAAAAGAAAATTTAGAAATCATTCGAGAAACAATTAAGGTCTATATTGATATTGAGACCAGATGGCATGAGTGTATCAAGCCCTTATATCCACCTGGTCTTGTTTTCTATTCCATTATACGATTATACCATTATACCATTAACTTCTGAATAATCACTCATACTACGTCAGCTGATCAACGAAAGGGGTAATAGGGCTCTCAAATCTATCCATCTATCTGAGGCTGTCCTTTAGAGAGGTCCTGATCAAGATCTATATTACTGTATATCCACAATTAAGAAATCTACCGCCCTTATTGGACAATACTCTTGCATCACATTGTTGTTTTTTTTAGTTTGGGAACAAATTTTTAATAATCTAGAAGAAATCACATGTATATAATGAAAACATTAGCATCACCAAAGCATGTCAAACTTTTGGATGACTTTTGGATAACATGTGCCTTTGTGTCAACAATAGCAGGTGACAGTACTTGCCCAAATATTTGCTTCCATACAAAACAGGCAACAGTAACTGCCTGGAAGTCATTCATTAAAAAGCAGTAGAGGAAGACGATCTTAATCTTTATTCATATTTCCTAAAAACTTTTAGAATATCTAAATTACATTTAAAATAACCCATAGTTGAAAGAAAACTGCCAAAAAAGCATCAGCAGCAGGTAACTGACAAAAGCTTCTATCAGAATATACCTGTTATTTCCTAATAGATACTGTATGTCCTGCTCAGGTCCTTCAAACTATCTATGCAAAAGGCAGCATTCTCAAAGTTGCATATTTGCATAGCTAAAATCTACTTAGTGTATAAGTGTCAATGCTATTAAATATTGGAACTGCCATTTTGCTATTCGTCAAGTAATGTGTCTTTTCCTCCTGAATTCCAATAGTCTTCAAGAATTTTCATTATCGATAAAAATATTACATAGTTAAGAAGCTGTTGCTTATGCATGCTGTTAAACCACACTATCCCTTGTACTGTCTGACCTATGGTCAATAAAAAATCCAGATCTGCGATTGACATTGACAATACCCTCTCACACTGGTTTCACTTCTGATGCTGCAGTTCCTATTCCCTACCACTACCTTAACCAAAAAAACTTCATCTGAGTTTCTAGTGCTGTAGTCTAAGCATAGCTCTGGAGTTTCTTATCTCACCTTCCCATAGTGCACAAGAAGGTAATCATGGTGACCATCTCCAGAAAGCATTTCAGATAAAAGACCACCAGAGTTATGTATGACCAATGGATAAAATTGTCAGGAGCCATGATTTAGACTGAGACAGAAGTGAAGTAAAAATCACGTTCAAAACATAGCCAGGGTTCGGTAACCAGAACGGGTATTCGGAACAAGCCAGTAAACCCAGAATCCAGAGATCAGTGTAGTCAGAAGCAGCAAACGGAATCAGGAACCAGAAGGGAAGTCAGCCAGGCAAAAGTCTTTAACAGGAAAACACAGCAGAGTGTATATGGATATGTTGACCAAGGCAAAGGCACGGGGGATGTGATCTAGGCAGTTTAAATAGCCAGCAAGGCTGGCTGACAAGCAGGATATGATCATCAGGTTAGTCACCGTAGAACGGTGAGTACTGGAAATTAACTGACAGCTGAGCAGCCTGAGCTCTAAGAAGGGAGGGCTGAGCCCAGCCCTGACAAAAGTCCAGTTAATGTCTGAAGGGACTGGTGTCTAGAAAGAAATTCTGCTGTTCAAATTTCCCATAGAGCACTGTTAAAAGGTTTTCCTGGAGGTACCAGCACAGAGATATGGGTGTAAACAGTTGTACAAGAATTTGGTTCAGTAGAAGAGGTGATAATGGTTGCCGCTTAATTGACCTATTGTTTAAGTGTGTTAGTCAGGAAGGTTCAGAAGCATGTTGCGTTTTCTGCCAAAGTCATCTAGGACACAACTAGCTGCTAAATAGATCTACAAGTTTGGCACATAAAACAGTTTGCGTTAATATACTTAACTAAAACTTTAGCTAAATAGAGTTCAGCATTAACCAAATTATGAACTAAGAGCCACATTTTTGTAAAGAGATATTTGTCCTTGCAGACATTTCTAACAATCTAATAGGGTTTATGTTTTTTAAATTGCTGTTATTAACCATAAGCTATGTTTAAAAATGAAATTAACTTAAATATGTATATATTATAATTATGTATGTAAATTTTAAGCCAAGAGTATGTTTCTGTTAATTAACACATTAATAACATCCCTAATAACCTTGAAAAAAAGTATAGATGGAAATTTGAATACTTTTTTTTCCAAAAATAGTTTGTGTTTATTGTTTGCTAATTACTGTTCTTATTGTATATACAATATGCACAGAATGTATTTTTTTATATATCTATAGTATAGCTTAATTAGGGTTATGGAGATAGTTTATAGAGATTATAGAGTTTTTTTTTTTTTGTTATCTAAATTAAGTACAGGTATATATCGTGGTATCTGCCATTCCAAAAGAAAAGACCAAATCCATGCATCCTGCTTATTGGAATGTATGATAATAAATTCAGTATATACAGTAGCTATGCCGAGTGCATGAAAAAAATAAAGTTTTCTAATGTTTTAAAGGTAGGTTGTGTTGATAGGATCAAGTCAAGGTAATACAGGGGCCGGTAGTTGAGCATAAACAAGAGATTCAAAGATTGTGAGTGATTTGTATAGGTATAACCCAAAAATACCTGTTCAAGCATAATTATAATTGTTTTACCTTGTTCCTGTAGCAAGGGAGAGCTGTTGTTACTCCCTAAAATGTCATCACCAGGCTTTTAAAATTCTTACAGGGGCAGCTGGCAGAATTTTTTTTTAAAGAGTTTGTGGGCAGGTTCAAGGCAGCAGAATTGATTTACTGGTAAAGAAATCAATGTATGCACATATAGTTGGGCAGAGAAGGGTGGAGGTAGATGAAGTTCTGTAGTCCAGCAGTCAAGGTTGACATTAATTTTATTTGCCCTGATGTACTTTAGGCTTTACAGACTAATACAGGTACCATTTGGCATCTTGTGGAATCTGCTCCATAAGTGCATGGGTTTTATTTTTAAAAGTAAAAAAAAGAGTACAGGTTTACTTTAAAGTGGTTGGCTACCATAAATAGAACATCTGTCCTTTGCCCATGTTTGCCAAACTGTCAGTAAACTAGCTTTCCTTTAGTTTCCCCATAAATGAACAGCCTTTTTTTAAACTAGCCACAATTTTTAAATAAAACCGTATATTAAATTTCTCTTCTCAACCAGAAGTTACAAGATATTGTTAAATCACTTCTCTCTATGAACGTTTCCTGGGCAGGCCGAATAGCCCTGTCCAAGATGTTTCTCCTGCCACATGCGCTATAGTTCTTTAGGATGCCAATACTGATCCTACAATCCTCAATCACTTCATATGGGCAGCATGCAAACCATGCATCAAAGCCTCTCTACTCAACACTAGGGATGAGCCGAACACCCCTGGGTTCGGTTCGCACCAGAACCTGCGAACAGACCAAAAGTTTGTGTGAACTTTAGAACCCTGTTAAAGTCTATGGGACTCGAACATTTGAAATCTAAAGTACTAATTTTAAAGGCTAATATGCAAGTTATTGTCATAAAAAGTGTTTGGGGACCCAGGTCCTTTTTATTACAATAACTTGCATATTAGCCTTTAAAATTAGCACTTTAGATTTCAAATTGAGTCCTATAGACTTTAACAGGGTTCTAAAGTTCACACGAACTTGCTGCGAACACCCCAAATAATTTGCTGTTCGGCGAACAGGCAAAGTTCGAGTTGAACATGAGTTCTACTCGAACTCGAAGCTCATCCCTACTCAACACATCCAAGGCCTATGTCAACTCTATCATTACTACAGGGCTCAATTCTTCATACTGTCTTGATCCAATTCTGGTCTCTGCAGGACAAACAGGGTGACTTTTCCTCATCTTCTGACCAAAACTTAAAAGGTGGAGCCACTTTAATAGTGGATGGCTGCAGCACAGAAATTTCAGAAAGACCAGATAAAAAAAAATCCAAGATCATTTTAATTGTTAGTAAAAAAAAAAAAAGTCATATAAAAACATTCATTACCACAGCATAAAACCTGGAAGAAATAGAAAAGAGAAAAGAGTAACCCCACAGATTTATATTAGAACCAGTTCTGAACTTTCTACATGGAGTAACTACTTGACAGTAGTTACTAAGCAGCAAAGGAATGAATTGAATGGTCTTGAAATATTTCCATGTAAATCTGATAAAAAAAAGTGTTTAAAATCTTTGTGATTTACCAGCAGTCAATTTCCCTGATGGCCAATGTGGTCTGTCCTCCCAAACCTTATAACATTCTAAATAAATCACTTTGTGATAAAAAGGGTTTCCCTGTAAAAGCATTAATTCAGCTCCAGTGTCCACTAAAGCCATCACATGTGTGGGAGAAGATGACATGCACACATGGGCATTAGACTCCTTTTGTCACTGTTCTCACTACTGTCTCTGGAGACCCACCTTTCCATAGCAAAGGATAACAAACCTTCCCTTTCCCCATCTTGAAACTCTCTAAAGATGGCCATAGATGGAGCAATTTTCTTTTCTGCAACCCCGGGTTGCTGATTCCCCCATCAACACAGTCAATGTTGATGGTGGAATCCCTTCCATGAAGCCATTGTGTTCTGAAGTTCCTGCTGAACTACCCGAGATCTGGACCGTCTATGGCTGACTTAACGTCTTCCCAGGATAAAGGAATTTAAATTTGGATAATCAATTTAGGACTAACAGGTGGAGCCTGTTGTGTTTCCTCTATCACAGTTGCCTTATGAATTTTACTATTTAAAGGAGTAGTGTGGGATTTAAAAAAGCAAACCAGCAAACCTACATACTCACTGTGACATAATTAAAGCAGGGGTTCACCCCCAAAAAAACTGGGCGTTCCTAATTGATTGACATCCTTCTGACAGGCGCATACAGCGCGTCACAAGTTGCCGGAAGAAGCCGAATGTCGGTGCGGCTCTATACGGCGCCTGTGCACCGACGTTCGGCTTCTTTCGGCAACTAGTGACACGCTGTATGCGCCGGTCGGAAGGATGTCAATCAATTAGGAACGCCCAGTGCCGCAGTTAACATACTTGGAAGCCGCGGTGAAAATACGGTATGTACGCTGTTTTTTTTTTTATTTCATTGCCGTAATCTCTATCTCACAACTCGGCTGATTATAATGTTAAACTTTTTTTGGGGGATGAACCCCCACTTTAAGGAAGAGGTGGTTTAGGTGCGTTTCACCTTGCACACTTTCATATGTGGCAAACTAAGGAGGAATCTGGTCCATGTTTTTCAACTTTGGAAGTACGGAATCAGATTTGGGCTTTGCTTTCCACTTTTGATCAGTAGCAGGTGGTATAAATAAGGAAGGGCTGGAACAATATGGTGCTCTGGCCTGGGACTCAGGAAGCTACCTGAGCGAGAGCTACATGTGAAAATCACTGCAGGTCAAGCATCATGTTGGACTTCAACTTTAAAGTTGGGAACCTTGCAAAGCCCGGGCTGGCTCTCTGATGTCAGTCAACAGGGAGCTTTATTCCACTGTTGGCTGAATCTAGGTAACAGGAGTGCAGAAATAAGTGCACTTTTGTGACCCAGAAGAGAAGGACGGCCAACAAAAAGTTTAGCCATGCTTCTCTTTTAATCCCAGACCTCTCAGTGAGGACAGTAAAGAAGTCCTAGTATCAAAAATACAGACTTTCATGCACAAAGTGACGACTGAGGTATCCTCGCTACCCCTGGAGTTTTCCCCAGATCAATATCTCCTTCATCTCTCAAAAATTTCCAAAAAACGATACGGTAGCTCAGTGGCGTTGCATATGATTAATGCAGCCAGACTCTGTATACCTGTCCACTGGAGGGCTGTGGTGCCACCATCTATCAAAGAGTGGGTGGCATGCATTAACCACATTGCAGCGATAGAGGAGCTGATATATACCGCACAGGATAGAATTTCTAGATTTACCTATGTCTGGGAGGACTGGCTTAATTTTCGAAATTCTGCGGTTTTCCGTGAGCTGACACAGACTGTTGGTTAGTCGAGACTTTGCTGCGCAGTCCGGGGTAATGCTTGGTAAGTGATACAGTTTGCTTGCCCTGATACCCAAATGAAATAGCAGGAGAGGGTAGCAGGTGGTACCCCCACCCCCTCTTCGGATACTTGCACTAAGAGTACCTGGCAGCAATCCCCCCTCCCTTTCTTCTTTGCTTTTGTTTTCTTTCCTTTCTCGCTGACCTCCCCTCTTCTTCCCTCCTATCTTTGGGGTATAAGGGACTTGCTGGGAGAGGTCAATAGAAGGATGGGTCTACCTTTAGGTGAACCTTCCCCCCCATCCTTGCAGGGGTATGTAGCTTTTCAGAGAGAGACACAATAGTGAAGAGACGACTTAGACTGGGTGTGGTGGTCCCCTTGGTCTGCCATGCCGGGACAAAAATCACTGGAGATAGTCTAGACTCACATGATCCTTATTGGTGGGTGGGGTACCTATGCTACATATAGTGCTGTTGTTCATGCTGTTTACTGAAAATCCTGTTTAGGCCTTTCTAGGCGTGCATTATATGTAACTGTGTCCTACATGTAAATGGAGCTCCTTGGTCTGTATGTTCTCTTTTATTTCTGTTGATGTTGTTGAAGATGCCTGTCAAAATGTTGGACTTTTTCAATAAAATCTTTATGGACAAAAATACAGGCTTTCTGTAAAAAACTCTCAGGTCTTGGGCATAAATCATGTGGATTATGGGTTAACACTCCCATCGCAATTGCTATCTTTTCTACCAAATTAACACTATCTGCCACTTCAGTCCATCCATTCCAATTATAGAATTCTAGGGTTGTGGTAATGCACATCCTTTCTCTCATGTTGCAATTTCTCTCATTCAATCTAGAATACTGAGGACATCTAGTTGTTGAAAGTAAGTATTTTTTTGTAATCTTTAATGTGCTATTTATGTATTGAGTATACAAGAGAAAACACGGGTAAGGCTACCCGGGTAGAAAGCGACTACTATGGCAACAATGGGTAATAATTAAGGGTGATAAAAAATATACAATTTATTTTTATTATTGAATTTCAAAGTTGAAAGCTAAAAACATACACAGTATTAAAGACAATTTCATAGTACCTTCACCGGTACAAAGTCAAAGGGATCTCACACCACAAGAAGGGGGTGTGGAGAAAAGACAACAGACACAAAGGCACACATTTATGTATTGCTTATTTGTTGGATGTCTGTTAAAAGGTAAATAATGCAATAGTAACTTAAACTATTTGCTCACTGAAAATAAGCTATATGTTCTCTTCAAATGTTGTGTATATTATTATTTTCTCTTTGAAATAGTATAATATATTGTAATACAGTTTTCCAGTGTTGCTGGTACCCCTCAGGGTTAATAAAGTATTGTTATTAAATCAGTTCCATGCTTTCTTTCTCAACTAAACGTACGTAGTGCAGCAAAGCAATTAATCAATCAATCAATTAATTTATTTGCAGCTGCATTCTATAAAAGCTCCATTATAAAAAAAAACACAGCCTAATTAAAATCAGCACATAATTCCAATTATCCTCAAGCTGCTGTCTAAGCTCCCATAACATAGAACCTGGCATTAGTCTATTATGAAAAAGTCAAATTTGACAGCAAACCAACACTTGCTTTCCTAATGGAAAATGGAGAAATATAAACTTTGTGAAATGTATCAAACAGTAAAACAAAATATGTTTACTATGAGACCATGTTGTAACTCATAATTCCAACTTTATTCTCCATAACTAGGGGTGCACCAACATTAACAAAAAAATGTTCCTAGGAAGTTTTTAAAGGGGATGCATGAAATTTTTTCATGTAATTTTATAAATATTAAATATTGCAGATATACAGTATTTTATGTAATAATTGTCCAGAAAGAAGGTGGAGTTATAACCTCCCTTTCATATGCTTACTTTTATCTCATTTGTTAAAAGAAGTCTGCTTTTTGCAGGGTTTAATAGCTCAAGAAGAAATGTAAATACATAAGTGAATGAGTGAGAGAAGTTAAACTTTGTTAAAGTTGACGCTCCTGGCTTCTCCTCTTCTTTTGTGTGCCACAATAGGAAGCTAATTCTTATGGTGGCACACCTACAAGCTCCTTCCCAAGCCACTCTGCCTGTGTCTATAGACACAGACAAGGTGGTTTGGCCCCACCCACTGCTCCCACTTCACATGATTTAATTGACAGCAGCAAAAATCAATGGCTCCTGTTGCTTTCATTATGCTATGTGAGGAGGGAGAGAGCCATTGCTCTTGGGCACGGTGTTGGAGTGAGACTGGGCTCAGGTGAGGAAAAGTAGGGGCTTGTTGGGGGAAGCCGCAGACAGAAGTTTTTTTTTTTTTTTTACCTTAATTTAGAGAATGAATTAAGATTTTAAAAAAAATTGCCTTTAAAACCACTTTGATATTAGTTACCATGTGAAATACCACTGACAGGAAAGATCAGCAAAAAGACACCAGTAAAACTTGATTGTAGAACACACGTTGCTGAAAGAGATACCGAGCTTTGCTTCTGGTGGAGGATCTGGGTGTGCTGTCTGACAGAGGTGCCTGACTCACAAGACGAAATGCAAAAAATCCAGATTTACAAGACTTTACAAGCATAACTTTAAATCATTTGGTAAGTTAATATTTTTTCAAAGATGTATATCACCTGTATATTTAGATGCTTGCTTGGGTTCATGTGCTTTTCCTGCCTCTCCAAATTGCCTGAGCAACACTAAGGTAAAGGTTTTAACTAAAATTTGAACTCAAGCAACCCTGCAGTGCTAAATACACACTTGAAATACAAATATATGGCTCTTTCCAGCCAATCCTAAAACTAATTTTTTCTCGACATATTCCTTGTCAAGCCTGCCTTGCATACACACGATCGTGAAACAAAAAATGCTCTAGCAAAGCATTGTGACGTACAACATGTATGAAGGCACTATAAAGGCGAAGTCCTATTCGAATGGTACCACCATTTGGGCTGATTTTGCAAATTTTACTTTTAATAACTTGCTTCTGAGCATGCCCGTTTTGTTCCCCGTCCTTAACCACTTAAGACCCGGACCAATACGCTGGTAAATGACCCAAGGTGTTTTTGCGATTCGGCACTGCGTCGCTTTAACAGACAATTGCGCGGTCGTGCGACGTGGCTCCCAAACAAAATTTGCGTCCTTTTCTTCCCACAAATAGAGCTTTCTTTTGGTGGTATTTGATCACCTCTGCGATTTTTATTTTTTGCGCTATATACAAAAATAGAGCGACATTTTTGAAAAAAAAAACACTATTTTTTACTTTTTTTTAAAAAAAAAATCAAATAAACGAAATTTTAGTCAAACATTTAGGCCAAAATTTATTTAGCCACATGTCTTTAGTTAAAAAAAAAATCGCAATAAAAAAAAAATAGCTACCTAGCGGGAACAGCGGCACTAATACAGCGATCAGAAAAATGATCGCTTAGTGACGCTGGCAATAGGGAGTGAAAGGGTTAACTAGGGCGGTGATCAGGGGGTTAAAACTTTATTAGGGGGGGTGGGGGGGCTATCCTGAACCTAACACTAACTGTTTTTTACACTGCTTGTCACACTGACACTAAATGCAGTGATTAAATCACTGCATTCAGTGACACTGTGACAGGGGGGTGGGGGGGGCGATCACAAGGGGTTAATATGCCTATGTGAGTGTGTGTCAGTGTTGTGTTGGTGCACACTTACTTGTGATGTCTTCTCTCATCAGCAGCGCTGGGAAACAGCGCTGCGATGAGAGAATACATCATTTCCTCCTTCCTGTGTAAACACAGGAGGAGGAAGTGACAGGCTGGGAGCGCGCTCCCATTGGCTGGGAGCGATCGCGGGGGGGGCGGATATCACGGACATCCGCCCGCAGATCCCGGATCGCTCCCAGAGGTAGGGGGACCCCCGCACGCCGCGGAGGGGGTCCCGATGGGACCCCCGAACCGCACTCAGGCGGGGACGTAAATTTACGCCCTTGTGCCTGTACGTGCCATTCTGTGGCCGTATATGTGCGTGCGGGGGTCCTTAAGTGGTTAAAGTGTACACACGAAAATTTTTCACGACGAGAAAAACGTCGACGTGAAAAACATCGAGAACAATGCTCTGGAGCCTACACACGACCGTTTTTAATGACCAATTTAAAAAATTTAATTTTTCTTGTCATGAAAAACGGTCGTGTGTACGCGGCATAAGATTTATAGTGCCAGACAGCACGGCCAAGCTGGTGACCTAACTTTTTCTCTGTATTGCATTAGGTAATACAGCTAGGTCGCTTCCCTGCCCTCAGGCGAGAGAGGAAGCAAAAGCAGACAAATTACATCATTCTGTTCACTCTTTCTGCATCATACCTGATTGGCTTGTATGCTGTCTCAGTCAGATTGCTGCTGTACAGGGGACCATACGATGGTTATGCAAAGTCAAACTCATGTACTTGCACTAGTTTCATTTTAAAAATAGATTTTAAAACTATTTACTGAATAAATATATGTAAATGTTTGTTTTTAGCTCTGTCTCCAGTTCAGTTTTAAAGGGTAGCTCTACTTTCTTGGGAAAAAACTGTAAATAAAACAAATATATATGGCATATACAATTGCTATACAAGCCATATTGTAATTTAATATACTTAAAAATTGCTTTTCCTTTTTGATCTGCAACACTATAAAAAAAAAAAAAATTGTAAAATTCAATGCAATATGGCAACTTGGAGGCATTCTGTCACAGATGGTGTATGGATGTTATAGAGTTTATGTACTGTATCACTGACATTCTTGTATATTGTTGTGTGTTTGCATCTTTTAATACAACGTCTATGGACATTGCTTTGTTTAAGTATTTGGAGCCATCTAGTGACCAAATACTGGTAATGCAGAGAGATGTTTGTTTAGTTTGTTGGTTTCCTTGGAGACGAGGACACACAGCGATGGGAAAACAATCCCGGTTGTTTGGGGAAGTAATCTGAGGGTGTCCGAGGGACGGTGGCCGGATTGCAGAGACCGAGAGACACTCATCCGAGCATCGGAGGACCGGATCGATCCAGAGGAGCAGACTGGCCCAGCTGACGGAGAAGCTAGTTCCAGTCACCAGATAAAAGTTACTACACGGAGCTCCGATCCAGTGGGTGAGACTTATATACAGGCCTCACTGGAATTTATAGTTACACGGAGGAGCAGAGCAACTGACATTGAGAAGGCTTGAGGCCTATCTACGGTGACATCTCAAGTAATGTTAAAATAGTTGTTGCAGTTACACCAGGAGCACTTTCACTTCAAATTAACTCATCAAAACTGTGGTTACAATACAGGTATTTTGTATTGTAGTAAAATTGTATTGTATTGCATTGCATCACAGCTGTGCCAAGGGGATTGAGCCAAGTTAGTGGGGTTTATTGGTGAAGGTCCAAATTAAACCAGCATCTCCTTCGGGGGTCAGTGCTACAGTTCTAAGATACATGTCATTGTTAGGCATCCCCTAACAAAAAAAATGTTCTTGCTTCCAAATGGTAATCACAACTAAAGAGATTCAGACAGTGACACTTTCCTATTTAGAAACCCTGCCAATGCAGCAGCTTATTTATACTTTTAAAGTCACTCTTATTCACAATCATTTTGAAAATGGAAAAAAGATAAACATCTAGCAAAACAAAAGGTGGGAATTTGCAACAAAGTTTGTTAAAATCCTTGCAAGATGAACAGATCACCCAGAGGGGAATGTTTTTGTTTTTTTTCTCAACAAAAGTAGAGTTACTTTTTAGGTGAACATTGCCTGACATTGGTATTGATTATATATGTTTTCTCCCTATTGACACCAGAGAGTGCAGGAGTTGTGAAAATATTCATCAGAAGGTGTTTTGCTACATATTTTACATGCTAATTTGGAAAACAATAAACACATGAATATTAATAGGCATAGATATATAAATGTTAGGACTCATTCCCACCACATGCATTAGACTTGGCGGCTTCACAGTCTGTTTCCTACTGTGCATGCGTGAGTCGCGCTGCACTTTCGCAATGGCCCTGCTGTCTTCTGGGACCTGTGTGTCTCCACCTGTGAAGGACCTGTGAAGGAAGAGAGGCCAGATGTTTTGTAGATCGCTGCACAATGATACAGCGATCTTACATGGTAGTGGGAGCGGATACTTGGTTTTGTTAGGTATCCACTCGCCAAATGAAAGTTGCCAAATGTGGCAGCAGAGGGGGAGGGAGAGTGTTCTGTCCCTAGATATAGGTCCAGTTGTTTGTGTGTTTATCAGTTGAAATTGCATTCTTTTTACCTGTCTTGTAATTCATGTACTTTACATTGTGTGGTAACAGCACCATCTACTGAGCAGTTTATGTATTTCTTCAGTTTGTTTTCTCTGTGCATTATGGGAGTCCCAATGTATTCTGGGTACTTCCTGGTTCTTGTTAGTCTTGTCCTATACAGTAAGCAGTAACCATCTTGTGTCTCAGGAGCCTAAATATTATCACTTGATTCCTGCCTCATCATCTGCTATTTCGCCTGTTTTCAAGCATAGTCAGTAAGAGCATCTTGTGACATTCACCATAGTTTAAATGGGTCAATTGTTTTTCATAGCTAGTTACTATCATTCATATTGCCCCATGTGCTGCACGTATAGCAGAAAATTCTGTGTCTTAGGCCATGTACCATGGATTTATGTTCTAAATGCTACTGTTTTTATTCTGTAATTTCACCTTTCCTGTCATTCTACTATCAATAAAAGAGGAAGTTAAAGCAGTACAGTTTCTCTTCTTGAAGACAGAATTGGTTTAGCTACATGTCAGATTACACACTGTGCTAACGTGTATGAGGACAGTATAGTGAAACAACTGCTGAGAACAAGCTCAGACGATCAGACTATACGGAGTCCCCCATTATCTACGCAGAGCCTACATACGGATATTGCAGCAGTCTCCTAACAGTCACGACTCGGAGCGCACCATTATCCACGCAGAGCCTACATACGGATATCGCAGCAGTCTCCTAACAGTCACGACTCTGAGCCCGCCATTATCCACGCAGAGCCTACATACGGATATCGCAGCAGTCTCCTAATAGTCGCAACATGTCTAGTAGTCGAGCATATTCACTCAAGACAAGGTCTCAGATAAGTGGCTCTAGCAGGACATCAATCAGAGAAACCGCAGCCATTGTCCGCGCAAAGGCAGAAGCTGCAAAGGCAAAATCCAGCTTCACAGAACAAGAGACAAAGATAAAGATGGAGAAAGCGCAACTTGAAGCTTCACTGAATATGGAGAAAGCACAACTTGAAGCTGAGAAAGCACAACTTGAAGCTTCACTGAACAGGGACAAAGCGCAACTTGAAGCTTTACTGAACAGGGACAAAGCACAACTTGAAGCTTCACTGAACAGGGACAAAGCGCAACTTGAAGCGACTCTAGAAAAACTTGCTGCAGATAAAGAGACAGCAGCTGCCATAGCAGAAGCAGAATTTCTAGAAGCCACGGAACTTCAGGAAACCAAGATTTATCGCAGCCTCGTCCATCCAGGACTTGAATTCCAAGATCCACAACAGCGAACTTCACAATACGTCTATCAACATTCCAAGTCAGATCATCATCTGACTTGGAATTTTGATAGACGTATTGTGAAGTTTGCAACTTAATACAAAGCATTCTGTTGACAAGCCAAGCCAACATGCTTATTCGGATCACCAGAAAGTCGACTATCAGTCTCCTTGCATAAAACTAGAGAATACACATCAGTCTCCTTGCATCAAACTAGAGAATACACATCCGAGTGAAACCAGCTACAACAACGACTCTCCAGAACAGAGAATCAGAAATCGGCCCCAACTAAGAGAGATGCCTTTCGGTTCAGAACGGTAATTACACAGACCAGATAAAACCAGAAACTTCCAACAGGTATGGTCGTGCATCTCACATGCACTCTGACAACACAACACCAGCCGGTCCCAGCGCGAATTAAGCCACAATGGACTTTGCCAGGTTCCTTGCTCGACATGAGCTGGTCATCAAGGGACTTGTAAAGTTCAGCGACCGCGCTGAGAATTATAGAGCTTGGCGAGCTTCCTTCCAAAATACCATCAGAGACTTAGGTGTGTCATGTAGTCAGAAATTGGATTTCCTGGTGAACTGGCTGGGAAATGAGTCCGCCGAACACGCTAAAAGGATCAGAAACATCAATGTAAATTATCCAGATGTTGGTCTACAAAGGGTCTGGGATAGACTTGATGAGATTTATGGCGCAGCAGAAGTCATAGAAAACGCCTTATTCAAGAGAATTGAGGACTTTCCTAAAATAGCAAAGAAAGGCTATTCAAAGCTTAGAGAGTTAAGTGACTTATTAATGGAGCTGAGTGTAGCAAAGGCAGAAGGGGATCTGGTAGGATTGACATTCCTTGACACTGCTAGAGGTGTGAATCCCATAGTTCAGAAGCTCCCATACAACCTGCAAGAGAAGTGGGTCATGCATGGTTCTCAGTATAAACAGACTTACAATGTACCATTTTTATCTCTGAACAAGAAAAAATCAGGAATGATCCTAGCTTTGATTTCATGATGTCATTCTGCCACTGCCTCAGTCAGTAAACCTCGTAGAGCAATGGTAGAGGTCCACACAATTAACGTTTCTTCCACAGGTTCAGTCCATAAAGAGTTCAGCTCCTATCAAAGAGGAGACAAACCCAAGGACCCGAGCAGTCAGTGTCCCTTACACAGGAAGCCTCATTCCCTACTTAAGTGCAGAACCTTCAGAGGAAAGTCATTGGAAGACCACAAGACCTTCCTCAAGGAGAACAACATCTGCTTTAAATGCTGCTCTTCAACTTCGCACTTCGCCAGGGACTGTGAGGTTAGTGCAAAGTGTGCAGAATGTGACAGCACAGATCATAACACAGCTCTACACCCTGGGCCACCACCGTGGGCTTCACTGACACCTTGGCAGTTACTTCTAAATGTACAGAGCTTTGCAGAGACCTCAGAGGAGGCAGATCCTGCTCTAAAATCTCCCTAGTGAGGGATTACCCAGCAGACGACCGAGACAAAGCCATCAAAGTGTACGCAATTCTAGACGATCAAAGTAACAAGTCGTTAGCGAAGTCTGCCTTCTTTGATAGCTTCGACATCAGAGGACCAGGTGCCCCCTATTCTCTAAGAACCTGTGCTGATACTGTGGAAACAACTGGAAGGAGGGCAAACGGCTACATAATTGAATCCAGCGATGGTCAAGTGCGTCTGCCTTTACCAACTATACTAGAATGTAACCAGATTCCTGATAACAGGTCTGAGATACCCACGCCAGAAATAGCAGAGCATCAGCCTCACCTGAAGCGTATAAGACATCTGATCCCGAATCTTGATCCTGAAGCTCAGATAGTCTTACTCCTAGGGAGGGATTTCCTACAGGTCCACAAAGTTAGAGAGCAGATCAATGGACCTCACAATGCTCCATACGCCCAGAGACTCAACCTCGGATGGGTTATTGTAGGAGAAGTCTGTTTGGGAGGTGTACACAGACCAACAACTGTCAACAGCATGCTTACCAGTACACTTGAGAATGGACGCCCATCTCTTTTCCAACCATGTGAAAATCACTTTTTCATTAAGGAACTGCCTCAAAGCACTTCATCATCAGGTGCCCTTGCAGGTCCTGCCTACGATGACTTCATCTGGGATGGCAATCAAGACCACCTGGGATCCACAGTCTTCAACAAGACTAAAGAGGACAATTGTATGGCGATGTCATTCGAAGATAGACTGTTCCTAGAGATAATGGAGCAGGGAATGGTGCAGGACAAAACAAGAAGCTGGGTTGCACCTCTACCCTTTAAACCTCAAAGTCAGCGCTTACCCAACAATAGAGAGCAAGTTTTCAAACAATTTGTCTCTCTCAGGCACAACCTACGACACAAACCTGAAATGAGAGATCACTTCTTTACCTTCATTGAAAAGATATTCTGGAACGGTCATTAGGAGCTAACACCTGTACTTCAAGAATCGGAAGAACGCTGGTACCTGCCCATGTTTGGGGTATATCACCCGAAGAAGCCAGGTCAGATCAGAGTGGTGTTTGACTCAAGCGCCAAGTATGAAAACGTTTTGCTGTCAGACCCTGATCTAAACAACAAGCTCATAGGAGTGCTTCTCCGTTTTCGCAGAGACTCCATTGCATTCACAGCTGATATCCAACAGATGTTCCATTGCTTCTTAGTTAAGAAAGAACATTTCTTGAGATTCCTATGGTTCAAGGACAACGATCCCTCTAAAGATGTTACAGAGTATCATATGAAAATTCACATCTTCGGCAATAGTCCTTCTCCTGCAGTCGCCATCTATGGATTAAGATGCGCAGCTCAGAAAGCATGGAGCGGATGTCAGACTCTTTGTAGAGAAGGACTTCTATGTAGATGACTGTCTGAAATCAATGCCCTCAGATGAGACTGCAATCAGTCTCCTTAAAAGAACCCAGGAGATGTTCTCTTTGTCTAACCTGAGGCTACACAAGATCGCTTCTAACAGCCAGAAATTGATGGAAGCCTTTCCTTCTCAGGACTATTGTGAAGACTTGAAGGACCTAGATCTAGATTTTGACTCGCCTCCAATGCAACGGAGCCTTGGCTTACTTTGGGACATAAAAGCTGATACTTTCACTTTCCAGGTTAACAAATAAGAAAAACCCTTTACTCGCAGAGTACTGTCAGCCATAAGCAGTTTATATGACCCGCTAGGATTTGCAGCTCCTATACTCATCAAAGGTAAAGCTATGTTAAGAGACTTCACCAGAGAAGGGTCGAACTGGGATACTCCTCTTCCCATGAAGGAAAAAACCATGTGGATGACCTGGAAAAATTCCCTTTACAGCCTTATCCGATCTTCACATAGCTGTCCATATTGAAGTAATTGAATCTATGGATACTTCCTGTTTTATTAATGCTTTCCAACATTTCATTGTCATTAGAGGACCTGTCAAACAAATTTGTTCTGACCGAGGCACAAACTTTGTTGGAGCAGCGAGAGAACTACAACTGCCTTCCAATTTAGATGTTAACAGCATAGAAAGATACCTCAGTGAACGAGGATGCACTTGTACCTTCAACCCACCACACTCTTCACACATGGGAGGTGCTTGGGAGAGGATGATAGGCATCGCACAGAGAATCCTTGACTCAATCTTCTTACAAGAAGGATCCTCAAAGTTGACTCATGAAAGTCTGACTACCTTTATGGCGGAAGTATCGGCTATCATAAATGCCAGACCGCTAAATCCGATTTCTAGCGATCCTGATGACCCAACAGTTCTCACACCCACCACACTGCTTACACAAAGGACTGAACAAATTTGTGCTCCTCCCGGAGAATTTAATTCCGAAGATCTTTTCAGGAATCGATGGAGACAAGTACAGAGTCTCTCAAACTCATTCTAGGATACGTGGAAAAAGCAATACATTCCCACTCTGCAACCAAGAAGAATGTGGCAAACCAGCAAGCCTAACCTCCAGCCCGGCGATGTAGTCCTAATGAAAGACTGCCAGTCACAAAGGAACAAGTGGCCGTTGTGACTAAGACATTCCCAAGTAAGGACGGAATTACACGCAAAGTAGAATTGAAAATACGCAGACAGGGAGAAACCAAATTGTTCCTCAGACCAGTAGGAGAACTCGTTCTGCTGTTTACAACTAACGAATACAATAATCGGTTGACGTCAAGTGGGGAGTGTTCTGTCCCTTTGTTTGTGTGTTTATCAGTTGAAATTGCATTCTTTTTACTTGTTTTGTAATTCATGTACTTTACATTGTGTGGTAACAGCACCATCTACTGACCAGTTCATGTATTTCTTCAGTTTGTTTTCTCTGTGCATTATGGGAGTCCCAATGTATTCTGGGTACTTCCTGGTTCTTGTTAGTCTTGTCCTATACAGTAAGCAGTCACCATATTGTGTCTCAGGAGCCTAAACATTATCACTCGGTTCCTGCCTCATCATCTGCTATTTCGCCTGTTTTCAAGCATAGTCGGTAAGAGCACTATCTTGTGACATTAACCATAGTTTATATGTGTTACTTGTTTTTCATAGCTAGTTACTATCATTCATATTGCCCCATGTGCTGCATGTATAACAGATAATTCTGTGTCTTAGGCCATGTACCATGGATTTATGTTCTAAATGCTACTGTTTTTTATTCTGTAGTTTCACCTTTCCTGTCATTCTACTATCAATAAAAGAGGAATTTAAAGCAGTACAGTTTCTCCTCTTGAAGACATAATTGGTATAGCTACATGTCAGATTACACACCGTGCTAACGTGTATGAGGACAGTATAGAGAGTGTGAGCAAGTGGAGCTTCCAGCATTGCAATAACAATACAAACCACAATTATTTTATATAGTTATAAGCTTACTTGAAAAATATCCTTGTTGGTCTGCTTGTCTGCAACCATCTCTTTCCACAACTTCCTGGATTCCCTGCATGTTTTGCAGCATCTCTTCTGCTGTGTACTTTCAGTTTTTAAGGACTAGATATTCTATTGTACCTGTTATTCCTGTAATAATTTCAACCTCCTGCAACTCTTCATCTCTGCACCTCTGTAGTTCATAAGGCAGGTTCTATGAATTATGTGACACAGAAGTACCTACTCACAAGGCACAGTGAATACCTGTCACATGTACTGTAAATGTCCACAAAGTAAGTTTACAATCTTCATTCAAATTAAAGCGGTTGTAAACCGCAAAAAAATATATATTTTTTTTTTAGACCTGCAAGGGAAAAGCCATAATGAGCTAATATGCACCGCATATTAGCTCATTATGAAATACTTACCTCGGAACGAGGTGTAGGGAACTTACCTGGTGCACGCCGAGCGAGATGTCATCTTGACTCGGCGTGTCTTCGGGTATCGCCGCTCAGCACTGTGATTGGCTGGAGCGGCGATGATGACGTCACTCCCGCGCGTGCGCGCGGGAGATTTAAATCCGGCCAGGACGGCGGTGGCCGGTCCTTTGGCCGTAGATTCCCCCCTGCGCATGCGCCGCTGCAATCAGCGGGGGTAATATCTCCTAAACCGTATAGGTTTAGGAGATATTCTTTATACCTACAGGCTTACCTGTAGGTAAAAGTCGAAAAAGTGGGTTTACAACCACTTTAATAGGAGTAGTCTAAAAATAATTGGAATATGATATGGAAAAGTCTATATGATTGTTAGGAAAGGCTTTGCCATAGTGAAGATGGAGTTCAGCACGTATTTGCATGCGCCGGTGGGAGGGCCAAGCAGATGTGCACAGACGGGTGCAGATGCAGTCTGTTATCAATACTGGTGCCAATCGGCCTATTTAAATAGTTCTACTTCACTGGATAATTGCTGTTTGGTCTACAGCTTTCTGTCAAATGTGTTCCTGATTACTGTGCCTGACCTCTGATCTTGACCCAGCTTGCTCCTGACCATCCTTGTCTGCTACCTGACTGGACCTTTAGCTTGTCCTCAGATTCTGCCTCTGCCTTCTGCTCTTGTTTGATCCATTCTCTGTTGCTGATATTGCTTATGACCTGACTACCCTGTTGTCTGGTGTCTGCTGTCTATGCCTGATCTGCCTGTTTGTTACTGACCCGGCCTGTCTGCCCCTGCATCCAGATTTTCCAGCTTGCTAAAAACTCCTTTAGTCGAACTCAACATTTTCTGGCTTCTGCTTCCTACTGCACATCTGTACAGCCAAGCCCTGTGCCAGCCTGTCTGCTTTTAGCTTGTTCTGCTGTCACATCCACTTGCTGTCAGCTGCTCCATTTCCTGGCATTCTTCCAGTGAAGAATTGGCTATTACCAACACAGACTTCTAGACTGATCAGAGGCACTAATACCTGGATGCGCTCCTGCGGTTACTGTCCTGCTATGAGGGTACATGAGAATGATTTTACACTTTGACCCTAGACACACTAAAAAAAAGGAAATCTGCAAGCACACTATAGACAGGGTAATTATGCCAAACATAGCTCCACAGCCCTCTCATAAAAAGGAGAACTAAGTAGATGTTTTCAGTGTTGGAGCTTAAAATGGTAAGCAGGTATTATGCTACTGTATGTGAATGACAACTTGAAATATTAAGTAGTGTTTGCAAAGCCAAAACTTTTTATTCAGTTGGATTGGTGGGAGGTTAAAATTCCTGTCAAGTTTTATATTGTTATCTGTTTCTACACTAAGAAGATACACTGGCCCAGATTCAGAGAGAATTGGATTCTCGTAGCGTATCAGAAATACACTACGCCGCCGTTTTTTACCTGGCTCTACGTGGAATCCAGGTAGATTTTGTCCAGTAAACGACGGCGGCGTAGTGTATTTCTCCCGTCGCAATCCATCTAGACGAGTAGGGGAGGGTGAAGGATTTAAAATAGGCGCGTTCCCGCGGCGATCGAACTGCGCATGCTCCGTTCGCAAATTTCCCGCCGTGCATTGCGCGAAATCACGTCGTTACGTCATTCGTTGTTTGAGTAGCGTCGTTTACGGACATTTCTATTCCCGAACGAGTTACGCAAAAAAATTAAAAAAAAATTAAAATTCGACGCGGGAACGACGGCCATACTTAACATGGGCTACGCACCGTTAGACCAGCAAAAAGCTGGTCTAACAGTACGTAAAAAAACCCAGACGTAAGCGATTGCGAAGACCGCTCGTATCTTCGTGGATCGCCGTAAAAACACATTTGCATATCCCGACGCATGAAAACGACGCGAACTCCTCCCAGCGGCCGCAAAAATATCGCAGCGTAGATCCGAAGGCTTACGAAGACGTAAGCCTCTCGGATCGAAGCCCGAAGCCGCCGTATCATGGTTTGAGGATTCAAACTAGTGATACGGCGCGCGAAATTTGAAATTACTCCTGTCTAACACCAGTTAGACAGGCGTAATTGCTTTATGAATCTGGGCCACTGTCTCTATCTGTCCTGGCGACTACTGTTGTTTGGACTAAATCTGAAGGAAAATCCAAAATTTTGATTTAACCCAGCAGGAAAACAATCTATGCCTAGGCTGGTTTTGTGCTATCTCTATCATTAGGACTCATTCAGAGGGCTGCTAAGACATATCCTTCATGTTGAGCTACATTTTACTGCATCTGCTTCCAACTTTGAGCTGCAAACAAGCAGCCTATAGAAGTGAATGCAGAAGCAGCAGTTACACTGACACAATCACATGTGAAAATGTGACATGGGGGCAGGTGCACATATCTAAATGCAGAGACTGAGCATTTCTGTACAGGGGACTACCTCCTAGATGGGCATATAGAAGCATAGGAAAGCTTGTCTATTGTCTATCGTGATATTGGCGAAAAACTCCAGCTATACCTGTTCTTACATTGCAATGGGCAAGCCAAAGCAGTGGGAATCCGGTGCCTCCTCATTTCTTAGAGACCTCTATATAAGTGGAAAACAAGGAGTAGGCATTGATCATATGGGGTTGTATAAAGAATGCTGAATATGCTGATTGTCATAAGTCCTTGATGTTATGCAATCCTTTCCTAAAAAAAAGCTGCAATTTTTTTAGCACTTTTTTATTGCCTTATAGTCTACTTGGTACACTTCATTACCTGTTGAATGTTCTGTAGTTTTACAACTCTACATTACCACCATGCCCCGGTGCTCATTTGAATCAGCAGCTTAAAAAGTTGCTGACACAGAGCACAGCCCTCATTAAATGATAACATAGAAAGCTGTAATAAATCACACTGGGAAATCACCTGCAGAATCTGAAATGTTTTGCTGAGGTTTAGGTATCAGCACCGCTATTTAGCATTAGTACATGACTTAATAAATGTATTTTACAACACATATATTTTATGATAATATGATCCATGTTAAAACAAACCTGCATACAAATTAAATAAAATACCCTGTAAAATTATTCCTACTTAAATATGTTATTATGATAATGAAAGTGTGTTGGCATTTTGTAAGTCATAGTTAATGTAAACCAAACATCATATATAAGCTTTAAAGGGGTTGTAAAGGTTTGTTTTTTATTTTGTCTGAATTTCTCACTTCCTCTTCCTGCTCAGTAAGCTTGCCCCCATCATCCAAGCCATTCTGGCTGGGGGTTAGTCGGTGTGCTCGCCCCCCTCCCTTGGGACTACATCCCTGCGGGGAGACGCTGTCCATCCAGTCTGCTGGGGTTTTTTTTTGTTTGTTTTTTTGTTAACTTTTTTTGTCTGAGTATAGACTTAGGCCGCGTACACACGATCGAACATGTCCGCTTAAAATGGTCCGCAGACCAGTTTCCCGCTACATGTCCGATCTTCTGTACGGCCTAGCGGACAGGTTTCCAGCGGACAAAAGTTTCTAAGCATGCTTAGAAACTTGTCCGCTGGAAACCTGTCCATCGGACATGTCCACTGGTTAGTACGCCTAACCAGCGGACCGAAATCCCCCGCATGCGTCGAATTGATTTGACGCATGCGTGGAAGCATTGTACTTCCTTGTTTGCGCAACATCGCGGCGTCAACGTCACTGCCACGTCACCACGTTGTCTGTCCGCGGGGATTTTGGTCTTAGGGTGTGTACACACATCAGACCAAAATATCCCAGGAGACTTGTCCGATGAAAACGGTCCTTGAACCGTTTTCATTGGACATGTCTCCTCGTGTGTACACGGCCTTATGTTTGTCCCAAGCATGTTTGAAGCAATGTTGACTGGCTTACTGCCTCTGATGGTCTATTCCAAGTATCAACTACCAATAAGATCATACTTTCTAAAATTAGTTATGAACTTTTCTCCTGTTAGTTTGAGGTCATGTCCTCGTGTTCTTGATCTTGGCTTCATATTGAAAGTACTGCCCTCTTGAACCTTATTTAGCCCCTTGGTGTATTTAAAAGGTTCAATCATGTCTCCCCTTTCCCTTCTTTCCTCCAAACTGTATATATTAAAGTGGTTGTAAAGTCAAAAGGTTTTTTATCTTAATGCAGCCTATGCATTAAGATAAACAACCTTTGGTGTGCAGCAGCCCCTCTCAGCCCCCCCCCCCATACTTACTTGAGCACATCTTGATCCAGCGATTTTGCGGGAGAGACTCAGCTGTCTGCCACTCTTTCCTTGTTGGCTGAGACAGCAGTAAGGCACCATTGGCTCTCGCTGCTGTCAATCAAATTCAGTGAGCCAATGATGAGAGAGGGGGATGAGCTATGTGTCTAAATGGACACAAGGAGCTGCGGCTCAGCTTGGGGGCCCCCATAGTAAGCTTATTTCTGTGGGGGCACAAGAGGGACTCAAGAAAAGGAGGCCCTGGGCTGTTCTGTGCAAAACCACTGGCAGTATGACATGTTTGTTTTTACCCAAAAAAAAACAAGACTTTATTATCTCTTTATATGTTTTATTCCTCAGACCTTTCAATATTTTTGTGACCCGTTTCTGGACTCATTTTATCTTATCAATATCTTTTGTAAGTGAGGTCTCCAGAACTGGACACAGTATTCTAAATGAGGTCTCACTAAAGATCTATATAGGGGAATCAGAACCTCCTTCCTCCTGTTGGTGATCCCTCTAGTTATGGATCCTAGAATTCTATTGACTTTTGCCATTGCCTGGCCATATTGTCTGCTTATTTTGCAATCATCTGAAATGAGTACCCCCAAATAATTTTTCTCTGTAATGCTGGCTAACACTGCACCCCGAATGTTGTTCTTTGTCAATGGATTCTTTGTCCCTCGATGCATCATTTTACATTTAAAAATATCGAACACCTCCAGGGATATCAACCCTGTCACACAACTTTGTATCGTCTGCAAAAAAGACATACCTTACCCAGTGCAAATCACATGCGATGTCCATGCAATGCGATTTCAGCCATACAAATAGTATGGCTGATATCGGAACGCATTCAGACCACACGCACAGGACCCTTTTTTTGGTCTGCACCAGAATCGGATTGCGTCTTCTCTAGCATTACATATACTAAACATTATGTGCAGACCTTTGCTGATGTCGGAGGCTGAATCTGAGGCGTCAAATACCTTCTACTCGACTAGCGTTATAATAAAACATGGTCATAGATCTTCATTTGCAAAAAGCCAATAGTTTCTACAACTGGACAATATACTTACATTCATGCACATATTAACCAACACATTTATGAATTTCCAAATGATACAGCCGCATACTGATGTACCTATCATAGCACAGCCGGTGGTAAATATGATAGATATGCAGAACAGATTGCTTGAACATATTGCCTCTGCTTTTGAAAATCATAAAAATTTAACTAAGGAACATCAGCTGATTCTGGACCATATAAACAACTACCTGGACCAGGAATGGAAACATGGCCATTCAGTTGAAGTTTGTCTATAGTACTTGGAATAAAATCAATTTCTATAACTGCAGTTATTAATAAAGAAATCTAGAACTGAGACAGGTGAATGAGAAAAATTACTCATACTACTGCTCATACACATGACCAACTTGCTGGCATCAGTAATACGATCCTAGTACAATGTACATGATGGATGCTTTGTAGCAGTTTACTACAACCTGGTGAAAAATAACCCAAATCTATGATATAATCCCAAATTTCTACTAAACACAATAATAATTCATAAATAAATAAATATATATATAAATGGTCGGTGGGAAGACCTGTTTGCTGGCACTTGCTATATACCGTGTGGCGTGTGCAGCTCTTCTCCATTTCTTTGTAAATATATATATATATATATATATATATATATATATATACAGAGAGAGAGAGAGAGAGAGAGAGAGAGAGATGTATTTAGATATATAGATCTATATATCTATATATATATATATATATATATATATATAGATATATATATATATATATATATATTATATATATATATATATATATATATATAATATATATATATAATATATTATAAACATTTTTTTTAATCACAGGTCATAAAAAAAACTGTTACAATATAGAAGTAAAAATCCAGCAAAATACTTGGTGGGACATAGTGTGTAGTATGATCTTTTCTTCCACTATCACATTGTATTGTGTACAATGTTCAATTAAATGTCAACACAGAGTGCAGAAAACCCCATCAAAAATACCAACACAAATTTCAGAATTGAGGCAGTTGTTATGCTGAAATAAAAAAACGACAGTGTTATGTTTCAGAAACAACAGCCAAACATACAGGGACCTAAGAGTATGCAAGCAGCTTGACTTGGCTCTGAACTGTAATGAGTATGAGATGAGTAATTTTTTCATTAAAAAAAAATAACAATTAGAGTGTGTTATTTTGAAAACAGCAGCCAGAATTGTATAAAATTGGTTGGTAGGAAGGAGAAGTTTATGGGACTTTGAATGAGGCACCGCCATGTTAGGTAAGATTAATCACATCTAGAATTCATATCAGATATTTTGTATCAAATAGATAGGTAGTCACATGACTTAGGTATATAAGAAAAAGGGTGCGCTGGTATACAAAATATAAATAAACTACAACAAAATTTGAAATAGAATAAGTAGTGGATGACCACTACAGGTAGGTTGTGGCTTTGCTAGGATGATCCAGTGCAAAGGTCCGTGAATAGCAGTCACAATAACAGCGTAGTTGTGATAACTTGTGCTTAGAATAAAAGGTGTGCAAAATGCAATACAGCACTAAGTACAATTGTGCGAATAGTGATTTAAATGTCAATGTAAAAATCTTGATTGTAATAGATCAAGCTGGTGCTCATATGAAATATGGACCACTATTGTGATTTCATATGGAGGAGTACATGAGGAAAGCAAAGAGATTAAAGCCACATTAGGCCAGGTGGGCATTATTTTTCTCCAGATTTTCATTTCATGTAACCTATAGACCTGGGTCAAAAACACAAAGCCTGATGCATTATCCCGTATGTTCAATGACTCTGAAGAAGCCACACTCCCAGACACCATCCTGCCCTCAGGAAACTTTCTTGTATTACAGGAAGACTTACTGTTTCAGATCAAAAAAGCCTCAGTGGAAACTGCCTTCTCCTCAGAAACTAACTTACAGGCGAAAGCTGATCTATCATGGCACGAGGACAAGATCTTTGTACCCAGGCACTTAAGGGTTGCAATATTGGAACTCTGCTGTGATTACAAGTTGGCTGGACTTTTTGGTGCCTTTAAGATGGCTGAATTTGTGCCATTCTGGAGGCACAAGGTGGCATGTGACTGTAGAAGGTATGTGGAATCCTGCACCATCTCAAAGTCAAGGTCTGGGGTTTTCTGAAACCATTGCCTGTCCCAGAGAGACCATGGAGAATGATCTGAATGGATTTTATTGTGGAGCTTCCCCAAGCAGAAGGCTTCACTACCATCTTTGTGGTGGTAGATAGATTGTCAAAGATGGCTCATTTTATACCAATGAAGGGGACACCTTCAGCTGCGGAAACAAGTCTTCATTAAAGAAGTCAAAACGCTTCATGAAGTCCCAGCCAGTATCGTATCCAACCGTGGGGTACAGTTGACCTCAAGGTTCTGGAAAGCCTTATGTGGATCCCTGGAAATTGAGCTATCCTTCTCTTCGGCATACCACTCACAGACAAATGGGCAAACAGAAAGAACCAACCACACCCTTTAGCAGTACCTGCGCTGATTTTTACCCTTCTCCCTGTATGACGGGGTTTCCTTGCTTCCCTTCGCCGAATTCGCCTATAACAACTCCTCTCATTCTGCTACTAAACAAGCCCTGTGTTTTGCCAACTACAGCTTCCACCCATCTTTCCTACTGAGCACCATTCCAGAATGTTCAGTTCCAGCGGTCTCTGAAACAATGAATTTCTTTAACAATAACAACAAACTACTGCAGGAAATTATGACCAAGACATAGAAGTACAACAACATGATCTTCAATAAAAAAAAAAATAGGAGAATTAAACCTGGAACTGGGCAATCAAGTATGGCTAACCACAACACACATAAAACTGGCCTGCCCTTCAAGAAAATTGGGCTCTAAATTCGTGGGACCCTTCCCTGTGAAAAGAAAAATGAATGATGTAGCCTACGAGTTGGAGTTACCTGATTTGTTCAAAATCCACCCTGTTTTTCATGTCACTTTGTTAAAACCTGTTATCCCTGATCTTTTACCAGAACGAAGCACTGGTCCACCAGAACATGTAGTAATCAACGAAGAGGAGGAGTTTGAGGTCGAAGCAAATCTGGACTGCAGAAAAAAGTACAATCAAATTCAATATTTAATTAAATGGAAGGGTTACGGGCCAGAAGATAACTCATGGGAGCCTGAAAATAATATCCATGCCAATAGACTTGTCAGAATGTTTATACTGAAATAATAAAATAGTATTGTATTTATGAAAATATGCAAATCTTGTTTTTGGGAGATTTACAAATTTCCTACAATACAAACAAGCAATTTAAGTTAGTTTATCCGTGCTATTTAGAAGATAATACAAATGAATGGCTATACTTCTACATATCAGAGATAAAAGGTGATTAATGTTCAAATAATATTCACATATATTTCTATGCAAGCTCTTATTTCAAAATACCACATTTCAATTCTTAAATGATAACTAGGTATATTTAAGACTTGGGTTTAGTGAATAGCCTCCTGTTACTTCCACAGACTTATGTCAACAATCTTGTTTACTTTAACACTATATTATTTATTTTCAAAACAAACAGACCTTCTTCTTACACTCATAAACAAAATGTTATATTATGCACAGCTTGATAATTTGATCAAAGCTTATATTTTAGATTTAGAATGAATCAACAGAATATAACCGATCCAATTCTAAAACTCTAAAGTTAGTATTATGATATATGACTATATATATATATATATATATATATATATATATATATATATATATATATATTATATATTATATATAAAATTCAACATGTGTGTGTGTGTGTATGTATGTATGTTCCAGCATCACGTCCAAACGGCTAAAGATATTAACATGAAACTTGGCACACATGTTACTTATATGTCAGCAACAAACATACAGGGATAGGTGGTTTAACCCTTACCTACCCCCATTTGCCATGGTCGGGGTTTTTCTTTAAAGTCCCATTCAACTCTATGGGAAAGGGTTTTTCTTTAAAGTCCCATTCAACTCTATGGGAAATACATGTTACTTCATAACTTCCAAACGGCGGTTTTTGTTTCAAGTCCCATGCAAGTATATGGGACTGTGGTCTCTTCATCACAGCTTAGCCACAGCTACTGATGTCATCACAGGTCCTTCAACCACAATCTCTTCATCACAGCTCAGACACACCTACCGATTTCATCACAGGTCCTTTTACCACAATCTCTTCATCACAGTTTAGCCACACCTACTGATGTCATCACAGGTCTTTTTACCACAATCTCTTCATCACAGCTTAGCCACACCTATCTCTTCATCACAGCTTAGCCACACCTACTAATGTCATCACAGGTCCTTTAACCACAGTTTTTTTTTATCACAGCTCAGCTACACCTTACTCCACAAGCTCTGCACTGCATCTTCAGGTCAGTATGTGGGCTGGCTTGCAAACCATGCTCATGCCACTAACCATGCCCTCTCCACACCCCTCCCACAAGCCACACCCCTTCTAATTTCTGCCCTTTTTTATGAGGGCTACCTCAGTAACTTTTTCAATTTTATGTTGAAAAATTTGATACACTACATTTCAATTGTGACTTGCAAGTTTATTAACATTTTTGTTTGTGGATTATTTTAAAGTGCGAAAATGCCTCGAAGAAAAAGTAAAGCTATAGGCCAAGTGCAATCTAAGGCAAAAAAAATAAAAATACAGCGTAGGCTAGGAACTCCTGAGGAGCGCAGTACAAGACTCACAGCACTGCGAAATAGAGCACAAGCTTCTAGAGCTTCAGAAACCGAACAACAGCGTGACATTAGACTTCTGGATATGAGGGAGAGAGCTACTACTTCTAGAGCTTCAGAAACCGAACAACAGCGTGACATTAGACTTCAGGATAAGAGGGAGAGAGCTAATGCTTCTAGAGCTTCAGAAACGGAACAACAGCGTGACATTAGACTTCACGATAAGAGGGAGAGAGCTAATGCTTCTAGAGCTTCAGAAACCGAGCAACAGCGTGAGATTTGACTTCAGAATAAGAGAAGGAAAGCCAAAATGACAATGGCTGCAGAGAATTTTGGCTTACTGTTTGAAGGATTTAACTACGACCGACAAAAGGTCTACTCACAACATGCCAGTGTTACCATTGGAAAAATGGACATAATTTGTCATTTCTGTCAAGCCAAGAAATTCAAATCAGAGTCACCTGGAATGTGCTGCAAAAATGGGAAAGTTAAACTATCTCAAATGGAATCACCACCAGATGAACTTTTGTCTTACACATCAGGAGATACATTGGAGTCAAAGCACTTTCTCAATAACATCAGAAGGTACAATTCATGTTTTCAAATGACATCCTTTGGTGCCACATCAATAATTAAACATCCTGGCTTTTCATCAACATTCACTGTGCAAGGTCAGATTTACCACAAGGCTGGATCATTGCTTCCCTTGCCTGACCAAGCCCCGAAATTCCTACAACTATATTTTATGGGAGACGAGTAATTGGAGGCCGACCAATGATGTGACTACATTTTGGGAACAAGGCGTCAGATTGTATTAAACTTACAAAGGATGTTTCATGAACACAATTGTCTAATTAAAACATTTAAAACAGCATTGGAACGTATGCCAACGGATGAATATAAAGTAGTTATTATATACCAGCAGGAGAACATGAGCAACGCTTCAATGCTCCTTAAGTAGATGAAGTAGCAGTCGTTATATCAGGCAACGAATTTGATAAATGAGATATTATAATTCAGCGACGAGGTGAGTCATTGCAGCGTATTTCAGAAACTCATCGATCTTATGATGCTCTACAGTACCCAGTGATATTTCCCAGAGGGGAAGATGGGTATCACTTTAATATAAGGCAGGTCAACCCAGCAACAGGTGAAACAACCAGGAAAAAGGTTTCAGCAATGGATTTCTATGCATACAGGCTAATGGTTCGAGAAAATGAACATAACCACATATTAAACTGTAGACAGTTGTTTCATCAGTTCATCGTTGACATGTATGCGAAAATTTAAAGTGAGCGTCTTCTATTTATTCGTTTTAATCAGAGTAAGCTAAGAGTAGAAGAATATATTCACCTGAGAGATGCTGTGGCAAATGACGCTAACGTTGAAGACATTGGGACCTTAGTTATACTACCAGCAATGTTTGGCAGTACCAGACACATGCATGAATATACTCAAGATGCTATGACATATGTGAGGACATATGGTAGACCAGATTTATTTATCACCTTTACATGCAATCCAGGTTGGACTGAGATAAAGGAAATGCTCAAAAACGGTCAAGTACCCAGTGACCGCCACGACTTAATTGCGAGAGTCTTTAGACAGAAACAGTTTACATTGATCGAACTTATAACAAAGGCCCATGTGTTTGGACCACCAAGATGCTGGATGTATACAATTGAATATCAAAAGCGAGGATTACCACACTCACACAATTTAATCTGGTTGGCAGGCAAAATCCAGCCCACACAAATAGATGAGGTTATATCTGCTGAACTCCCAGACCCAAGAGAGGATCCCAATCTTTATACAGTGGTAACAAAAAATATGATCCATGGACCCTGTGGAAATATAAACCCCAATTCACCATGTATGAAGGATGGAAAGTGCAGCAAGAGATACCCAAGGGAATTGATTAAAGAAACACAAACTGGAGATGACAGTTATCCTCGATATAGACGACGAGCTCCACAAGATGGAGGGTTCACGGCGAAAGTAAAGTTACATGGCACAGAAATAGAAATAGACAACAGGTGGGTTGTGCCATTTTCACCCCTGCTTTCTAAAATGTTCTAGGCACACATTAACGTTGAGTACTGCAACAGTGTAAAATTAATCAAGTATGTGTGCAAGTATGTAAACAAAGGCAGTGATATGGCTGTGTTCAGCCTAAACAATGAGAAGACAAACAATGAAGTCATCCAGTATCAGTTGGGTAGATACATAAGCAGCAGCAAAGCAGTGTGGCGGATCCTAGGGTTTCCAATTCATGAAAGACACCCTACAGTTGTTCACCTGAGTGTTCATTTGGAAAACGGTCAGAGAGTTCATTTCACAACGGAGAGTGCTCCTAGAGTAGTTGAACAGCCACCAAACACAACTTTAACAGCATTCTTTAAACTATGTAAAGAGGATCCTTTTGCAAGAACATTGCTTTATCCTGAGGTTCCTCGATACTATACATGGAATGCCCCAAGGAAAGTTTTCTGTAGAAGAAAAGTTGGACAGCACCTCCCTGGACACAATATAGTTTAAAGTGATGCTTTAGGTAGAGTGTATACAGTTCACCCCAACAATGCTGAATGTTTTTTTCTAAGAATGCTTCTTCACACAGTTCGAGGACCAACTTCTTTCTCAGCGCTGAGAACAATAATTGGCAAAGTGTGCCAAACATACAGAGAAGCCTGTCAGAAGCTTGGTTTGCTTGAAGGAGACCAACACTGGGATAATACATTGAGAGAAGCCAAAATAATTTCTTTACCAGACCAAATCAGAAACCTGTTTGCTATAATACTAACAACATGCAGTCCTTCAAATCCAAACACTTTATGGGAGAAGTATAAGGAAGCACTAAGTGAGAATATACTTGCCAAAACTCGGAGGGAAAACCCAACATTGGAAATTACTTTTTGTCCCGAGATTTTCAACAGGGCGTTAATAATTTTAGAGGACAAGTGTATTGCCATGATCAATAAGACATTAGTGCAGTTAGGCCTGCAAGCACCAGTACAAGATCAACAAGATGTACTGAATGCAGATTACATGAGAGAGAAGAATTACAACATGGAAGAGCTGCGTGCATATGTGGCAGATAAGAAACCACTTCTAAATCAAGATCAAAGAAAAGGATACCAAATCATTATTGATCATATAACAAGACAACAAGGTGGGATTTTTTTTCTCGATGCCCCTGGGGGTACAGGAAAAACATTTTTGACTAATTTACTTTTGGCTGAGATTCGGGCTCAGGGAGAAGTTGCTCTTGCTATTGCCTCCTCAGGAATTGCAGCTACACTTATGGAAGGAGGGAGAACAGCCCACTCTGCACTAAAATTGCCATTAGACATCGCAAGGCAACAAAATCCTTCATGCAACATAAGCAAGGCAAGTGGTCAAGCGCAGGTGCTTAAAACATGCAAATTAATCGTCTGGGATGAATGCACCATGGCCCACAGAAAAGCTCTCGAGGCCCTTGACATAACTCTTAAAGATTTGAGAGGGAATAATAACTTTATGGGAGGAGCTCTGGTGCTTCTCTGTGGAGACTTTAGACAAACCCTGCCTATCATTCCAAAATCAACACCAGCAGATGAAATATATGCCTGTTTAAAGCATTCAGTTTTGTGGAAAAGAGTCAGAAAAATCAAATTAAAAGAAAATATGAGAGTACTTCCAAGGGATGAGAATGCTCAATTTTTTTCAAACACACTTCTTGATATCGGAGAGGGTAGACTACCAGTTGAATCTTCAGGAAACGTAAAACTTCCCTCTGATTTTTGCAAACTGGTATCGTCAGTTGCAGAACTAATAGATGCAGTATACCATAATATTTCAGACAACTTAGGCAATCTAAACTGGTTGTGTGAGAGGGCTACTCTTGCTGCTAAAAATGAGGATGTCCGTGAAATTAACAATCAAATACTTTCTATGATACCAGGAGCAGTTACTGAGTACAAATCTTTTGATACCGTAGTAGATGCCGATGAGGCTGTGAATTTCCTACCAGAATTCCTGAATTCCCTTGATCCAGCTGGATTGCCACAACATCGCTTATCACTTAAAGTTGAATGTCCTATTATTTTATTACGAAACCTTGACCCACCAAAACTGTGCAACGGAACAAGGCTGTGTGTGAAAAACATGTTGCCTAATGTGTTGGAAGCTACTATGTTGACAGGAAAGGGAAAGGGAGAAACAGTTTTTATTCCACGAATACCTCTTATTCCAACAGATCTGCCTTTTAGTTTCAAGAGACTACAACTCCCAGTGACGCTTGCATTTTCAATCACGATCAACAAGTCACAAGGGCAGTCCATTTGGTACTGCGGAGTTGATTTAAGATCACCATGTTTTTCACATGGGCAACTTTATGTAGCGTGCTCCAGGGTGGGTTCCCCAAATAATTTGTTCATTTTAGCAAATGCGGGAGAAACTAAGAATATAGTATACAAACTAGTATTGCAATAATATGTCAGTTGAGTTAACCGCACTTTTTAAAGGTCTGTGAGTTGGTACTAATCTGCTTCATTGTACCATATTTTGCTCCGTTTCAACATTCACAAACTGAAAAGGAAAATGTTATAAAAGTTATGAAATACAATACTCTTTAATCAAATAGTAAATATTCATATTTTTATTGTGTTATTTATTATTTATTTATTTATATTTATATAACTATGATTTTCCTCCCCAAAAGGATAAGATAGGAAGACCGGGCAACGCCGGTTATTCAGCTAGTATATATATATATATCTTCCTTTGTTTTAGAAGTGAAACCAATTCATACTGCAGTTAGAATTTACCTCACTCCAAAACTGATCTAACAATAGATTGTTAGTCAAGTGTTGAGCAGAATATGCCATTCAATTTGCGATATATCCAAATATAGTCGAATTCAATTACCTAAAAAATATTCGGTATTTTTTGGAAATTAAATGATTGCATTTTCGCGAATTTTTGCGAATGCGAATTGATTGCGAATTGCGAATGCGAATATAAGAAATGAGGAATGGAGCCTCTGAGGTCAGAATTTTATATATTACAATATAAAATAATTGAATATTCGAGAAATGCGGAATCTCTGTTGGCAGTTTGATATATTACAATACAAAATAATTGAATATTCGAGAAATGCGGAAGGAGCACTTGATTGGCAGAATATTCGTGATATATTACAATACACAATAATTGAATATTCGGCATGCGGAAGGAGCACTGATGGCTCAGAATATTCGTGATATATTACAATATAAAATAATTGTCGAGAAATGCGGAATGGAGCATCTGATTGGCTCAAACTGATATATTACAATATAAAATAATCTTCCAACCCCCTACATGTTTGCGTTTCAAGATCTACTCCTTCCAGCTTCAATACTCGTCTATTCCAATATTCGAGAATATTCGATCCATGTCAACCAAACTTCAATTACCTAAAAAGATGTCCAGCCAGAGAACCCTACTGCTATATCAGTTGTTACTTTTATCTTACTCGAAAAGTGGGTGTGTATCTCATTACTATGTAACTGATGACGTCAAATGACCATATGCTATTATAGGTTGTCTTGACAACCAAGTATGCAGTCATCTTGAACAATGACAATTTTGACCTATAGGGGCAGTGTTGTATAAAAAATGACTCCTAATGTTAGGGTCACCAAAGCCTAATATAATTTATGACCCCTTTTGACCTAAGCTTATAAAAACACAATTAATTATCAAAAACTATCAAACATCTGTCAATATCCTCAGCCAACCTGACAATTTGAATGTATTTAATGAGTTATTATGAATAACTAATACAGTTACAATATAACCATATTGTGAAAGAAAAACCTTATTATTAATATATACTACTAAAATATGTGACATTATTCACCTAATTATGTATATAAGTGTTTCAATATAATAATACTATATACCTTTTGATTAATACCTTACTTGTACTTGAGTAATATTATAAGACATTTCATTTGGTCGTATTTGAATAAGCCCCTTTTATTTTGTGGCTTAATCCTGGTAATACTAATTTAGGTTTGCAGGCTCCCTTGAAATACGATTCTTTCCATACACAGACTGTAGAAATCCCCCCTTATCTTTAAGGCCGCGTACACACGAGGAGACATGTCCGATAAAAACGGTCCGTGGACCGTTTTCATCGGACATGTCTCCGGGGATCTTTTGGTCTGATGGTGTGTACACACGATCAAACCAAAATCCCCGTGGACAGACAGGGCGGTGATGTGGCAGTGACGTTGACGCCGCGACGTCCGCAAACCAGGAAGTAAAATGCTTCCACGCATGCGTCAAATCCATTCGACGCATGCGGGGGATATCGATTCGCTGGTTAGGCGTACTAACCAGCGGACATGTCCGACGGACAGGTTTCCAGCGGACAAGTTTTAAAGCATGTTTTAAAACTTTTGTCCACTGGAAACCTGTCCGCTAGGCCGTACACACGATCGGATATGTCCGCTGAAACTGGTTTGCGGACCAGTTTCAGCAGACATGTTCGATCGTGTCTACGCGGCCTAAGTGTCAAATACCAAAAGATATATAACCTGGGATACTGGGATATTTTCCTAAGTGTTCAAAAGCTGTGAAATACAACTTGGGGAGTCCGGCATAGATAGACCCACAGTCTCTCTGCAAGACATACAACCATTGTCTATATTCATGACCTTATGAACTTAATTTAAACTTTAGCCACTTAAGGACCGCCTAACACCGATATACATTGGCAGAATGGTACGGCTGGGCACAGGCAAGTACAGGTACGTTGCCCTTTAATTGTACAGCCGTGGGTCGCACGCACCGCCGGCAAGATCATGACCCGGTCCGAAGCTCCGTGACCCGGGTCACAGGAGCTGAAGAACGGGGAGAGGTGAGTGTAAACTCACCCTCCCCGTTCTTCTCTGTGGCTGCCTGTTATAGGGAACGACGATCAGTGACATCACACCTACAGCCACGGCCCCCTACAGTAAGAATCCCTCCCTTAGGGCACACTTAACCCCTTAGCGCCCCCTAGTGGTTAACCCATTCACTGCCGTTGTTATTTTCACAGTAATCAGTGCAGTTGTATAGCACTTTTTGCTGTAAAAACGACAATGGTCCCAAAAATGTGTCAAAAGTGTCTGTGGGTGGGGGCGTGGCCGGACCGAGCAGTAAGATGGACGCTTAAACCTGCAGCTCCTGCCACCTCAGAGCAGCTTGCCTGAAAAAAGCATTTGTCTTCGCCTCTATCTTGACTGAAAAACATGGGAACCGCTTCTAGAAGCTCATCTGCTTCCCGCTCCCCTCCCCGAGAGAAAACAGCGGGTCTCTTGGACAGAATATACCGGAGATGTTTCGCTCAGCCCGAGGCAACATGGTGCCGGCCCAACAGGGAGCCTCTCAGGGATTGGTGCAACAGCCCTCGCAAGCTCATCCCGAGATAGTTCTGACGGCTCCTCCAGCACTCCAATTACCCCCGCAGACACCGGGTCACGACGGAACGGGACCTACGGCGATGCCACAGCTAAACACCCTGGACTTGAAAGCCATAGCTGCCGACATTAAAGACACCTTGTCGGCAGCTATTGCAGAACTGCGAATTGACATCAGATCGCTCTCTGACAGGGTCGCCCGCACCGAACAAGCGGTGGAGGACCACGACCTTGTCCTCAAACGCTCTACCAGGAAAATTTTACGACCATACCCTCCAGCTGCGTGAGGTTAATCGGCAGCTGGAGGATTTAGACAACAGAGGCCGCCTCCGTAACTTGCGGTTAAGGGGGTTTCCGGAATCGGTCGAGGGTGAGGCTGTGCTACGGGAGGTGACGACCATTTTTAATAACATTCTTGGCAAGCCCCCACAGTCCCCCATCAAAAGAGGCAGGGACACGGACCCCCCCAGAGATGTGGTGTGCTGCCTCGTGGATTTAAACTTAAAGAAGAAATACTGAGCAGAGCCAGGGGCCAAAGTCTTCGCTTTGAAGACGCCACTGTTCAACTGTTCCAAGATCTATCGGGGATCACGTTGCAGCACCGCCGTGATCTCAGGCCTCTTTTGGATGCCCTCCGATCGCGTGACATCCGTTATAAATGGAAATTCCCTTTCTGCCTGGCTGCCACTCACCAAGGCCGTACTGCCCTGCTCAGGGTCCCGGAAGATCTGCCCCGCTTCTGTGAAACACTGGGCCTGCCACTAATCTCTGTGCCAGACTGGTATGCGCCCTTTCGCCGGTCTGTCGGAAGATGGGGAAAACCGCAAGAAGTACCTATGGAGACCCAGGCCACCAGGTTCCGTAGGAGGAGGTCTCCCTCCGGCTCTAGGATCCCAGCAGGCCCGCAAGGTGTCCATGACAGCCGCGATCCAGCCGCCTCTCCTGGGGCCAGACCCGCCAGAAGAGATTACTGAACAATAGGGACAAGGTACTACGTTTACTTTGGCTTCTAGTTACACAGCCACAGGCGCCTTAAAACTGGTTTCTTAGTTTTGTTTCGTTTACACTGCTGTGGTTGGTAAAGAAGACTGTTCTGGTTCTGATTTTGATTACCCTTATTTGTTAGCTGTGCATTCGGAGACTGACGCACTCATTTTGGTGCCCTTTTCTTGTTTTTTTTTATGCCTCACGAATGGCGCTGGTCTGCCGTTAAAACTACAACGCCCAGGCTGCTTTGTGCACCTGACATCACCATGGCGCCTGGCATACAAATTACACCCCGCCTTCTGGGGCCGGGCTGGAGCTCCCTATCCATGGTGGCAGACTGAATCCCGCTCCGACCGCCCCCCGACTTCAACGAACTGTCCCGCCAACGAGGAAGGAGACCTCCCAGACTTGCCTGCGGAGGAAGACTCGGGCGGCTTGCCAGAATTTTTACTCAAGTTGTTGGTTTTCACACGGCTGTCCCAAAAACAACGGGCGACCCCTCTTCCTTCCACTACTGCCGTGACGAACTCCACCTCCCCGAAACAGTCGCACGGTCTGGCCTGTCTACACCCGATATCTTCTACCGGAAGTCTTCAACTAGCCCGACCAGTGTCGACAATAGACTTCATTCCAGAGGCCGGATGACACGCATCGGACTGGCCGAGACTGCGCCCAAAGACCTGGATACACGCTACTGTTCGTACCTTTTCCCAGACTGTACCAGGCCGCACATCCGGAACACGAGAGACTTTGCGGTAGTGTAAGTAGACATGGGACATTCAAATAGGGCCCATCTCTCACCGATCAGTTACTGTGCCTTTCCAGCTTACACATCTCAGCCCGGAGGGGGTACTCTCTGCGGCAGTTAAGTGTTTACACCTGTTGGGTGGGTGGAGAGTGTAGAACTGCCTTACATTGACCTATAGCCTTCCCCGCTCACTGTCTCCCGGTTTACTGCCTCCCCTTGTGCCACATTTAGCCTGACCGTCGGCTCCGCGCCCTCTCTTCGTCTGCTACGGGCCGGGGCCGTGCTCCACCGGCGGGATCCGGCCCGGGTCTGGGTGGGGGGGGGGGGGACAACCATTAAACCCGCTCCTGCCTGCTTGCGGTGCCACCTCGTTCTGGGCTATTATTTAGTCGAGACTGACTTATTGCAACTAATATGATGTCCATCCTCGCTGGGCTGTCTTCCCTGGTTCATGTTTTTACTGTTTAGCATTAGTTACACTATACCTTGTCCCCGCTCTGGGGTGGCATATAGCTACTTTGATTTAGACTTTGGTTAAATAAATTGCTTCCTATTGCTCCCTTTGGCTCCACTGTTCAGTTTTGGGTTGTGGCTCCGTCTGCTGTCTAGGCCTTGGCCGGCCCCACCACAGGGGTGTCACCTGGTGCCTGGGCTCCCCCAGGGGCTTGGTTACCGGGTGCACACTGTACCCTTCCAATTAGTTCTCCCACTGGATAAGTGCTGGCCCTTGTCCGGTCGCTTAATCGGTATTTGTGTTAACACATTCCTAGGTTCCCCGTTCCTTTGATCCGTCCATCCTCTATCTCATCCTTCTCTGGGCCCCAATCCGATCTGCCTTTCTCCACCCCTGTTCCCCACTACTCCCCCCAGACGTATGATGGCGGATGCCACTGCTGCTTCCTCCTCTGCTGGAGAAATCAGGCAACCCCCGCAACGCCTCAAGCTCTACTCTCTGAATGCGCGAGGTTTGAACACCCCAGAAAAACGTTCCCAACTGTTATACTCGTTGTGGAAAGAGAAACTGCAGATTGTCCTCATCCAGGAAACGCACTTCTGATCTGATAGCGTCCTTAAATTTTGTGATCGCAATTTTCCGTCGGTTTATCATGCGCCCAACGATACGGCTAAATCCAAAGGGGTATCCATCCTTATCTCCAGACACTGTCCCTTTAAGGTTACTGACGTACAGAAGGACCCTCAGGGTAGATACATCTTCCTCAAGGGCACGCTTAACAACCTAACATACACAATAGCAAACATATATGCCCCTAACACAAAACAGGTACACTTTTTCCGCAGTGCTTTATTTCAACTGACTGCCTTCCAAGCCGGTTCACTGATACTAGGCGGAGATTTTAATGTTCAGTTATCACCCACCCTCGATACTTCCAATGGATCCTCCTGTCTGACATACAGAGCCCTACGTGCGATTAAAACACAGCTGACTACCCTTTACCTGCATGATACGTGGCGCACTCTACACCCCACAGTAAAAGACTTCACGTAGTTCTCCCCGCTACATATAAAATATTCAAGAATAGATTACTTTTTCCTTACACAAAACGACCTCACATCTCTAGTGGAGGCCCCTATTGAGCCAATGTTTTTCTCAGACCACTATCTGATTACGATGACGCTGACGATCCCCTCCTACCACCCCAGATCACCAATATGGAGACTTGATGACTCGCTTCTACTTGATGACACGAACGTACAATGTATTTCTGATGTCTTCACCAACTACTTTGCTGAAAACAAGACTGACAACCCATCCCCTACTTTGATATGGGCCGCCCACAAATGCGTGGTTAGGGGAAAACTCATGTCTCTGATGGCCAAACGTACAAAACTCAGAAGGGCCCGAATAATGGAGCTGGCAGACAAGGTCAAAGCTCTTGAACGAGCACACAAACTCACACTAGCAACTCACACTTATGATGATCTACTAATAGCACGGAAAGCACTCCAGGAGGAACTCCAAAAAGCTTTGACCTGAAAATATACCCTCACGAATAAGCTTTTTTACAAGTTCAGGAATAAATAGAGGAAACTCCTCGCGGCTGCTCTTCAAAAGAAAAAGTCATCACACACCATTAACGCATTAACATCCCCAACGGGAGACACAATCACCAAAATGGACGACATTGCTGACCATTTTGTACGCTATTTTACTGGCCTCTATAATCTACCCAACTCAGTAAACACCCCACTTCCCACGGATAGGGCTGCCCTTATCGAAACCTTTCTAGACGACTACTGCCCCACTCTTGAGTTACCCGGAGACTTAACACACTTGAGCTCCCCGGTTACCACAGGAGAGGCTCTCCTAGCTTTGAAACAACTGAAGGCAGGTAAAAGCCCAGGCCCGGATGGTTTGCCGGCCAGCTACTACAGGGCTTTTGCCCCCTTACTACTCCCACATTTCATTTTTGCCTACAACACCCTCCCTGACTTGACCCCCCAAAACAAAGACCTGCTAGAAGCCCATATCTCCCTAATCCCTAAGCCGGGAAAGGACACCACAATCGTTTTGAACTACCGACCAATATCCCCGTCGAACGTTGATTTAAAACTCTATGCGAAGATCCTAGCCAACCGACTCTTACCACTGCTTCCCAAACTCATTTCGACAGACCAGGTGGGTTTTGTCCCTGGGAGAGAAGCCAGGAACAACACCATGAAAACCCTCAATATTCACCACTGGCTGACGTCATCCCGCAGCAAGGGATTTTTCCTGTCCTTGGACGCGGAGAAGGCGTTTGACAGGGTGGCTTGGGACTACATGTCAGCTGTCCTGTGCAAATTAGGGCTGCCGGCCAGAACCATCCAAATGATTTTGGCTCTGTACTCTGCCCCCACCGCCAGGATTAGAGTCAACGGCCGACTGTCAAACGCCTTCTCCATCACTAACAGCACTCGACAGGGTTGCCCCCTATCCCCCATTTTCTTTGTCCTCTCGATAGAACCCTTCCTTCGCAGGCTGATTGATAACCCGGCCATTAGGGGCATTGACATCCCAAGGAAACCCTGCAAACTAGCTGCCTATGCGGATGACATTCTACTGTTTCTTTCAGACCCAATCACTACAATACCCAATCTCCTCAAGGACTTCCAACTTTTTAAATCCCTCTCCAATCTTCAAATAAATTTTGAGAAATCAACGGCTTTGAATGTCACCCTGCCCGATTCAGTGGTTAATATTTGCAAGCAAAACTTTCCCTTTAAATGGGCAAACAATACTATCACTTACCTAGGCATCAAAATCCTGACTGACCTGAAAAATCTTTATGCCCTCAAATTTTTGCCCGCCCTCCAGTCCATCAGGGAAGACTTGGTGGACTGGGACAAAGGTAAGTTCTCTTGGTTTGGTAGGGCAGCGATTCTCAAAATGAATGTCCTCCCTCGAAATCTTGTACCTCTTGCAGGCCATCCCGATAACTATGCCACAATCCTTCTTTAATCTATCTAAAAGATGCTGCAGGACCTTTCTATGGGCAGGTCGATCGCCCAGGCTGAGTTGGAATAAACTAATTCTCCCGAAACAGAAGGGAGGCCTAGGCCTAACAGACATAGGTCTCTACCACAAAGCCTGCCATCTCGCGAGGATGATGGACTGGCATCTTCATTCCCACAACAAAGATTGGGTCAAATTAGAAAATACATTCCTTAATTTCCCAATCTCCCAACTCCCCTGGATAACTCCGCATTTAGTCCCTAAGTCCTGCCTGGACCACCCATTAATTGGCCCCACCCTTCTCAATTTTAGGGCAGCATGTCGCTCTCTCAAATTCACCCCCTCTCCCGGCCCTTTGACGCCCCTACTCCGCAACCCATACTTTATACCCGACTTCCCCGTTACTGACCCGTCACTTCAACCTGACTCTTTAATGACGAGGGCTTCTCAATTCTTTCACAATGAAGCTCTCCTCCAGTATCCGGAAATGGTAGCTGCATTTCCACATCTGAATCTGACCATTTTTAAATTCCTGCAGCTGAAACATTTTTTTGATAGTGCTCGGACTCCCTCAATGTGGTGTAGAGACCTTACCCCCCTGGAGCAGATTTGTGCCTCTCGAGAACCCCAACAACACCTAATCTCCTACCTATACTCGATGCTGATTTCAGGTGTGGTTCCCGCCACCAACGCCCGCACGGCCTGGCAAAACGACCTATCTCTTGATCTGTCAGACAAAAACTGGGATCTCATTTGGGAACATACACACAAAGCATCTGTCAATGTCTCAGCCCAAGAGAATAGATATAAGCTCAGGTGCTAGATGGTATAAAACCCCTGACAAATTGCACAAAATCTTCCCAGCAGTCCCGCCGGACAGTTGGAGAATGTGGTACGGAACTGGGCTCCCTCCTCCATATATGGTGGGATTGTCATTCCCTGCAACCGTTTTGGAAGGAGGTACATGACCGTATTGTCAGTATTACCACCTGTCAAATTGAATTCTCCCCTGCGCAATACCTGCTGCACCACACTGATCTTCCTCAATCGCAATATCGCAAATCACTGACCCTACACCTCATAAATGCGGCCACCCAGTGTATTCCTCTATGTTGGAGATCTGCAACCCCGCCTACAATCCAAGATTGGTACTCCAGAGTCATGAAAATTGAGGAACTAGAACGACTCATCCACCAAGCCAAAGATACCCCCGACAAATTTAGAACCACATGGGCTTGCTGGTCCCACTATAGGGAATCACTTGACGCACAATCCCCTAACACCCCCTCTCACTCCCCACTGGTTTCAGACCGAGCACCCGATCATCGACCAAGGTCGTCTTCACAGATTAACCGATCCCTCACCTTGTTGTCCGGGCTCTCGCAGTCTACTGCCCACACCCTCTTTGCCCTCTTAGCCTCACAATTCTCCATTTCACACATTACACATGGCACTGACAGACATCGACGCAAGTACCCGACCTTGCGATGATGGGGATCGTATTAAGGGCAGGTTGCATGGTAAACATAGACCGTTATGGTGCTGCCTCACACACAGTGCGGAACCATGGTGGTCACTATCCCCACTGGTACCTTACATGTTGCAGTGTCGGTTTTGTATCCCCACCCTCCCCGTCCACAGACTGTTCCCGTTAGGGGTGGATGGGTTTGGGTGAGGCCTTTAACTGGCTCCCATCTGTACCACTGACTTCTTCCCCCGCCACTACCCCGTATATGACGATTGGGAATTGATGACTGACCTAATATCCCCCCCTCCCACCTCCCCCTAGTCTTCTTGTATACCCCTCGTTAAGAGCATTACAAAGTATGGCGGTTTTAGATCTCATGCTCGTTGTATCTTATGTGGTTTACAGGACATGCTGTTGAATGTGCTTATTAATGCTTCGAGTGCTTTCCACCTGTTTTCTGTAACCCATACTGTGATATATTGTATGTAACTTTTCCCTTTGCTTGCTCAATAAAAATTGTTTTAAAAAAAAAAAAAAAGTATCTGTGGGTCCGCCATAATGTCGCAGTAGCGAAAAACATCGCTGATCGCTGCCATTACTAGTAAAAAAATATTAATAAAAATGACATAAAACTATCCCCTATTTTACCAAAAATAAATAGAAGAATACGTATCAGCCTAAACTAAGGAAAAATATATTTTTTTATATATTTTTTGGAAAAAAAATGTATAGCAAAAAGTAAAAAATATATATTTTTTTTCAAAATTGTCGCTCTATTTTTGTTTATAGCGCAAACAAGAAAAAACACAGAGGTAATCAAATACCACTAAAAGAAAGCTCTATTTGTGGGAAAAAAAAGGACGGCAATTTTGTTTGGGAGCTACGTTGCATGACCGTGCAATTGTCAGTTAAAGCGACTCAGTGCCGAATCTCAAAAAGGTCCTTAACCTGCATAATGGTCCAGGTCTTTAAGTGTAGTTAGAGACAAAATGGCCCCTCTCATGTCACATATATATGAATATGAAACATATAAAAAATTATACAATATGTATATGAATATAAATTCTTTTAACACCAAATTTTCTGACAGACTGATGCAATCATTTAAGAAAACCCATGCTGTAAAGCTGGAGGCTGCCCATTAGGAGGGGGTAATGTCATGAAATGCTCTGCAGAAGGAATCCTGCTGCTTGCTGAGCTGGTGCACGTTTGCGAATGCCTGCTGTCCTGACTTCTCATCTCGCTGGTCCTCATTTCTGTGGCCTCAGAAACTCCAGAGCTCCAGAGCAGCTCCTCTGACAACCAATCTGCCGGGTACTCATACAACACAAGCTGCACATGCTCATCAGTTTGGTGTGTATTGCTAGAGTTTTTTTCTTGGGATAGTGCATGTGATCAGCACAGGGCCAATCAGCACTGTCCAGACAGAGGGCCAGGGGTCCTGCAGCCTTTTAGGACAGTCAGAATAGAATGGAAACTCATTCTCCTTTAACCAGACACTGATAGAAGTCACGAGACTGCTCTAACTGCTGATGAAAAAAGGTATTTAGCAGTTTTTATTTACTAAAATAATTGCATTTCCATGTTCTGTGTACTTTGGGAGACCAGATATAGTGAATAACAGCTGCAAAAGATTTTGCATTTTACAGTTTTAATAAATGAACCCCATTACTGGTATGATTGGTAAGATAGTATGCAATGATGGTATAACATTTGGATAAAGTGTGGGAGGCTAGGGAGGTTCTAGAATTTGGACGAGAGTTTAGGAAAAATAGGAGAAATAGGACAGAGGTATCCTAGATAGGGATGAGCTGAACACCCCCCGGTTTGGTTCACAGCAGAACATGCAAACAGGCAAAAAATGTGTTCAAACACACGAGCACTGTTAAAGTCTATGGGACACGAACATGAAAAATCAAAAGTGCTAATTTTAAAGGTTAATATGCAAGTTATTGTCACAAAAAAAAATTGGGGACCCGGGTCAAGCCCCAGGGGACATGTATCAATGCAAAAAAAGTTTTAAAAACGACAGTTTTTTCAGAAGTGATTTTAATAATGCTTAAAGTAAAAAAATAGAAGTGAAATATTCCTTTAAATTCTGTACCTGGGGGATCTCTATAGTATGCCTGTAAAGTGGCATGTTTTTCCCGTGTTTTGAATAGTCCTTGCACAAAATCACATTTCCCCCCCCAGTCCATTGCCAGGCCCTTTGGGTCTGGTATGAATATTAAGGGTAACCCTGAACCAAAATTAAAAAAAACATTGTGTGGGGGTGTCCCCAAATTCCATACCAGGCCCTTGAGGTCTGGTATGGATATTAAGGGAAACCCTGCAACATTTTTTTTTTAATGGCATCGGGGTCCGTCTCAAAAATTGTTCGCTATTCGGTGAACAGGCGAACACCCGATGTTCGAGTCAAACTTACGTTTGACTCGAACAGCGGGCTCATCCCTAATCCTAGAGAGTGGAGACGGGAAGGCAGAAGGAAGAGCAATAAAAAATTATATCAGATATACCAAAAGAAGTCAGAAATATCAGAGTAGCAGAATGATGTCCTTGTGAGGGGCACCATTTTATGAAGGCCCTGTTCCTCCACCAGAATAATGTTAGTAGTAATGGTTTATTTAAAGTTAGCATATGATAAAAAAAATATATATTCCTAGGAGTTCTGGAATTCAATCAAACATGTCCATGTGTATACATATTTGGTATCCCTATCTTGAGTCATGTGAATAGGTTCTTATATCATTTGTGTATGTTTGATTTTTAAGAACAACTCTGTGAGCCCTGGTGTCGTTAGCCACAGTTTGGGGATTCACATTTAGGCAGCATTAATTAGGAGTACTGTGAGCTACTTAGCATATTGAGTTAAAATATGAATAATGTAAAAGGAACTGGGCTACCATAAACTGTAGTGGTGCTGTAGTGATCTGTGTTGTGAGTCGATAAACATCTGACCAGAAGTGGGATAGAATGAGGCTATGTCACCATTTGAGTAGACATGAAACAGATATGTCTGCATCTTCAGCATCTGTTAGAATTTGTAAGTGAAATCACATGGAGGAGAGAGAGTGCAATACCATCTGTTTCAAACTTTATATCCATTTTCTTGGGTTAGGGCATTTATCAAACATTTATGGGTCATTGCATTTATTCTTTCCCAGTCTTTCCTCTGCTTTACTTCACAAATCCTCATTGAAGAGTGTGAGTGATGTCAGTAGGGAATAGACAATGGAGATGAGATGTTCTAGGCTACCTAATGGATCAGGTGACAATGTTGGTTAAATACTGAAATATACACTATATTTTCAAAAGTATTGGGACTCCTGCTTTTACACACACGTGAACTTTAATGGCATCCCAGTCTTAGTCCGTGTGGTTCAATATTGAGTTGGTACACCCTTTGCAGGTATACCAGCTTCAACACTTCTGGTAAGGCTGTCCACAAGGTTTAGGAGTGTGTCTATGGGAATGTTTGACAATTCTTATTCTTCCCTTCACTGGAACTAAGGGGCCAAGCCCAAACCCTAAAAAAAAAACACACCACAATCCCCCTTCTACCAAATTATTGTTTGATAATGAGTGTTACCAGCTGAGACATTTTGGAAAAGTGTGCTTGCTAGGCTGCCATCTTGTCTAACAGAGACCTTTACATCAAGAAAGATCATTTGTGTCTGGTCATATTTCTCTATGAACTAGTGGTTGTAAAGTATTTTTTTTTTTTAATAAAATAAAAAATAATGTCTTACCTGCTCTATGCAAGGATATTGCACAGAGGGGGGCGTGGCCAAGACCGGCATGTGAGAAGACGTGTGTCTCACAGCTCCTCCGCAGCACTTGCTATTGATCCTCTCCCAGCAGCGATCCGACGGATCTAAACGGCTCTCCCGCTGGCTACCGACCCGGTTACCCTCCCGGTCCACCCACCGGCTCTCTGCACCCGCGGAATGACCAAAAAAAAGGAAGATTGGCCGGCGCTAGAAATCCAAGATGGCGCCGGCGCGGCCCAGGCTCTCCGCACACCACGAGGCGCCGACAAGCCCAAGGAAGGAACCAACAAAAAGGCTGCAAAGTTACAGGGTAAGGAGTACCCGAGGGACATGACCTATTACACCCAAAAACTGGGGGGCCACCCGGATCAGGATGAAGGGGGGGGTGCGGAGCTGCAGGCCTCTCAGGGACAGCTGGATGGTGGGGCCTGGGGCAGTGCTGAGCGGGCTCATACATGGGATCAATCTATGGCATTCCCGGCTGCTGCTAATGTGGAGACTGGGGACCCTGAGCAAGAGCAACCGACCCTGGCTGAGATACTAAGAGTGGTTCATGTCTGCACGGCGTCAGTGAATACTCTTAAGGAACAGTTTGGGGGCCTCAGAGAAGATGTGTCCCTGCTGAGACAAGATCTACAAAAGATCCGGGAACGCACAACGGCTGTGGAGAGCAGGGTGAGTGAGGTGGAGGATAAGCTGCCCCCAGTTGCTCGTGAGGCACATGCAGCACATCAGCTAGCCAGAGACACTAATGCTAGAGCAGATAACATCGAGAACAGACTACGCCGGAATAATGTACGCATAGTGGGGTTGCCGGAGAAAACGGAGGGCCGGGACCCCACCACCTTTATTGAAAGTTGGCTGGTGGAAGTATTTGGAAAGGAGGCCTTCTCCCCATTTTTTACAGTTGAACGGGCGCACCGCACACCTGGCCGCCCACCACAGCCTGGCGCCCCCCCCAGACCCATCCTGGCCCGTTTACTGCACTATAGGGACAGGGAGGCGGTGCTGAGACATGCCAGGGAGAAGGCCAACGTCCGGGTGAACGGAGTCTGGGTGTCCTTCTACCCAGACTTCTCAGCAGAGGTACAGCGTTGGCGAGCCAAATTCTCAGATGTGAAAAGGCGTTTACGTGCACTACAACTACCTTATGCTATGCTCTACCCCGCTAAGCTGAGGGTCACCGCTGACCGGCAGACCCATTTTTTTGAATCGGCCCAGGATGCTGCAGTATGGCTGGATCGTAATGAACAGGCCCTGCGCCACCGAGACAGAGAAGAGGAGGGAGAATGATCCCGCGGAGGCTGTAATGGGCTCCTTTGTCATGCCTTTTTAGTGCATTGTTTGAGCACCCACGTATGGTGGGATTGATGGATGCCCCCCCCCCCCCCCTGATGGAGGCACTCACTCTGTTGCCTACACTCTTACAGTTCCACACAAAAGTGAGTTTCTATCTTTTTCATGTCACCTGTGTTGCTGCAATGTTCTGCTGGGAGAAGTTATATTAGGATGTGAACTCTGAGTCATCTTGTGAAGTTGCAAGGAAAATGCAATCTCTCCACATGAAACGTGGAGGAAATGTGCCTTATGGGGGTCCGCTCCCTGTTGGAGCCGCGGGGTCTGCCCGGTTGGCGGCCTGGACTCGTTTCTTTTCTTTTTTCAGACTAATGTGTTGTTTACAGATTGTAGGCCGGAAGTACGGGTCTGAACCGTTGTCGGCCCGGGCCTTTAGTTCTTTGCAAATTTACCTTCTTCATCGAGAACACTGTTTGACTGCTACTGCACCATGGAACTATGACTGTATATCCCTAATCATGCCCGGGACTCCCAGTACCTGCCTGAAATTGCCATCCCTGGGGGGGGGAGCCGCCACCACTCAGAGTGTCTTTGCCATTTAACCCATGTTTTTTTCTCTCCAATGGCTGAACTGCCCATAATTTCTTGGAATGTGAGGGGCCTAGGCTCCCCACTGAAACGTATGATGGTGTTTACTTGTTTGAAGAAGTATCATCCCATGATCCTGTGTATGCAAGAAACGCATTTAACCACTGAAACACAATGTTGCCTTAAATATGCTTGGGTGGGCAAGGCCTACTATTCTACTCACACCTCGTACTCTAGGGGTGTGAGTGTAATGATACATGCCTCAATTGACTTTCAGGAACTAGATGTGCGGGTAGATGATGAGGGTCGGTTTGTATTCCTGCATTGCCGGGTGGGTAAACTGCACTGTATATTGGCTTGTATTTATGTACCCCCGCCGTTTACGGTGACGGTGCTCCGGTTGTTGCTCGCCTATTTGGAGAGCAGGCCGGACCTGCCGCTACTGATAGTGGGGGATTTTAACTGTTGGCTGAGTCCCTCCGTGGACAGACACCCTGGTTCTGGGGTCTCTGCCACTTCGAGGGAATCTCCGTTGCTAAGACTGCTCAATGAGGTGGGGTGGGTTGATGTGTGGAGGTTAAGGTACCCGCTAGAGAGGCAGTTTTCCTGCTTCTCCAAAACGCACGGGACTCTGTCCAGGATAGACCTGGCAGTGAGTAACCCTGCAATGCTCCCGTCCATCTCAGATGTGGTTTATAAGCCCCGTAGTGTCTCAGATCACTCACACTTAGTGACTAGACTAATTATCTCCCCACCCTCTACACTTCCTAGGGCCCCATGGAAGTTTAACGCCTTTTGGCTGAAATTATTCCTGTCACACGAGGAGGTGGAGCGGAGCATGCGGGAGTTTCTTGATAGTAGAGAGTTTGCCGAATCCCCAGCTGAGCGGTGGGACGCTTTTAAGGCGTATGTGAGGGGGTTACTTATCCGTGAAATTACCAGGGTGAAAAAAGACTCTTCCGGGCTCAGAGAGGACCTTGAAAAACAGGTAGCGGCCCTGGAGGAGGCTTTTGTGCTAACCCCGACGGAGGCTGCCAGGGAGGCATGGCAGTCCGCTCAATCAGCATATGAGCGGCTGCTGTCCTCCAAGGCAGAACGGAAATTATTTTTCTCCAGACTGGCTTTCTTTGAGGAGGGCGAAAGTACAGGGCGCATGCTGGCTAGGATAGCCAACTCCCAACAAAGATCTCCCAGTATTGGGGCAATCAAAACTAGGGAGGGCAAGATAGTGAACTCCCCGGACCTGGTTTTGGCAGAGCTAGCTCGATTCTATGAGACGTTGTACCTCCCCACGGAGCAGTTTACCCGGACAGACCTACTGACCTACTTACATGACATTGACTTTCCCCGACTGGGACCTGCACAGCGGAAGGACCTGGACGCCCCCTTTACCTTGGAGGAGCTGCAGGCGGCGTTAGCCGAGTTCCCCAACTGTAAAGCTCCGGGGGCAGACGGATTGCCCATGGAGGTATACAAACACTATGCGGACATCCTCCTCCCAAAACTTTTAACGGTCTTTAACGCAGCAAGGGAGCGACAGATTTTGCCTGCTTCTATGGCTACGGCTAACATCGTGTTAATATTGAAACCCGACAAGGACCCTTTAGACCCGGGCTCCTACAGACCGATATCGCTGCTACAGAGTGATATTAAGTTATTAGCTAAAATGCTAGCGATTAGGCTGAACGGGGTCATCACTAGCCTGGTCCACCCGGACCAAGCGGGTTTCATGCCTAACAAGTCGACGGCTGTCAACTTGCGTAGGCTGTTTCTTAATATGCAGTCCCCGGCTGATAATATGGGACAAAGGGCTCTGCTCTCACTGGACGCTATGAAGGCCTTCGATAGCGTAGAGTGGGAATACCTATGGGAGGTCCTCGGGAGGTTCGGGTTCGGAGACGCTTACATTTCCTGGGTCCGTTTGTTATATTATAATCCACAGGCTGCCATTCGGTCGTCTGGGGCGGTGTCGCAGACTTTCTCCCTGGGACGGGGCACGCGGCAGGGATGCCCACTATCGCCTCTACTTTTTGCCCTGGCGATAGAACCCCTTGCAATTAAGATTAGAGCCAGCTCGGAGGTAGTGGGGTTTAGATACGGAGACAAACAAGAGAAAATAATGCTATATGCGGACGACACTATGATTCTGCTTGGGGACGTAGAGGGCTCGCTGAAGGGGGCCATGGCCCTAATAGGAGAGTTTGGTAGATTTTCAGGGCTACAGATAAACTGGACAAAATCCTCACTGATGCTTATCGATGAAGGGGGGGCCCCACCGGCCTCTCTTACGGTGCCTTTGTCCGCCTCATTCAAGTACCTGGGTATCCAGGTGACGCCCAAGATATGTGAATATGGAAGACTGAATGTGTCCCCGCTGCTGCAAAAATTTCGTGACCGCATTAAGACGTGGAATTCGCTCTGCCTGTCAGTTGCAGGTAGGGTGAACCTGATCAAAATGATCCTCATGCCCCAGTTGCTCTATGTGCTGCATAACGCCCCCATAGTGGTAACCTTAAAAGTATTTAGAATCGTTAACTCACTGTTTCGCTCGCTCATATGGAAAAACCGCACACCTAGGATCAAATTGGAGCATCTCCAGTGCCCAAAGGATGAAGGAGGGCTCGCCCTACCTAACCCATGGCTGTACTACATAGCCGCTCAGATGCAGCATTTGATAGGTACAGTCCATACTGGGCAGGAGAGGGAGGGGGAGGGACGCGGCTCCTCAGAACTGGTGATGCTTCACACAGTTGGGGGTGAGTCGGTGACATCTGCTCTGGAATCACTAGCGTTTGGGAAACCGAATAAACAATACCCGACATATAACCTGATTCAAAAAGTTTGGAACAAGGCTAGGTATCTACAAGGGGTGACAGGATTCACAGACTATAGTCCCATTTGGTCCAATAACTCATACCCGGAACTCGCTGGGCTGCAGCATGGGGCACTTTGGAGAAGGTATGGAGTGGTCTATCTGGGGCAGATATTTAGGAACGGGGAACTGCTCTCCTTCGAGACCTTGCAGGGCCTTTTTGGGCTTCCTCAGTCGATGAGGTTCTACTATATGCAACTCAGACATGCAGTGACGGCCCAGAGTAGGGCCTCAGAGTGGACCCCCTCCCCTACCCCTTTGTTTAACTTGATTGCAAGGGCAGCTAATACCAAGGGGTTCATATCTCAATGCTACAATATGCTGCTACATAGCTTCTTGACCAAACACCCGCTGAAAGTGAGGGCCAAGTGGGAGGGGGAAGTGGGCCCGATGGACGGCGAGCAGTGGGAGGAGGCACTCCGGGTTGTACCAATTTGCTCTCTGAATGTGTCCCACAAAGTGTCGCAACTGTATTTACTACTGAGGGTGTACTACACCCCTCACAGATTGTTTACCATGGGGCTACGACCCACCCCACTATGCACTAGGTGTAAGAGAGATCATGGGGACCTAATTCATCTACTGTGGAGATGCCCGAAGCTCCACACATACTGGAAGGGAGTGGTAGACACCGTGAATAGGGTGTTCCAGGTCTTGCTGCCCACTGACCCAAAACATTGTCTGCTGCTCACACTGGAAGAATTGGAATGGGAAGAGGGTACTAGAGTGGCGGTAATTAGGTCTCTATTCACAGCCCGTAAGCTAATAATGTCTCATTGGATATCGGAGGAAGCCCCCAGTTTGAAAGAGTGGATCAATGTAATGGGGGAAATGCTCAGGAAGGAGAAGGTAATATACCAGCACAGGGGGTGCCCTCAGAAATTTGAGAAGCTGTGGGGTGCTTGGCTGGATGTACCGGGACTGGCCCCGGTGGATCTGGTTATGGGCAGGCTCCTGGGCCTGGCCAATTAACCCAGGGGTGTACACTGGGACAGGACCCATTTAGGGAAAGTGGGGAGATGCATACGATGGGAGGTGGAGGAGAGCATGGTTGGGCTCTGCGAATAATGTGTATATGGATGGTGCAGTGGGCAGGTATTTCTCTAATAGAATATGTGACTGATTGTTTTGGATCCTATCTATATATTTGAAATCTCGATGTATGTCTCTTTTTTACCTGTGTCTCAATAAACTTTTTTCTGGATAAAAAAAAAAAAAAGGATATTGCACAGAGTAGCCCCAAACCTCCTCTTCTGGGGTCCTCTGTTGGCCTCTTCTCCATATGCCCCTATAGGAAGCTTCTTCTTATGGTGGCACACATGTGGCCACTAGGAATGAGCTGAACACCCCCGCGTTCGGTTCGCACCAGAACCGTCAAACAGTCCGATCGTTCGCACGAACATTTAGAACCCCATTGAAGTCTATGGGACTCGAACGTTTGAATTAAAAAATGATCATTTTAAAGACCAATATTCAAGTTATTGTTGGAAAACGTCTTTCAGAACCCGGGTCTTGCCCCAGGGAACATGTATCAATGGAAAAAAGTCTTAAAAACGGTCGTTTTTTCAGGAGCAATGAAAAAAATAAATAAAAGCGGTCGCTTCGTTTCACTCGAATTTGCCGCGAATGATCGTTTTTGTTTGGAAGTCGACGAACGATCGAACGGACGATGTTTGAGCTCATCCCTAGTGGCCACCCTCCCAAGTCAGTGCTGTGTGCATCCATAGACACACAGTGTGGTTCCCTCCCACCCTCTGATCTTTCCTCACAGAATTTGACTGACAACAGCAGGAGCCAATGGTTTTTGCTGCTCTCAATCAAGCTTGTGGGAACAGAGAGAGGTGAAAGAAAAACTGCAGATGGGCAGAGCGCAGGATCGATGTAGAACCCAGGTAAGTTTTTAGGGAGATGGGGAGGAACACCAACTAGAGGGTTTTGTAATGCATAGAATGCATTAAGGTAAAACAAATAGTTCTTGATTCGCATCTCATACTACAAAATAAATTGTCTATGTACCTGTGCCAAGCCTCCACAAGGAACTGGTACATTGACAGGACCACATTGAGAATGGTGATGTAAGACAAGGCATGGCAGGTAACCAAAAGCACATCCTGCTCCTGTAGGTAGTCTGAACCTGCAAAAACAAAAATATTGTGTTTCAGTATAAACTCCAAAAGGTCAACAAATCAATTATATCCAAATCAATTATACTCCCACTGTTCTAAACTTTGTTCCAGCACCATCTACAAGACTTCATCCTGTTGAATTGCCCCATATAGAGAATTTCTATACCATTTACTACCAACCAGGTCTACTGTATGACTTGTAACCCATGAAAGATCTGCATAATATTAATTGTGTCTTTGACATGAAAGTATAGGCTGGTCACATGGGGCCCTGAATGAGTGTCAATCAATTGACATGTATGCTCATCAGACTTCTTTTCTCAGAGTCCATTACTAGGTGGGTTTGGCCAGATGTTTATGTGTTTTAGAAACTGAATACAATGTGTGTGTAATAGGAAACTATATCCTAAGAAAGTATAATTTTTCTTTTGAAATTACATTGTGATTGAATTCTGCATTTATAATGAACCAAAATTCTGAGTTGTAACATTCAGCCACTGAGGGCGAAATCTTCTGGTACCAGCCAGCATTGTGAAGAATGTCTAGGTCCATTGATTTGTATTGTTAATTGTCCATAACTTTGACGCTACCTTTTACAACAGACAGTTTAACGGTGCTGGTAATGGTGGCAGTCCAGAAAAAGTGACAGGATATTGTAACAATGCTAGGCAAGCAGACGTTGCAGGAGCTAATCATTGTGGAATCCATCAGATCTGGCTGGAAATGGTAACATTGGCAGGTAATAGTGGCTGTGGCTGTGGCAGATCAGCAGAGCTGGCAAGAGCTGGTAACAGGGGGTGGCCGCAGGGTATGGTAATAATGATGGGAGCTAAGAAGTATCAGGAGCTGAAACTGGTGGCAGTAGAGGCAAGGTGCTAAGCCCTGGTAATGGTGGCAGTCCAGCAGTGGTGGCAGAGGCTGGAAGTGGTAGCAAGAGAGTGTCAGGAGCTGGTAATAATGGCAGCAGCAGGCCAGAAGAGGTTGCAGGGGCTGGCTGTAAAGGCAGGCTAGCAAAGGTCGCAGGATCTGATGATGACGGCAGGAAATAATGAGTGACAGTCCAGGAGAGGTGACAAGAGCTTTGTAAAGAAGGCAGGCCACCAGAGGTGACAGAAGCTGAAAATGGAGGCAGGCCAGCAGACATAGTAGGAGTTGGTAATGGTGTCAGTCTAGAAGTATTAAACTCTCCTCATGGAAATCTTACTAGTGAGAGGCAGAATGAAGAGACAGTAGTTGGAGCTCCATCAACAATAATTTCTGTCGGGGCGTGGTCTAGCCGTGACCAGGAATGGAGGCTTAATTTGTGAGCTCCTGCCGCTGCGAACTACAATCCTTAAATTACGGAGCCGGTAAGGAGATTTTAATACCAGGACCTGACTGGATCGTCTCCTGCTCTTATCGGGCACAATTCGATACCATTCCTTAGACTTTCCGGCGAAAATTGGATTCGCTCTGACACTTTAAGGCTGACCTACCCAGATAGACAATGGCGCAACCGCAACATACTGTCATTGTACCACAGGCTTCTGGGAACACAATACCCCCTCCCGCTGTCCGGAACTATGAATACACTAATGACCCGCTTCAGAGCCCTAGCCTGAACGATCTCCGTTCTGTGGCGGCAGACATTAAGGAGACTTTGTCAGCCGCCATAGCTGACCTTAAGATAGACATACGCGCAGTTACCGCGCGCGTCACTGATATTGAAAAATCAGCTGCGCAACAGAATGCGGCGCTGCGCCATGTAAACAGGAAGGTTGACACAAACAATTTCGCTCTAGAATTGCCACTAAAGACTCTGCTAAAGATGATGCCATGGAAACGGCCCCCTCCAGAACCAGGAGGCGTCGCTCTCAATCCGGAGATGAACTTCCACAACCTTCTAATATGCTAGGCCCCAATCTCCTAGCAACAGGATCACCACGCTCCAGGAAACCCAGGAGGGAAAAATGAGTTTATTTTGCCACATAAGTTATACTGTGTTGCCACATGTCATTTTCTTTCACACTTATTCTCTACACACTGAGTATTATCTTTAGATTATACCTCAGCTCCACAGTTTGTTGTTTATCTAAAATGCCTCATTTTGCCATTCTACCCTTGTTTTCTTTTCTCTCTTCTCTATACATATATGTGGCTTACAATTTCTCATTTGAGTTGGAGCAATCCTCCTCTTTGATCTTATAAGGTTCACGTTTATTATTTGCAAAAATGTTATGGTGTGTACACTTATGTGTTTATATTTTCTAGTAGGCCGGCTATGCAACAAGCTAAATAATTAGCATACCCACCTCAGTTGGGTCTTTCTCTGCTACTTTGTTTATTGTAAAAACGTTGCATCGCTGCAGCCTATTTCGAAAGTCTAGATAATGCCCTTAGGTCTTGACTAGGGATGAGCTTCGCGTTCGATGCGAACACATGTTCGCATCGAACATCGGCCGTTCGATTGTTCGTCGAAAATGAACAAATCGGGTTATTCGCGCCAAATTTGAATGACGCGCAACGGCCCATAATTCACTGCGGCGTTGCGCGCTGATGATTGGCCAAGCATGCACCATGACCCCGCATGCTTGGCCAATCACAGCGCCCAAAAAACGAAGAGACCTAATTGGCCAAAGCCTGGGTGCTTTGGCCAATTAGGGCTCAGGGCTTTAGCACACGCCCCACACTATAAAAGGCCGCCTCCCGGGCGGCCTTGTGTAGTGTGTTCCGGCTTGCTTTCAGAGAGAGAAGTCAGACAGACAGAGAGAGAGAGAGAGATAGATAGATAGAGACACAGTGTCTTTTCAGATAGATAGATAGATAGATAGATAGATAGATAGATAGATAGATAGATAGATAGATAGATAGATAGATAGATCAGGGAGCCTACTAGTTAGTATAGTTAAATGTACAGTTTGTAGAGAATATATTGACATCCCCAGTGTTCTCAATATATTTATAAACTGTATAGCTTAGCTAGTTCTGCTGTTAGTATCTGTCAGGCAGGAGATTGTGCTTGATGCTCTAACGTGTTAGTGTACACGTGTTAGTTCATTGCACATAGACGCATTAACTGTTACTGCACGTGTGCTATTTATTTGCACAGAAAGGCAGTTGCTGTTAATGCAAGTGGGCTATTGAATTGCACAGAAACGCAGTCCCTCTGACTGTGCGTGTGCTGTTTAATACCACCTGAGCGCATTTGGGGTCACCGTACGTGTGCTGTGACATACCACCTGAGCGCATTTGGGGTCACTGTACGTATGCTGTGATATACCACCTGAGCGCATTTGGGGTCACCGTACGTGTGCTGTGACATACCACCTGAGCGCATTTGGGGTCACCGTACGTGTGCTGGTATATACCACCTGAGCGCATTTGGGGTCACTGTACGTGTGCTGTGACATACCACCTGAGCGCATTTGGAGTCACCGTACGTGTGCTGTGACATACCACCTGAGCGCATTTGGGGTCACCGTACGTGTGCTGTGACATACCACCTGAGCGCATTTGGGGTCACCGTACGTGTGCTGTGACATACCACCTGAGCGCATTTGGGGTCACCGTACGTGTGCTGTGACATACCACCTGAGCGCATTTGGGGTCACCGTACGTGTGCTGGTATATACCACCTGAGCGCATTTGGGGTCACCGTACGTGTGCTGTGACATACACCTGAGCGCATTTGGGGTCACCGTACGTGTGCTGTGAGATACCACCTGAGCGCATTTGTGGTCACCGTACGTGTGCTGGTATATACCACCTGAGCGCATTTGGGGTCACCGTACGTGTGCTGTGACATACCACCTGAGCGCATTTGGGGTCACCGTACGTGTGCTGTGACAAACCACCTGAGCGCATTGGGGTCACCGTACGTGTGCTGTGACATACCACCTGAGCGCATTTGGGGTCATACTGTGACATACCACCTGAGCGCATTTGGGGTCACCGTACGTGTGCTGTGACATACCACCTGAGCGCATTTGGGGTCACCTGATATACCACCTGCGCATTTGGGGTCACCGTACGTGTGCTGTGACGTGTGCTGTGATATACCACCTGAGCGCATTTGTGGGTCACTGTACGTGTGCTCCTATATACCACCTGAGCACAGATAGTGCCACTGTACGTGTGGTCCTATATACCACCTGAGCACAGATAGTGCCACTGTACGTGTGCTCCTATATACCACCTGAGCACAGATAGTGCCACTGTACGTGTGCTGCTATATACCACCTGAGCACAGATAGTGCCACTGTACGTGTGCTGCTATATACCACCTGAGCACAGATAGTGCCACTGTACATGTGCTGCTATATACCACCTGAGCACAGATAGTGCCACTGTACGTGTGCTGCTATATACCACCTGAGCACAGATAGTGCCACTGTACGTGTGATCCTATATGCCACCTGAGCGCAGTTAGTGCCACTGTACGTGTGCTGCTATATACCACCTGAGCACAAATAGTGCCACTGTACATGTGCTCCGATATACCACCTGAGTGCAGTTAGTGGCACTGTACGTGTGCTGCTATATACCACCTGAGCACAGATAGTGCCACTGTACGTGTGCTCCTATATACCACCTGAGCACAGATAGTGCCACTGTAAGTGTGCTCCTATATACCACCTGAGCGCAGTTAATGCCACTGTACGTGTGCTGCTATATACCACCTGAGCGCAGTTAGTGCCACTGTACGTGTGCTGCTACAGTATATACCACCTGAGCACAGATAGTACCACTGTAAGTGTGCTCCTATATACCACCTGAGCGCAGTTAGTGCCACTGTACGTGTGCTGCTATATACCACCTGAGCACAGATAGTGCCACTGTACGTGTGCTGCTATATGCCACCTGAGCGCAGGTAGTGCCACTGTACGTGTGCTGTTATATATCACCTGAGCGCATTTGGTGTCACTCCGCTTGTGCTGTTACATACCACCTGAGCACTTCAATATGTCTGGAAGGAGAACAAAGAGAGGCAGAGAGTCAGGAGGGCAAGCAGGCTCTGCATGTAGAGGTAACGCTGGTAGTGGATGTGGTGCATCCTCTTCAGCCCGTGGCCGTGGCCGCTCGTCCTTCTTTTCGGGAGCTGGCCGTGTTGAACCTCAACATGCAGAGGAATTAGTAGAGTGGATGACCAAGCCGTCCTCATCCTACTCATCCTCTCTCACACAGACAGATCAAAGTTTATCTGGCAAAGCAGCTGCCAAGGCGTCCTCTTCCCTCTGCACAATGGCTTCCCACAATACTTCCCTAGTACCACCATGTCCTCCTGCAGTGAAGGTGTAGAAATAGGTGTGTCACAAGCTAGTAGCGGTCAATCTACTGATAGTACCAGGCAAATTTCCCTGCCCCAGCTGCTGCAGCGCCGAAAGAAGTACAATCCCAGCCATCCACATGCCCAGCAGTTGAATGCTAGCTTAGCGAAATTGCTAGCACTTCAACTGCTACCTTTTCAGTTGGTAGATTCTGCCCCCTTCCGTGAGTTTGTGCAATGTGCAGTACCTCAGTGGCAAGTACCAAAACGCCACTTTTTCTCACGGAAAGGCTATTCCGTCTCTCTACCAGCATGTGGAAGGCAATGTCCATGCCTCGCTCGACAGGGCGGTCAGTGGTAAGGTGCATATTACCACTGACTCATGGTCCAGCAGGCATGGACAGGGACGTTACCTGTCTTTTACGGCGCATTGGGTGACTCTGCTGGCAGCTGGGAAGGACGCAGGGCAAGGTCCAGTAGTTTTGGAGGTTGTTCCGCCACCACGCCTCCAAAAAAATACTACTGCTTGTGACACACCTCTTTCCTCCACCCCCTCCTCTTCTTCCTCTGTGGCCTCTTCCTGTGGGGATGTTTTCTCCGAACCAGCCGTGCTCCGTAGGAGTACGAGGGGATACGCAGGAATGCAGGCCAAGAGATGCCATGCGGTGCTAGAGCTGGTGTGCTTGGGAGACAGGAGCCACACTGGGGAAGAGATTTTCTCAGCTCTGCAGGGTCAGGCTGAGAGGTGGTTGACGCCACGCCAGCTGAAGCCTGGAATGGTGGTCAGCGATAATGGCACCAACCTCCTCTCTGCCCTGCGACAGGGAAAACTCACCCACGTGCCCTGTTTTGCGCATGTCCTCAATTTGGTGGTGCAGCGGTTCTTGGGCAGGTACCCGGGCTTGCAGGATGTCCTGAAGCAGGCCAGGAAAGTCTGTGTGCATTTTCGGAGGTCATATAATGCCACTGCTCGGCTGACTGACCTCCAAAGGGAATACAACCTGCCCAAGAACCGCCTAATTTGTAACATGCCCACCAGATGGAACTCAACGTTGGCCATGCTGCAGCGGCTGCACACGCAGCAGCAGGCCATCAATGAGTACCTGTGCCAATATGGCAGCAGAACTGGGTCAGGGCAGCTAGGTTTTTTTTCACCACGCCAGTGGGCTTTGATCAGAGATGCATGCACTGTCCTGTCACCATTTGAGGAGGCCACGAGGATGGTGAGCAGTGACAGTGCATGCATCTGTGAGACTGTCCCTCTTATTCACATGTTGGAGCACACGCTACGTGGAATAATGGACAGGGCCCTTGAGGCAGAACAGAGGGAGGAAGAGGAGGACTTCCTTACCTCTCAAGGCCCCCTTTACCCAGACAGTGGTCCTGCTTGCCCACCTAGCACACAGGAAGAGGATGGGGAGGAGGAGGAGGAGGAGGAGGATTGTATCAGCAGCATGGAGGTGGAGCCTAGCACTCAGCAGCAGCAGTCTTCAAGGGATCATTTACAGTCCCAAGGAGCACGTGGAGTTTTACGTGGCTGGGATGAGGTGCCTGTGGATCCTGTCGTCCTCAGTGACCCAGAGGACTGTGGCCCGAATGCCTCAGCAAACCTACGCTGCATGGCCTCCCTGATTCTGCAAAGCCTGCGTAAGGATCCTCGTGTACGTGCTATTAAGGAGAGGGATCATTACTGGCTGGCGACTCTCCTTGATCCACGTTACAAGAGTAAGGTTGCGGATCTTATGTTGCCATCGCAGAGGGAGCAGAAGATGAAACTTAGCGGGAGGCCTTGCAGAAGGGTCTGTGCAATGCGTTCCCAGAACCGGGGGGGATTACCAAAACCTGGCTCTGGACAACGTCTTGCTGAGGCTTCGGTGAGTCACAGGAGGGGCAGTGGAGAAGGTGGTCATCTGACCGATGCGTTCAGGCAGTTTTTTAGTCCGCAGCCCCAAGGTCTGACCGGTTCCAGCAACCATCGCCAGCGTCTGCTTTACATGGTACGGGAATACCTAGGGGCAAGATCCGACTTGGACACCTTCTCCACCGAAAATCCTCTGGCTTACTGGGTCTTGAGGATGGATCACTGGCCAGAGCTTGCCCAGTACGCAATTGAGCTACTGGCTTGCCCTGCATCCAGTGTTCTTTCAGAACAGACATTCAGTGCTGCTGGAGGCTTTGTCACTGATCACAGGGTGCGCCTCTCCACCAGCTCTGTTGATCGACTGACCTTCATCAAAATGAATCAGGCTTGGATCAACACCAGCTACCAAGCACCTGATGCTGATATTAATGAATAATATATTTTTTGTTGAAATGTCGGATCCCTTTTAGACTGCTGATGCTGAGTGACTGTCCTCTTATGCTGCTGATGGAATATCCTTCTCCTCCTCACTTTTCTTGCTGATAGCTAGTAAGAAATGTTGTGTTTCTGGGCTCCGCCACCAGTGCCTAAGGCACAATTTTTCAGCCCCTGTTTAACAGGGGCGCCTAATAACAATTTTTGTTGCAATACTTTGCACGTGGCTCCTTGTTGCGCTCCAATTGCAGTTATTGAGAGGGGTTGCAAGTGTTGTGTTGCGCCCAAGGCACAATTTTCCAGCCCCTGTTTAACAGGGGCGCTTAATAACAATTTTTGATGCAATAATTTGCATGTGGCTCCTTGTTGCGCTCCAATTGGAGTTATTGGGAGGGGTTGCAAGTGTTGTGTTGTGCCCAATGCACAATTTTTCTGCCCCTGTTTAACAGGGGCGCCTAATAACAATTTTGATGCAATAATTTGTACGTGGCTCCTTGTTGCGCTCCAATTGGAGTTATTGGGAGGGGTTGCAAGTGTTGTGCCCAAGGCACAATTTTTCAGCCCCTGTTTAACAGGGGAGCCTAATAACAATTTTTGATGCAATAATTTGCACGTGGCTCCTTGTTGCACTCCAATTGGAGTTATTGGGAGGGGTTGCAAGTGTTGTGTTGTGCCCAATGCACAATTTTTCTGCCCCTGTTTAACAGGGGCGCCTAATAACAATTTTTGATGCAATAATTTGCACGTGGCTCCTTGTTGCGCTCCAATTGGAGTTATTGGGAGGGGTTGCAAGTGTTGTGTTGTGCCCAATGCACAATTTTTCTGCCCCTGTTTAACAGGGGCCCCTAATAACAATTTTTGATGCAATACTTTGCACGTGGCTCCTTGTTGCGCACCAATTACAGTATGTTTGAGGAGTGCCCTTTTTTCTAAAAATTTTCTTTCACACAACAATAATGGCCCCCCACCACCGCTAAAATATTCGACATAAAGTAGCATTAATTACTTTTTTTTTTGGTCCTTTCATGTTGTGCAGGGACATTTCTAAACACGTGCCACTACTATAGACACCCAGCAGGTGTGATATTTAAAGGAATTTTTTTATTTATTTTTTCACTTTTAGCATCATTAAAATGGCTGCTCCGCAAAAAACGGCCGTTTTAAAAAAAAAAATATTCCATTGATACATGTTCTCTGGGGCAAGACCCGGGTTCTGAAAAACGTTTTCCAACATTTGATTTAATTTTGGTCTTTAAAATGACCGTTTTTGAATTCGAACGTTCGGGTCCCATAGACTTCAATGGGGTTCGAAATGTTCGCGCGAACCCGCGGTCTGTTCGAACGTTCTGGTGCGAACCGAGCCCGGGGGTGTTCGGCTCATCCCTAGTCTTGACTATAATACATGCTTGTCACTTGACACATCTCACTTGTTTATATGTATATGTCAGGATATATAATATTTTGGCTCCTCAATATTAGGAGTAGTAGAATTTTAATAGTATTGATTTACCTTATACTTTGCTACTACTCTTCTTTTCAGTTCGTTTGCGTCAGATGGCTGTTCGATTTTGCCTTCAGTACTTTGGTTTGGTTCACTCCAACCCCACACGAGGCTATTCTTATTTGGATTTCTCCAAGTAAGTTATCACCTCCCTTGGTACCGTATATACTTCCTAAGTGGATTTATTGTTACAAAAGTTTTCCCTTTTTTACTTTACTAGAACACCGGTACCATATTTGGAGTTTTTCATACTCTCAAGCTAGTTTTTTCCCTTCTCCCTTTTTTCCTTCTTCTCCCCTCACTGCGACATTGCCCCCCCCCTCACCTCTATTGTGACTATGGCACTCCCGAACGACACTAATGTAAACCCACAAAATGTGGTTAAACTTTACTCTCTCAATGTTAAGGGCCTCAATGTCCCTGATAAAAGGTCGAAATTAATGATGATTTTAAAAAGATCAAATGCAGATATAGTGTTTTTGCAAGAGACCCACTTCAAAACGAATAAATGCCCGACATTTACTGACAAAAAATGTCCCCTCTTTTCCACGCGACAAACCCAGTATCTAAAACCAGAGGAGTTTCTATACTTATTTTTAAACGGTGCCCTTTTCAATTGATCGATTCTAAATTGGATGACGATGGCAGATATATTTTTATTAAGGGTTTCCTTATTTAATAAGCCAATAACTCTGGCAAATATTTACGCTCCTAATAGATTACATGCCCAGTTCTTTGATAATACAATCCAAGCTTTGAAATCTTTTGTAGTTGGTTCACTAATAATGGGGGGTGACTTCAACTTGGCCCTCAATCCCGTCTTGGATACCTCCTCTGCCTCCTCCAAAACTTAATTTAAGACCCTTAGTGCAATCAAAAAATCTTTGTTAGATCTATCCATACACGACACCTGGCGCACACTAAATCCTTCCTCAAAAGATTACACTTTTTATTCTCCTCCTCATAATACCTATTTGAGAATAGATTATTATTTTTTTTGTCCCAGACTGATTTAAATCTTATAAAAAATGCCACAATAGAACCCATGCTTATTTCTGACCACAATCCAATTACTCTGAGTCTATCCTTTGCAGATAAACCTATCTCACCGAGATACTGGAGGCTCGATGACTCACTACTCTGACAATCTAAAACTTCTCAACTCAAAAATCTCTGATTATTTCTCAGACAATAATAATGGTGCTGTTCATCCTATGTTCGTTTGGCTTGCTTACAAATGCGTCATCAGGGGTGATCTGATATCATTGAGGGCACAGAGAAATATGATGAGACGGATCCATATAGATGACCTGACTAAAAAAATTAACACCCTTGAACTATTGCATAAACATTCACTAGCATTAAGCACCCGTGAGGAGCTTTCGAGGCTCAGATTGGAATTGTCCGAAGTACTGGATAAAAAGGTCAAGTGCAATTTCATTCTCTCTCGAAAGTTCTTCTACGAATTCGGAAACAAAACAGGTAGATTATTGGCTAATTCCTTACGCTCGATGTCAAAAAAATATGAGAATATATATTCCATAACAGATTCTACTGGTCACAAACATACTTCCACTAAAGACATCTCTGACCAATTCCTACTCCAGGCTCTATAACTTACCGCCTGAGAACCGTTCTAAAAACTCTCCTTCGAGAGAAAACTTAATTTCAGATTTTTTGAAGAATTACTGCCCTAAACCCTTGGGTTTGGACGTATTGAAAAATTTAGATAAACCCCTGGAAGTGGGGGAGGCTCTTGACGCGCTTAGTCAGCTTAAAACTGGTAAAAGCCCTGGGCCAGATGGCTTGTCTGTCAATTACTACAAATCATTTAAGGACATTTTAATCCCCCAATTTATCAATACTTTCAACGCAAACCCCTTTCCATCTCCTATCCCGAACGATCTTTTGGAAGCTCATATTGTCATGATTCCCAAACCCGATAAAGACAAGTCACTCGTATCGAATTATAGACCCATATCTCTCTTGAATATCGACATTAAATTATATGCTAAAATAATTGCAAACCGCTTACTCCCTTTAATTCATAGTATTGTTTCCCTCGATCAAACTGGTTTTACACCAGGGAGGGAATCCAAAGACAACACCATAAAGGCCCTACATATCCAACATTGGCTGATCAAATCCAAATTTCCTGGCTTTTTTCTATCTCTCGACGCGGAGAAGGCCTTTGACAGGATTGCTTGGGATTATATGATGGAAACTTTGAAATCTTTGGGCCTACGAAATCGTATATTGGATTTTATTGGTCTCTTATATTCGTATCCCATAGCAAGGATCAAAATTAATGGCGACCTGTCGGAGGCCTTCTCCGTGACGAATGGCACCCGCCAGGGATGCCCTTTGTCACCAATATTGTTCATACTTATCCTGGAATCATTTTTATGCAAATTACGAGACAACGTTGACATTAAAGGCATTAGCATCGGCGATAAAACATATAAATTAGCGGCCTTCGCAGATGACATCTTATTATTCCTTACCAATCCGATAATTACTATCCCTAATCTACTTAATGACTTCTCTTTATTTAGGACCATAACAAATTTTAAAATTAATTTCTCAAAATCCAAAGCAATGAACATTTCTTTACCCGCTAAATTGGTTGATCAATGTAAGACCAATTTCCCATTCAAGTGGGAAAGTGATTCTATACCCTACCTGGGGATTAACATATCATCGAACATGGACAACCTCTATAATAACAATTTTATACCCCTACTGAACAACATTAAAAGCGATCTACTCAAATGGGGTAAAAATTTCTTCTTGTGGTTTGGTAGGGCAAATATAATCAAGATGAGTATACTGCCTAGAATTTTATACCTATTCCAAACGGTTCCTATTATAATACCTAGCTCATTTTTTAAAACATTCAAACAAATGTGCTTGAAGTTTTTATGGAACGATAAACAACCTCGTATTAGATTGGATAAACTAACAATTTCCAAACTTTCAGGCGGTATTGGACTACCGGATATTAAAAACTATTATTGGGCCTGCCACATGGCTAGAATCATTAATTGGCACCTCCACAGGGGCTATAAGGATTGGATAAGCTTGGAGGAATCTTTATTCTCCATGCCAGTCCCTATAGAACATCTTCCATGGATTAGCCCTAAGAAAATACCTCACTCTGTTAATTCACATCCCCTTACAGGAACATCTCCTAAAATTTTCAGATCCTTATGCAAATCCTTAAAGATCTCTAATGTTTATGGTCCCGTCACCCCTATTGATTCCAATCCCGAAATATTTCGTAAGCCTTATGTTAACACTCCCTCTGCAACACATTCCAAAAAGATCCTCAGAGCTGAACTAGTTTTTGAGCATGGCAAACTTTTAACCTTTGAAAATTTCTCCTCTAAACTCCCAGACCTTGGAATCTCCTCACGTGACTTTAACTTGATCGTAGAATTCTTGACTAAATTTGGCTCCACTAACAATTGGCACAGGCCTAAGACTTCTTTTGAGATACTATGTTTAAAATCAGAGCCTCAAGACCACTTAATTTCCCTTATATATAATATCTTGAACTCATCAGTTGATCCACAATTAGACAAGACTAATAGAAAATGGGAACACAATCTAAAAATTTCAATCTCAAATGACCAATGGTTTTCAGTGTTTCGCCGCCTCCATAAGGGTTCATTGAATGTCCTTACGCAGGAAAATAGCTATAAGGTTTACTCCAGATGGTATAAGACCCCTAATTCATCCCCCTTGTGTTGGCGCTGTAATACTGAAACGGGTACGCTTCTTCATATCTGGTGGGAATGTTACCTCATCACGCCCTTCTGGAAAACTATCCACAATCTTATAACATCCATCACCACCTACACCCCAGACTTTTCAGCCGGACAATACCTGCTGCATCTATCTTCGCTACCCAACTCTGTGTACAAAAACTCTATTATTATACATCTCATCAATGCGGCCAAATTGTGTATCCCCATTAAATGGTCCCAGACTTCCCCCCCTAAAATCTCGGACTGGTTACGCAAGGTGGATCACATCGCCAATATGGAAGACCTGATTTCCCAATCTCACGACTTTTCAAAGGAGTTCCAGGATAAATGGGCGTGTTGGATTCATTTTACTAAATCTCCAGAATACCAAACATTGATACTTACATAACACAACCCAGATTTACTATGTTGCCTATGTCACCTTCCTTATTGACTATAAGTTGTGATATCTCCAATGTCGTTTTGAGTTAAACTATACCATTTCATTACCAATACCTTCCCTTATCTTTTCCTTCTCCCCTTTTTAATTAATTTGATATAAGTTTAACATCCTCATGATATGTATACATGATGCTATTCTTCTGACATACACATTGTTATATGCTTCTGTCTACACTGAAGATGTCCTTTCCTTTAGTAATTAGAATATGTTCAGTTAATGTTGACTATGTGATTATAATTGTCTTTTTAAAACCCAATAAACATATTTAAAAAAAAATAAAAGGAAATCTTACTAGTACTACTCCATGATGAGAGTTTAATACTGCTTTAAAAATAGATCTGTAAAATCACGGTTTTCTGTTGAAAGTTTTTTTAAAGTTTTATCTTGTGTTGAGCCCTGATGAATGGATAGTAATGTTGCTCTTAAAATGCATTGTTTTTATATGAATTATTTACAAACAGATAAAATAACATTGGATACAATTTGTTTTTGTTCTGGGGCGCCTTTCTGTATTTCTGTGCTTTTTAACCACCCGCCTACTGCTCACAGTAAATGCATGTGATCGTGCCTGTACCTGCCACCCGCTTGCAGTATATGTAAAGGACCGCCCTTCTTCCAGGTTTAGTCATGTGCGTGCTCCCTGCCAACAATTTTGGCAGCTGATTTCAGCCAATTATTTCAGCTGAAATCAGCTGATTGGCTGTGTTTAATCACACAGAACTCTGTGTACAGGGAACAGCGATATGGCTGTTTCTTCTTCCTGCAAAGCAGGGGGAAAAAACAGCCATATAGTAAAGTAAAAGCAGCACAGATTGCACAATGTTAGGCACACTGTTAAAGGGGTTGTAAAGGTATTTGTTTTCCTAAATAGCTTCCTTTACCTTAGTGCAGTCCTCCTTTACTTACCTCATCCTTCCATTTTGCTTTTAAATGTCCTTATTTCTTCTGAGAAATCCTCACTTCCTGTTCTTCTGCCTGTAACTCCACACAGTAATGCAAGGCTTTTCTCCCTGGTGTTTGCTCTCTACGTTGCAGATAGAGAAAGGAGCTGTGTGTTAGTGGGCATCCTGAAACTCCTGTAGTCCAAGGGAGGGGGCGAGCACGACACTCCACACCAGGGAAAAAGCCTTGAATTACTGTGTGTAGTTGCAGACAGAAGAACAGGAAGTGAGGATTTCTCAGAAAAAATAAGGATTTTTTTTCTTTATATAATAAATAATAAAATACTCAGTGGTGATCAAATACCACTAAAAGAAAACTCTATTTGTGTGGGAAAAAAAAAACAATATTATTTAATTTGCACACAGTGTTGAATGTAATTGCCAAGTAGTGCAGTGCTGAATAGCATAAAATGTCCTGGTCAGGGGGGGCATAACGCATACAGGTGGGAGGAGCCATGACATTTGCACTTGTGTATCAACGTGGCAAGCTGGTGATATGCTCCTTATTCATTTATCTATTTGAGTGTTTTTAATCCCAGTATTCGGTTTTTAATAAATAATTTGTAGCAGAGAGCACTATGGATTTCCATTTTGCTTTTAAGGTCATGCATAGATGTTCGAGTTCTTAGAAGTCGAATAATGTGGTTCAAAGGTATTCTCTGCAGGAGTGTTCCAACATCATCCCAAAATACATCGTATCAGGCGATTTTGACTCTCTAATAGGGTGATAGCTGGGAGGTGAGCAGGCATTCTGTCTATTAGTGGTGGTCACATAACGCACTGGATTATTTTGAACTGTCATGTGGATTTACCACATAGGAAGAATAGACATCCACAGTGGGGACTGTTTATGATACTGATTACATTGGACTTTTGTTTAGAACTAATATTATACATGTTTTGATTTTACCATTATATTTTGATGGTTGCACTGTACTGACATTGTGTTATAAATTTGTGTTGCTATAGTCACTTGTGGACGTGCTCTAAATAGTGCTGGCAGAAATCACATTGGGCTTGTGATATAAGCGATTGGTTAGTATTATTGATTATTTTTGCATTCAATTTAAGACATATTTGCACTGATTATATATCAATTTAGTGTATCTAAGCAACCTGACCATAGTTCAAAGGTCTGTAAGTGCATTATTGGTTGCTATAGCAGTGAATGGCAGCATTAATTTGCCAATTTTCCTTGCTACGAATGTGTTGGGCTTGCCTCAACCTAATGTTCAACCTGAACCCAAAGCTCACCCCTAATTATATGCAATGGGGTTGATTTACTAAATGTAAATAGACAGTGGAGTTTGCCAGTGCAGTTGTAATCTACAAGTGCAGGTACTGCAGAGTTTAGTAACGCTTCACTTTGCAAAAAATACCTGAACACAAACAAGGAAAAAAAAAATGCATTTTTGCTTGCATGTGATTGGATGATGGAAGGCAGCAGAGCTTACCTTCCTGTACTATTCACTGGAGCAACTGTTACTGCAAAATGCAAAGTCCATTTGTCTTTAGTAAATCCACTCCAATGATTTACAAAGCTAAATCTTATTCAGTTATTTTCTACATCTACTTAATTTGCATGTCTAGCCATTTGTTTTTATTTTGGGTAGCATGGGGAAGGACTAAAACCCCTATTGGCTGCTATCTGGGGCTCATAGAGATTTACCCTAACTTATGTCGCGTACACACGATTGGTCAAACCGATGAGAACGGTCTGATGGACCATTGGTTAAAAATTGGAAGCATTGAACTTCATTTTTTTCAGCACGTCGTTGTGTTTTACGTCACCGCCTTCTGACATGATCGTTTTTTTAACCGATGGTGTGTAGGCACGACTGACCATCAGTCAGCTTCATCGGTTAACTGATGGAAAAATCCATCAGACCATTCTCATCGGTTTGACCGATCGTGTGTACAGGGCTTTTCTGTCAGGAGGACTCAGGTTTCTCCAAACAATTTTTTATGTTATAAGTATTATCCACTTTGAATCCGCTTTCACCAGAGATTCATATCTTTTCATATGCTGCAGTGGCAGAATTATCAGGGTCGCAACAGTCTCACTTGCAACTAGGCCCTGTAACTTTGCCACTTCAGTGGGGCCCGCCGTGTGCCCATTTGCCCGCGTGAGGTGCCCGCCTGCCGCCCGCGTAAGGTGCCCGCCTGCCGCCCTGTGTGTTTTTTTCCGCTACGGGGAGGGGGACTTTCGCCCGCTAAGGTGAGAGAGAAGGCAAAGGCAGTACAGCGTTGAAAGACTGTTTACCGCCCCACCCCCACCTATACAGAGACAGAGAGCATGTAGGGAGGCGGGCGGACACTGAAAAACACCAATTGAGTGAATGCAGGGGAGGAGCTCTCCCCTCTGCGGCTGCTTCAAGTACCTGTCCCATCTACCCATGAGGCAAGGCATTCCTGGAGGAGGCACAGTGACGGATTTCTGAGGGGGAATCGATTGATTGCTGGTAAATCCTGTCAAGTGACATTTTGCACTGCAATCGATCCCATTCCTCCGCCACCGCAGATCTCATCCCTACCCCCCCCCCCCATCACCACTGCAACAGAGGTGGTAGGGATGAGATCAGTGGTGGTGGTGGGGGATGGGATCAGTAAGAGGCAGAGGTGGGGGTGGGAGAGGATGGAACCACCACTGCCACCACTACCACACCCCCCTCGTGTACCACCGCTAACACCCCCGCTTCCCCCCACAACACTACCACTGCCACCCTCCTCAAAACCACCACTGTCACCCCCCTCAATACCACCGCTGCCGCCCCCCACAACACTACCACTGCCACCCCCTTCAACACCACTGCTGCCACCCCCCACAACACCACCGCTGCCACGCCCCACAACACCACCGCTGCCACCCCCCTCAACACCACCGCTGCCACCCCCCTCAACACCAACGCTGCCACCCCCCTCAACACTACTGCTTCCATCCCCCCAACACCACTGCTGCCACTGATGGGGGGGTCTTCATGATTTCTTGCATCGGGGGCCTGAAGTTTCTAGTTACGCCTCTGATATGTTGGTGTAGTATGAATTTTCAATGATTGTGCTAAAACTTTAAATTAGAGGCTTGGTTTACTTATTGTAAATAAAACAAAAATCTTTTCAGTAATAACAGTTTAGTAAATACTAAAACGTGTACGGTAAATAAAATACACTGAATACTAAAGCAGTGTTCTTATCCCTCTCAAAAAAAAAACTATCTACAGTTTTATTTCTGTAGGGGCCTAATTAAAAAAAAACTCTTCTCCTGGGTAGTACATAAGAATTAAATATGCTATTGCTGTGTCTGTGTTGAACTATGACAATGAATATGTTTGCACGTGACATATTGTACATGACACTAATTTGCACTCAATTAACCACACAACTGCTTCCAGTGGAGAAGAGGCAAGCTGGCTTTAGGCATGCTGCAGTTAATAAATGATTGCTTCCAAAGGACACATAAATTGAGAATGATACCGGTCAATGTTCCCTATTGGGTCTCCTTCATTCATTTCTTTGCAAGTTCCTTTACTTAGGCAAAACAGATATTTTACTTGGAGCTAATACAAGAAATGAGCAGAATACTAATCATGGTATGTTTTTGTTTTTTATTGTGAAATTATGAGAATTTTATGAAACATGGCTATGCTGACAAATAAAAAACATACTATTGTGCCCAATTTTTATATGATTTAAATCATAATAAATTGTAATGACACATATACTGTCATCAATTAATCAATTAAATAAAATTATAATACCCACCTAATATTGAGTAGGCCCTCCTTTTGCCTTCAAAACAGCCCTGACCCATCTGGGCATGGATGCCACTAGACCTCTGAAGGTATGCTGTGGTATATGGCACCAAGCTGTCAATGGCAGATCCTTAAAAGTGATGCTAAACAAACACTGTTTAACCACTTCCATACCAGGCACTTACGCACCTTCCCGCCCAAGCCAATTTTCAGCTTTCAGCACTGTCGCAATTTGAATGACAATTGCGCGGTCATGCTACACTGCACCCAAACAAAATTGGCGTCCTTTTTTCCCCCACAAATAGAGCTTTCTTTTGGTGGTATTTGATCACCTCTGCGATTTTTTTTTTTTTGCGCAACAACTAAAAATAGAGCGAAGATTTTGAAAAAAAAATAAAGTTTTTATTTTTTTCTGTTAATTTTTTTGTAAATGAGTATGTTTTCTCTTTCAATTACGGGCACTGATATGGTGGCACTGATGGGCACCGATGAGGTGGCACTGATGGGCACCGACGAGGTAGTTCTGATGGGCGCCGATTAGGTAGCACTGATGGGCACTGATAGGCTGCGCTGGTATGGGGCACTGATGGGCACTCATGGGCGGCACTCAGGGCTTTTTTTCTGGGGGAACTTGGTGGAACTCAGTTCCACCACCTTTGGCTCAGACCCTTTGGTGCCTGCTCACCACAATCACTTGTAAACACAGAAGTCTGGTTTCTGTGTTTACAAGTGCCAGCTCTTCACTCTGTGTGTAACCCCCCTGAACTCTGCACTCTGTATTAGTGCAATTCTGGTATTTAATGCCCCTTTAAGACCCTTCTACTGTTTGTGAAATCTGAACGGGGTCGTGGTTGAGTTCCTGCACCTATTTTCTGAGAAAAAAAGCTCTGGCGGCACTGATGGGCACTCATGGGCGGCACTGATGGGCACTCATGGGCGGCACTGATGGGCACTCATAGGCAGCACTGGGCACTCATAGGCGGCACAGATGGGCACTCATAGGCGGCACAGATGGGCACTCATAGGCGGCACAGGTGGGCACTCATAGGTCGCACAGGTGGGCACTGATAGGTGGCACAGGTGGGCAATGATAGGTGGCACAGGTGGGCACTGATAGGTGGGCACTGGGCATGGATTGGCACTGACAGACACTAGGGTGGCACTGATGATCACTGAGGGGTGGCACTGATGGATCAATGTTGCCAATCAGTGCCCATGTGTGGGCACTGATTGGCATCATTTTTTTTTTACTGCCCCTTTTTTTTTGTCCTTTTTTTTTTGTTGTCCTTTTTTTTTTAGTACCCTGGTGGTCTAGTGTGGGCACTCCCTGGTGGTCCGTGTGGCGATCCGAGGGGGGGCTGCGCTGATAAACAATCAGCGCGAACCCCCCCTGTCAGGAGAGCCGCTGATCGGCTCTCCTCTACTCGCGTCTGTCAGACGCGAGTGAGGAAGAGCCGTCGGCGGCTCTTCCTGTTTACATCGTGATCAGCCGTGATTGGACACGGCTGATCACGTGGTAACGAGGCTCCGCCGGAGACTTGTTACCGAGATCGGAGGTGCAGGGTGTCAGACTGACACCCCACATCAACGATCGCCGCGCTGCGCGCCCCCACAGGCGCGCGCGGCATTGAAATCGTGCTAGACGTTTGAGAACGGCTAGTCACGATTTCATAACCACTTCCCGGCCGTAAATCTGCTATTGGCCGGGCGGGAAGTGGTTAATGTACATTGTCCCTTCTATTTCTGTGTGTGGATGATGACACTGTAATTATTTTAATTTTAAAAAAAACATTGAAATACCTTTATCCTAATCGATATACAGCTGTCACATTACCCATACTTTTCCCGGCCTGTCTGCAGGGAAACATAAGCAGGAGGAGCTTCTTGACTTCTGCTGTTATATTAAAACTGGATTGCTCTTTATGTAACCCCCATTTAGTGATCAAAAATTGGAAATAAAATACAAAGTGTTTTTTTGTTTGCTTTTTCTGAAATGAATTGTCATACACATATATATTTATCTTTATTATTTTTTGGCAATAACATAGTGTGGGCAGATTTCTGCCAGTCACATGCTGTGTCACACCCCTCCAGCCTGTGTATTAAAAAAAGAGACAGGTAAAGCCTCCATAAATCTACATATAGAATCCCACCCCCATTGTGTTTAACTGGTTAGTGGGCATGGAGGAGGAGGGAGGGAGTGGGCTGTCATTTACCACTGTGTATACACCCACATGTGGGACTCTATGGTCCCATGGGCTACTCAGATGTGATGAGGGGGGGAAATGCTTAGCATAGAAACTCACTGAAACCTGAGCATGTGCAGAGTTACCAGTACAGCTGAAAAATCCCTAGCTGAATTGGGGACATGAACAGAAGGTAGAGATATGTGTATAAAAAGCATGTAATACAGCATTTATTGGTAGTTTTATATGATGTGGGTTTAGTGACACTTTAAGTCCTATAGTGTGAGAAGTGGAACCTCCATGGATGGGATGTGTTTTTCCAGCACATCCCACAGATGTTTGATGGATTGAGATCTGGAAAATTTGAAGGCCAATTCCACACCTCAAACTCATGGTTGTTTTCCTCAAACCATTCATAATGCATTTTTTGTAGTGTGGCAGGGTGCATTATCCTGCGGAAAGAGGCCATTACCATTTCCATGAAGGGGTGTACTTGGTCATCAACGATGTTTAGGTAGGTGGTACGTGTCAAGTAACATGCACATGAATGGGAGTACCCAAAGTTTGCCCAAAGCATCACACTGTCTCTTCCCATACTGCATCCTGGTGCCATCCCATTGTATGCACTTTTGGCTTTGGACACGGGTCAACATGGGCACCCAACATGATTTGTGACTTCGTAGCCCTGTGTGCGTCAAAGTGTGATGCCCATTTTTTCTGCTTCCAGCACACAACTTCAGGGATAATATGTTCACTTGCTGCCTAATATATGCAACTGACTTTCAGATGCCATTGTAAAGAGATAACACACAGCTCCCGGTCCTGTCAGCGGGGGAAGCACTGATCTTCTGTTCATACAATGTATGAACAGAAGATCAGTGATTTCCCCTAGTGAGACCACCCCCCCATACAGTTAGAACACATCCAGGAACACACTTAACCCCTTCCCTACCCCCAAGTGTTAACCCCTTTACTGCCAATGGCATTTTTATAGTAATCCAATGCATTTTTATAGCATTGATCGCTAAAAAAAATACCAATGGTCCCAAAAATGTGTCAAAAGTGTCCGAAGTGTCTGCCATAATGTCGCAGTACTGAAAGAAAATGCTGTTTGCCGCCATTACTAGTAAAAATAAAATATTAATAAAAATGCCATAAAACTACCCCCTATTTTGTAAACGCTATAACTTTTGCGCAAACCAATCAATAAACGCTAATTGCGATTTTTTTTACGAAAAATATGTAGAAGAATACGTATCGGCCTAAACTGAGGGAAAAAAATTAAATTTTATATATTTTTTGGGTATATTTATTACAGCAAAATGTAAAAAATATTGAATTTTTTTCAAAATTGTCGCTCTATTTTTGTTTATAGCGCAATAAATAAAAAACGTAGAGATGATCAAATACCACCAAAAAAAAGCTGGGAAAAAAAGACGCCAATTTTGTTTGGGAGCCACGTCGCACGACTGCGCAAATGTCAGTTAAAACGACGCAGTGCCAAATCACAAAAAGTGCTCTGGTCATTGGGCAGCAAAATGGTCCGGGGGTTAAGTGGTTAAGGACCGCTTCCTGCACATATACGTCGGCAGAATGGCACGGCTGGGCACAAGCACGTACAGGTACGTCCTCTTTAAATGCCCAGCTGCCCAGACCTGATTGCCGCTGGAGTCCCGCGATCGGTCCCCAGAGCTGAAGAACAGGGAGAGCGGTGTGTAAACACAGCTTCCCTGTTCTTCACTGTGGCGCTGTCATTGATCGTGTGTTCCCTTATATAGGGAACCAAAATCAATGACTTCACACCTACAGCCACACCCCCCTACAGTTAGAAACAGAGATGAGGTCACACTTAAACCCTTCAACGCCCCCTTGTGGTTAACTCCCAAACTGCAATTGTCATTTTCACAGTAAACAATGCATTTTTAATGTCGCAGTCACGAAAAAAATCGCTAATCGCCGACCATTAGTAGTAAAAAATTTTTTTTATAAAAATCCAATAAAACTATCCCCTATTTTGTAAACGCTATACATTTTGCGCAAAGCAACCGATAAACGATTATTGCGATTTTTTTACCAAAAATAGGTAGAATAACATGTATCGGCCTAAACTGAGGTAAAAAAAAAAAAATTTATATATATTTTTAGGGATATTTATTATAGCAAAAACTAAAAAAAAAAACAAAATTGTCCTCCATTTTTGTTTAATAGCGCAAAAAATAAAAACCACAGAGGTGATCAAATACCACCAAAAGAAAGCTCTATTTGTGGGAAAAAAAAGGACACCAAAAACTGTCCGGGTCCTTTAGCTGCCTAAAGGTCCGGGTCTTAAGTGTTTAATGAATGAAACGGGCTGACATCAATCATTCAGTCATGTGCAAGCAAAAATCTTTGCACAAGGTTAGGTATCATTTGCAAAGTGAGCTTTCACTTTGTTTCACCTCATTTACTAAGAAACGTGATTTTATTTTTTTTTTTAAGTGAATATCCTCTACTACAGGGGTGGGCAATTATTTTTTCGATGGGGCCACATGAGAAACTAAAAATATTTTGGAGGGCCAGGCCAAAAGGCTAAACTCAATACTGCATAAAATCATTGTTGGACAACTTGTATTTTATATAGTTAAACTGAAAAAGTGAGGTTGCCTTACAAGAATTTTTTTTAAATTTTTGGAAGCTCCTGCAGTAAACAGGGTATCACAGGGTGGGATGTAGCACAGGGTGGATGAGGAGTACAGGGTGGGATGAGGAGTACAGGGTGGTCTGGGATGAGTAGAACGGGTGGGAGAGGAGTACAGGGTGGGATGGGGAGCACAGGGTGGGATAGGAGCACAGGGTATAGTACAGGGTAATCTGGGATGAGTAGAACAGTGTGGGATGAAAAGGGTGGGAGAGGAGCACAGGGTGAGGGAGCACAGGGTGGGATGAGGAGTACAGGGTGGGAATCTTAGTAGAACAGGGTGGGAGAATACAGGGTGGGATGAGATGAGGAGTACAGGGTGGGATGAGATGAGGAGTAAGGGTGGGATGAGATGAGGAGTTGGGTGGGATGAGATGAGGAGCATGGGATGAGAAGAGGAGCGGGTGGGATGAGATGAGGAGCACAGGGTGGGATGAGATGAGGAGCCAGGGTGGGATGAGATGAGGAGCAGGGTGGGATGAGATGAGTACTGAGTAGTACAGGGTGGGATGAGCAGGGTGGGATGAGATGAGGAGTACAGGGTGGGATGAGTAGGAGCACAGGGTGGGATGAGGAGGAGCACAGGGTATGAGATGAGGAGCAGGGTGGGATGAGGAGGAGCACAGGGTATGAGATGAGGAGAACAGGGTGGGAATGAGGAGCACAGGGTGGGATGAGTAGAACAGGGTGGGATGAGGAGTACAGGGTGGGAGGAGCACAGGGTGAGGAGAGGAGCACAGGGTGGGATGAGGAGGAGTACAGGGTGGGATGAGATGAGGAGTACAGGGTGGGATGAGGAGGAGTACAGGGTGGGAATGAGGAGTACGGGGTGGGATGAGTAGAACGGGGTGGGAGGGAGGAGTGGGGTGGGATGAGGAGGAGTACGGGGTGGGAGGGAGGAGCACAGGGTGGGATGAGAGCACAGGGTGAGGAGAGGAGCACAGGGTAGAGGGGAGCACAGGGTGGGATGAGATGAGGAGCACAGGGTATGAGATGAGGAGTACAGGGTGGGATGAGATGAGGAGCACAGGGTGGGATGAAATGAGTACAGGGTGGGATGAGATGAGGAGCAGGGTGGGATGAGATGAGGAGTACAGGGTGGGATGAGAAGAGGGGTGGGAGAGATGAGGAGTACAGGGTGGGATGAGATGAAGAGTACGGGGTGGGAGGGTGGGGGTGGGATGAGATGAGGAGCGGGGTGGGATGAGATGAGGAGTACAGGGTGGGATGGGATGGGTGGGAGGAGAGGAGCACAGGGTGGGATGAGATGAGGAGCACAGGGTGGGATGAGATGAGGAGCACAGGGTATGAGATGAGGAGTACAGGGTGGGATGAGATGAGGAGTACAGGGTAGGATGAGAGCACAGGGTGAGAGATAGGAGTACAGGGTGGGATGAGATGAGGAGTACAGGGTGGGATGAGATGAGGAGCAGGGTGGGATGAGATGAGGAGCAGGGTGGGATGAGATGAGGAGCACAGGGTGGGAGGAGCACAGGGTGAGATGAGGAGCACAGGGTGGGATGAGATGAGGAGTACAGGGTGAGATGAGGAGAAGGGTGGGATGAGATGAGGAGCAGGGTGGGATGAGATGAGGAGCACAGGGTGGGATGAGATGAGGAGCAGGGTGGGATGAGATGAGGAGTACAGGGTGGGATGAGATGAGGAGTACAGGGTGGGATGAGATGAGGAGCACAGGGTGGGATGAGATGAGGAGTACATGAGATGAGGAGCACAGGGTGGGATGAGGAGGAGCACAGGGTGGGATGAAATGAGTACAGTGGGATGAGATGAGGAGTACAGGGTGGGAGAGATGAGGAGTACAGGGTGGGATGAGATGAGGAGTACAGGGTGGGATGAGATGAAGAGTACGGGGTGGGGGAGAGGGTGGTATGAGGAGTGGGGTGGGATATGGGAGTACGGGGTGGGGAGTGAGGAGTACGGGGTGGGATGAGAGGGAAGGGTGGGATGATAGGAGTACAGTGGGATGAGATGAGGAGCACAGGGTGGGAGAGATGGGGCACAGGGGGGATGAGATGAGGAGCCAGGGTGGCATGAGATGAGGAGTACAGGGTGGGATGAGATGAGGAGTACAGGGTGGGATGAGATGAGGAGTATAGGGTGGGATGAGATGAGGAGCACAGGGTGGCAGAGATAGGAGCACAGGGTGGGATGAGGAGTACATGGGACAGAGCATTTTTGGGGGGAGAGGGTGGTATGTGGATATGGGCTGGGGAGTGATTTGAGAGGGAAGATGATATGTGCTAGTGGGGGGGGGGACCCCCCCACTAGTACTCATCTTCCCTCTCAATCACTCCCCAGCCCATACCACCCTCTCCTCTCCTATCACTTCCTACGTTCACCTCGTTTCTGCTCCCCCCCCCTTACCTCCTGGTTACTGTGCAGCATGGCTCTCTCAGTAGTGCCTCTTCTCCTCCTGTACACATTGCCAAGAGGGGGGGAGGAGTCGGCTGTGACTGTGTGTTGCTCAGTGGAGAGAGAGGGACTGTACAATGACGCTGCGGGACCCCGGGCGGCAGATTGAGCCACTTTGCGGGGGCCGCAAAAAAGCGCCCCCCCCCCCCTGCAAACACCCCTCCTCCCCCCGGGGGGGGGGCCAGATTAAAAGGTCCGCCGGGCCGTATACGGCCCGCGGGCCGTACTTTGCCCACCTCTGCTCTACTCTGTTTTTTTTTTTCCTTCTGAGCAGTCTTCTCTGGCTTCTCCCATTTTGCAAACATCTGAGAGACTTCTCTGAAGGCAGCGGCCTGCTCTATAAATAGTAATCACAACAGTGTCATGATTGCCCTTGATTACTTTGGTTTCTCAGGTGCACCTTCTAATGCCGCGTACACACGATCACTTTTTGTGATGAAAAAAAACGACGATTTATGAGATGAAACAAAACAACGTTTTTCAAACTTCATTTTCCAAAACAACGCACACCATGTTTTTCCAAAATGCCGAAAGCGCGGTGACGCACCACGTGCGGCACTCTGTTCCATTGAAGCCCCATAACTTGCCTCTGGCGGCGGGTTTAAAAACGTCGTTTTCATGTTTTGCCCACACACCATCACTTTTTATGACACAAAAAACGGTTTTGAACCACAAAAAATTCAAGCGCGAATTTTTTTGGGCGTTTTTTTGACTAAAACTTGCCCACACACGGGGGCGTTGTTTTTTTTCGCGAAAAACACTAGCATATGCATAGCCCATAAGCCCATGGAATGCCGTTTGCCCTTAAAAGCCTGCAAAAATATGTGCAAAAAGTAGTTGCGTTTAGACCAATTTAGATGAGTACAGCATTTAGAGGTGTACGATTCTTCTAATGGTTTTATGCTTGTAAACATGTACCTTGTTTACATATTTTTACGCATTTACATACATTGACACATGCCCATAAAATCTGCAGTAGGGATGAGCCAAACATCCCCCTTGTTTGATCTAAAGTGCTAATTTTAAAGGCTTATATGGTTATTGCATAAAAAGTGTTTAGGGGCGGTCCTGCCCCAGGGGACATTAAAAAAAAAAAAGTTTTAAAAACTGTTTTTTAGGGAGCAGTGATTTGATAAAGCTTAAAGTGAAACAATAAAAGTGAAATATTCCTTTAAATTTCATACCTAGGGGGTGTATAGTATGCCGTATACGTAATAGCCAAAAAATAAAAACGAGGTGATCAAATACCACCAAAAGGCTCTATTTGTGGGAAAAAAAAGGACCCAAAAACTGTCCGGGTCCTTTACTTAAAGGTGCTTAAGTGTTTAATGAATGAAACCACCTCTGCTCAAGCAAAAATCTTTGCACTTAGGTATCTGCAAAGTTTTTTTTTTCACCTCATTTACTAAGAAACGTGATTATTTTTTTTTTTTTAAGTGAATATCTCTACTACAGGGGTGGGCAATTATTTTTTCGATGGGGCAGAGAAACTAAAAATATTTTGGAGGGCCAGGCCAAAAGGCTTCTCTGCATAAAATCAATTGTATTTCTTTATAAAAAGCTAAATATCATTGTTGGACCTGGTATTTTTATATAGTTAAACAAAAAAAGTGAGGTTGCACAAGAATTTTTTTTAAATTTTTGGACTGCTCCTGCAGAGAGTAGTACTTCACAGGGTGGGATGAGTAGCACAGGGTGAAGGCAGGGTGGGATGAGGAGTACGGCTGGGATGAGTAGAACAGGGTGGGATGAGGAGTACTGGGATGGGGAGCACAGGGTATAAACAGGGTAGTAATCACAGTGTGGGATGAGGAGTATAGGGTGGGATGAGGAGCAGTGTGAGGAGCATGATTGTGGGAATCTGGGATGAGTAGAACAGGGTTGATTATGAGATGAGGAGTACTTTGGTACAGGGTTGAGATGAGGAGTACTGGGATGAGATGAGGAGCAGGTGGGATGAGAAGAGGAGCACAGGGTGGGATGAGATGAGGAGCACAGGGTTGAGATGAGGAGCACAGGGTAATGAGGAGCCGGGTGGGATGAGATGAGTACGTATGAGATGAGTACAGGGTAGGATGAGATGAGTACAGGGTGGGATGAGATGAGGAGTACGGGTGGGATGAGATGAGGAGCACTTTGAGGAGCACAGGGTTGTGAGGAGCACAGGGTGAAAAAAAAGGGTGGGATGAGATGAGGAGCGGGTGGGATGAGATGAGGAGCGGGTGGGATTGAGGAGCACAGGGTATGAGATGATGGTGGGAAATGAGGAGCAAGGGTGGGAAGATGAGGAGCAAGGGTGGGATGAGATGAGGAGTACGTTTGAGGAGTACAGGGTGGGATGAGATGAGGAGTACAGGGTGGGAAGATGAGGAGTACTTGAGATGAGTAGTACGGGGTGGGATTGAGGAGTACGGGGTGGGATGAGATGAGGAGTACGGGGTGGGATGAGATGAGGAGCAAGGGTGGCAAGATGAGGAGCGGGTGGGATGAGATGAGGAGCGTTGAGATGAGGAGCCTATGAGATGAGGAGCACAGGGTGGGATGAGATGAGGAGTACATGGGATGAGATGAGGAGCGTTTTACAGGGTGGGATGAGATGAGGAGTACAGGGTGGGATGAGATGAGGAGTACAGGGTGGGAAATGAGGAGTACTGGGATGAGATGAGGAGTACTAGAGATGAAGAGTACGGGGTGGGAAAGAGTAGTACGGGGTGGGATGAGATGAGGAGTACGGTGATGAGATGAGGAGTACGTATGAGATGAGGAGTACAGGGTGGGATGAGATGAGGAGTACAGGGTGGGATGAGATGAGGAGCACGTTGAGATGAGGAGCGATGAGATGAGGAGCGGGTGGGATGAGATGAGGAGCACTGGGATGAGATGAGGAGTACTGTTGAGGAGCCATTGAAGCACAGGGTGGGATGAGATGAGGAGCACAGGGTGTGAGATGAGGAGCACAGGGTGGGATGAGATGAGGAGTACATAAGATGAGGAGTACTTGTGAGTACAGGGTGGTATGAGATGAGGAGCACAGGGTGAGAGATGAGGAGCATGGGATGAGATGAGGAGTACGGGTGGGATGAGATGAGGAGTACGGGTTTAAAAGGGTGGGATGAGATGAGGAGTACGTGGGATGAGATGAGGAGTACGTTTTCGGGGTGGGAAGATGAGGAGTACGGGGTGGGATGAGATGAGGAGCGTTTGAGGAGCACAGGGTGGGATGAGATGAGGAGCCAGGGTGGGATGAGATGAGGAGCACAGGGTGGGATGAGATGAGGAGCACAGGGTGGGATGAGATGAGGAGCATGGGATGAGATGAGGAGCACTTTGAGGAGCACAGGGTTGAAATGATGGGTGGGATGAGATGAGGAGTACAGGGTGGGATGAGATGAGGAGTACAGGGTGGGAAAAAGTACGGGTGGGATGAGATGAAGAGTACGTTTTGACGGGGTGGGAAAAGGAGTACGGGGTGGGATGAGATGAGGAGTACGGGGTGGGATGAGATGAGGAGTACGGGGTGGGAAAAAACAGGGTTGAGATGAGGAGTACAGGGTGGGAGAGATGAGGAGCACAGGGTGTTGAGGAGCGGGTGGGAATGAGGAGCACAGGGTTTGAGGAGTACAGGGTTGGGAGGAGTACGTTGAGATGAGGAGTTTTGAGATGAGGAGCACAGGGTGATGAGATGAGGAGCACAGGGTAAAACTACGTTTTGGGGGGAGAGGGTGGTATGTGGATATGGGCTGGGGAGTGATTTGAGAGGGAAGATGATATGTGCTAGTGGGGGGGGGGACCCCCCCACACACATCTTCCCTCTCAAATCACTCCCCAGCCCATACCACCCTCTCCTCTCCTATCACTTCCTACGTTCACCTCGTTTCTGCTCCCCCCCCCCTTATTTTACTGTGCAATGGCTCTCTCAGTAGTGTCTCTTCTCGTTTTTACACATTGAAAAGGGGGGGAGGAGTCGTTGTTTTTTTGGAGAGAGAGGGACGGCTCATCAATGACGCTGCGGGACCCCGGGCGGCAATGTCCCGGGTAAGCGCCACTGCGGGGGCCGCAAAAAAGCGCCCCCCCCCCCCTCAAACACCCCTCCTCCCCCCGCCGGCCCGCAGCTGGGGGCCAGATTAAAAGTCCGCCGGGCCGTACGCGGCATTTGCCCACCTCTGCTCTACTCTGTTTTTTTTTTCCTTCTGCTTTCTCTGGCTTCTCCCATTCACACTAGCTTCTCTGAAGGCAGCGGCCTGCTCTATAAATAGCACAACAGTAATTGCACTTTGGTTTCTCACATAAGCACACACGATCACTTTTTGTGATGAAAAAAAACATGGAAAACAAAACAACGTTTTTCAAACTTCATTTTCCAAAACAACGCACACCATCGTTTTTCCAAAATGCGCAAAGCGCGGTTACACCACGTGCGGCACTGTTCCATTGCTCTGTCTCACTTGCCTCTGAGTGCGCGGGTTTAAAAGTCGTTTTCATCGTTTTGCCCACACACCATCACTTTTTATGCACAAAAAACGACGTAAAAACGGCACAAAAAATATGTGAATTTTTTTGGGCGTTTTTTTGAGAAAAAACTACGTTTTGCCCAGTTTTTAAATGCGTTTAGTTGTTTTTTTTCACCAATTTAGATGATTCACACTAGTACACACATAAGCATTGGAATAGGCGTTTGCTGGCACATTAAAAGATCCTGCATAAAATATGTGCAAAAAGTAGTTGCGTTTAGACCAATTTAGATGAGTACAGCATTTAGAGGTGTACGATTCTTCTAATGGTTTTATGCTTGTAAACATGTACAACTTGTTTACATATTTTTACACACATTTACATACATTGACACATGTACACACATAAAATCTGCTTACAAGTAGGGATGAGCCAAACATCCCCCTTGTTTGAAATCTAAAGTGCTAATTTTAAAGGCTTATATGCAAGTTATTGTCATAAAAAGTGTTTAGGGGCCTTGGTCCTGCCCCAGGGGACATGTATCAATGCAAAAAAAAAGTTTTAAAAACTGCAGTTTTTTAGGGAGCAGTGATTTGATAAAGCTTAAAGTGAAACAATAAAAGTGAAATATTCCTTTAAATTTCATACCTAGGGGGTGTATAGTATGCCTGTGAAGTAGCACTTGTAATAGCGCAAAAAATAAAAACCACAGAGGTGATCAAATACCACCAAAAGAAAGCTCTATTTGTGGGAAAAAAAAGGACGCCAAAAACTGTCCGGGTCCTTTAGCTGCCTAAAGGTCCGGGTCTTAAGTGTTTAATGAATGAAACGGGCTGACATCAATCATTCAGTCATGTGCAAGCAAAAATCTTTGCACAAGGTTAGGTATCATTTGCAAAGTGAGCTTTCACTTTGTTTCACCTCATTTACTAAGAGTTAAATGTGTTTGGGGGCCTTGGTCCTGCCCCAGGGGACATGTATCAATGCAAAAAAAAAGTTTTAAAAACTGCAGTTTTTTAGGGAGCAGTGATTTGATAAAGCTTAAAGTGAAACAATAAAAGTGAAATATTCCTTTAAATTTCATACCTAGGGGGTGTATAGTATGCCTGTGAAGTAGCACTTGTAATAGCTTTATGCTTGTTTAATGGTTTTATGCTTGTAAACATGTACAGCTTGTTTACATATTTTTACACACATTTACATACATTGACACATGTACACACAAAAAATCTGCAGATGTTTCCCGTGCTTAGAACTGTCCCTGCACAAAGTGTCATTTCTGAAGGAAAAAAAGTCATGTAAAACCACTCGTGGCTATAATGAATTGTCGGCTCCCGACAATAGAGAGAAAAGTCATTGATAAAAAAAAAAAATGCGTCCCCCCAAATTTAATTACCAGGCCATTCAGGTCTGGTATGGATTTTATTGGGAACTCCACCCCAAATAAAAAAAATGGGGTGGAGTTCCCCCCAAAAATCCATACCAGACCCTTTATCCGAGCACGCAACCTGGCAGGCCGCAGGAAAAGAGGGGGACATGACTGGGTGCCCCCCTCCTCAACCGTACCAGGCCACATGCCCTCAACATTGGGAGGATGCTTTTTGGGTCTGTGACCCCTCAAAGCACCTTGTCCCCAATGTTGATGAGGACAAAGGCCTCATCCCCACAACCCTTGCCCAGTGGTTGTGGGGGTCTGCGGGCAGGGGGCTTATTGGAATCTGGAAGACCCCTTTAACAAAGGGGACCCCCAGATCCCACCCCCCCTATGTGAATTGGTAATGGGGTACATTGTAGCCCTACTATTTCACAAAGAAAGTGTAACAAATTGTAAAAAAACACACAGACACCGTTGGGAACGTCCTTTATTTAAAAAAAAAAAAAAAAAGATTCCAGCGGTGGTAATCCACTCTTGGTCTCCGCTCCAACACTGTCGGTATCCTGCGATGGGTGATCTCCTCTTTGGGGTCCAGCGATGAGATAATCTCCTCTTCATCCAGGTCCAGGATTCAGTGATGAGATGTCCGCAGCGCCGCGCATCACCTGTCTCCACCGGAGACTCCCTGGGAATGATGCAGCGGGAGCCAGTGACATCTCTTATGTAGGTGAGGGAGCAGGGCCACCCATCACATGACCCTGTCCCCCTCTGATGCAAGGGAAAACCCAAGCTTTCCCAGTGAAATGCCGGTGACCCAGCCCCCCTCTGATGTAATGGCAAACCTGCGTTGCAGGGCGGGCAGTGAGAGATGATGTCAAACATCCTTTGAGTGGAAGCTTTTTCTTATTTAGTTTCCCTTACTTTGAATTTCTTTCCAGCTAAGAGGTTCCATCCTTTTAACTGAGGATGCACACTGTGTCCCAGCTGCTGAGTGTGCATATCTGGAATGAGCAAAAAAGGAATGTAGACAGGCCTTGTTATATGAAGCTGGGAGAGAGACGCACAGCTGCCAGACTTGGCATGGTTATAATACCCATCAGAATATGCAACCAAAGTGATGTTGCATTGCGGCCATCTTGGTACCCCCACACTTGTCCACAGTAAGCCTAGTTAGAAGTGGGCAAGTGGACATCTTTGTACACCCACCGGAGTCTTGCTTTTCACAGTTATTTTTAACAGTAACTCAGCTTATTTTGTGAAATGTAAAGTGAGTTTACTGTCAAAAATAACTGTGAAAAGCAAGACTCTGGTGGGTGTATAAAGATGTCCGCTTGCCAACTTATAACTCTAGGCTTACTGTGGACAAGATGGGCGCAAAAAAAACAGCACTTAATTTGCGTATTTAGATGGGTAGCGGCTTCCTGACACCTGCCTGCTTGCTCAGTCACACACCAGCCCACTCACCAGCCTGACCAGCATTATTGCTCACTCACCGGCCTGCTCACCAGCCTGCCCATCCACTTGCTCACCCGCCGGCCTGCTCAGTCACCTGCAGGCTCACCTGCTCATTTTTTTCTTGGGAGAAGCAATTGCCCAAGTTGCCCCCCCTGGTTCCTGGACCATTTAGAGTACTCCCTATTTATTACTACACTCTGAACTCGCCCTTGTAGCCAGTTTTCAATCCAGGTACTCACCCTTTGGTCCATGCCGACCAGACCTTAACTTGTATAATAAGCATTTGTGGGGAACTATATCAAAAATTCAGATACACTACGTATACAGGCCTTCCTTCATCTAGATGGCAGCTCACCTCCCCATAGAAGGGTAGTACATTATTTTGGCAAGAATGATTTTTCATAACAGCTGGTCCACTCTGGTGCGTTCGTCCTCCCAGGGCGGCCTGGCGTGCCCAGATCTGTATAAATATTTTCTGGCTACTTAGCTGGTCACCGCTTTCTGGTGGCTTCAGCCAGACATGCTCAACCCAGCTACTGTGGTCGAGGCAGCCATGGTGAAATCATTGGAAGCACAAACATTTTTGCTTTTTCGTGGCCCCTTATCTATTGACACCCTCCATGTGCACTACGCTATGCGTGTGGGAGGCAGGTCTCAAAATAGAATGATACCCTAAGGATGCAATCTCCCCAGGTGCCCCCCTATGACTGAACCCCACCCTTGAATACATTTACAAATTGCCTGAGCCACATGCTTGGACCAAATTTGGCATCAAAACAGTGGCTCAAGTGGTGGAAAACCAATCCCTGGCCCCGCTCTCCAAATTGATCTCCGATTTCAACATCCCTCAGTCCTACTATTTTTGTTTCCTTCACCTTAGCCATGCCTTCAGCTGCCAGTTCCCACGCTCTTCCCCTCAAACTTACCCGGTCTGCTCTGGATGACCTCCTTAGATCAGACTGTGCGAGGAAACCCACTTCCCAGCTATATTCCCACCTAATAATCTCCTCTCTCCCAACTTTGGAGAAACTCTGATCTAAATGGTCACACATCATTCCAGACTTTGACAATGATAATTGGGATGACATATGGGACTTCCCTTTCAGCTCCCTTGTTTCCCTGAGGGATCATCTGATTTAGTTGGGTGCTGGTGCTGGAGTTGCGGGGGAATGAATGAATGAATGAATGAATGAATGAAAACTTATATAGCGCAGCACATGCGAAGTAAATCGCCTCTGGGCGCTTGATGTTCCTGTCTCCTTTGAGATCAAAAGAGATGCGTCTTAATCTTTCTCCTGAAGACTAGATAGTTCTCCTCCAGCCGAATGCTGGCTGGTAAGGCGTTCCATAGTCTGGGACCTTGGACAGCGAATCTCCTGTCTCCTTTGGACTTGAATCTGGCTTTTGGTATCTGAAGCCGATTTTGATTGGTGGATCGTAGAATACGATTGGGATTGTGAACTTGTAATTTTTCGCATAGATAATGGGGAGCATTCCCCTGGATACATCTATGCGTTAGACAGAGAACTTTAAAGGAGATTCTGTCTCTAACTGGAAGCCAGTGAAGGGATCTCAGTGAAGGTGAGATTGATTCCCAAGGTTTTTTCCCAGTCACAAGTCTGGCGGCCGTATTTTGAACGACTTGAAGACGAGCGATCTGGTACTTGGGGAGTCCGAGGTAAAGGGCATTTGCATAGTCCAGTCTGGAATTTACAATCGCTCCCACCACGACCGCTATGTCTTTCTTGGGAATAAAAGGCGTGAGTCTGCGTAGTAGGCGCAGCAGATGGTGAGATCCGCTGACTACTGACCCTATTTGTGCGTTCATTGTCATGTCGGAGTCAAAGATGACCCCAAGACTTTTGACTTTGGCGCTAGGGGTGATAATTTTTCCCAGAATGGGCGGCGGGATCCAAGTTGGTGTCGATAGATTCCTACGCTTGGCGTGAAACAGAAGAAGTTCTGTTTTTGCTCCGTTGAGTTTGAGATAACTCTTTGTCATCCAGTCCTCTATCAAAGAGAGGCATGTCTCTAGATTGAGGTGGTGATCCTTTTTATTGCAAATGCGGAAGTACAGTTGCGTGTCATCTGCATAAGAGTGATATAGCAGTTTTTGGCTGCTGATGATTTCGAAAAGAGGACGCACATAGATGTTGAATAACATCGGCGACAGGGGAGATCCTTGGGGACCCCGCAGATAATGTGCGTTGTTCAGAAGTAAGGGTCCTAGCTTCACTATTTGCGATCTGTTTTCCAAAAAAGAGGAGAACCAGGATAGATCGCGTTCTGCGACTTTAGCTACATTAGCCAGCCGAGTCAGCAACAGCTTGTGATCTACTGTATCAAAGGGAATCCCACAGGACTTTACCGCATATATATTGGACATGCCCGGCTATCATCGGGTATTGGAGATACTGAACTACATAACTCAAATTACCAATAAACCATTACAACCCTCCATGGTAATCTGCATACTAAGCTTGATAGAACAGTTAATCCCTACGGTAGCGTGACTCACTCTGGTTGGGTTACTCCTATTTAATGCCCGCACGGCTATAACCCTAATCTAAAGTAAACCTGCTCCCCCTCCCCTTTGGAAGCCAATAACAGCCTTCCACTCTAAAAAGACACCTACGCCAATAGAGGATGCCCTCAAAAATACGAAAAAGTCTGGTCTAAATGGCTAGCTGATCCATTTACTGCCACAGGAGTTCTCTAATCATCTAACTCTCCAGGGTAGACCTTGTCGATGATAATTGTGTGATGCTGCATAATTTTAATGTCTTGCTATAACTGGTATAAGCAAACAAGGGAAATATTGCGCTAAAGGAATGTGAATTAAATTTGATAAATAAATTATTGAAAGAATTGATGTTAAATAAATAACTAAAGCTGCAACACCTACATACTCGTGATATACATGTGAAACAAAACAGATAAACAAAAGAAGAGTTGCGCTAATGGTACCCCATAGTGAAATGTGTTAATAAATTAATAAATAAATAAATTAAATAAATAAATAAGTAAATGTGATCAACAAAGTGAATAAATATAAATACGTAAATAAATAAACCTTAATTGAACCAAATGGTGTCACATCAAGGGCATATTCCTGTGAGTGGATTGCATGGGAAAAATAATTGCACAGGAAATTAAATAAATACAATCCCCAAATTGGACTCAGGGATAATGCTACACACAATGGTTGAAATCAAAGATAAATAGTTCAAATCCAAACAAAGGCTTTGAAGATGAAAATTAGGAAGATGAAAATGAGGAGAATCCACCACCGATCTGAGTAAGGTTGGTTAGAATGAGGAGAATCCTGAAAGCACACAGAGGAGGGAGTAAGTAAAAAACCTGTAGCTGACAATACAAAAAAAGGGGGCAGGCACAGGACCAAAAAAAAAACACAGCAACCAAAAAATAGGGGTGTACAGTACTGTACACAGCATTAAATGTTATGTAGTGCTGTGTTAAATACTGCAGTATACTAACACTACACTCACATTAAACTATACTCACATATAAAGAAAAAGGTGAATTCAGCGCCAGAAAAAAGTTTTAAATAAAATTATAAGCTGCTCCTCTGTGAAGTAATATATACTATGAATTGTGTAAAATGTGAAGGTAAAGGGCGCTCAACTATAGGGTATAGCTATCAGATACCAACCTATAATTGTGATACATATCAAAATACAAAATACTGTACATACCAAAAATATATTATTACAGAAACAAGTGCTTATTGTACAATAGTGACTAATTAATTAAAAGTCCCAATATTTATGTTGTGATAAATCCAATGACAGATCTTCTTTAGCAACTTTACATATACTCTTGCTTAAGGTGATATATGTGATCCTTCACCGAACATATTAATTTGTCTTCACCCGAGGTGCTCAGAATTAAGATGCGCTTACCAAAAATATTTGACTTCTTTATTGAAAAAGAGAGTCAAATATAACGTTGACAGGATTGCGCCTGCACTCATGCTGAATTGACTGGATAAGGTTTAGTGCCTCAATCCCGGAGTTCAGGTTAGATGAAAAAAAAACGAAATGCCCATAGCGTAATACTGTTTTATTTAAAATGAATATAAAAAAGAAAATGCCAAATGGCCTCCTACATTAACCACTTCCATACCAGGCACTTATGCACCTTCCCGCCCAAGCCAATTTTCAGCTTTCAGCACTGTTGCACTTTGAATGACAATTGTGCGGTCATGCTACACTGTACCCAAACAAAATTGGCGTCCTTTTTTCCCCACAAATAGAGCTTTCTTTTGGTGGTATTTGATCACCTCTGCGGTTTTTATTTTTTGCGCAACAACTAATAAAAGTCTGAAAATTTAGAAAAATAAATACATTTTTATTTTTTTCTGTTAACTTTTTTGTAAATAAGTATGTTTTCTCTTTTAATTATGGGCACTTATATGGCGGCACTGATGGGCACTGATGAGGTAGTACTGATGGGCACCGATGAGGTGGCACTGATGGGCACTGATAGGCGGCGCTGGTATGCGGCACTGATGGGCACTCATAGGTGGCACTGATGGGCACTCATAGGAGGCACTGATGGGCACTCATAGGCGGCACTGATGGGCACTCATGGGCACTCATAGGTGGCACTGATGGGCACTCATAGGCGGCACTGATGGGCACTCATGGGCAGCACTGGGAACTCATAGGCGGCACAGAATGGCACTCATGGGTGGCACCTATGGGTGGCACTGATGGGTACTTATGGGTGGTACAGATGGGCACTGATAGGTGGGCACTGGGCATGGATTGGCACGGAGGGGTGGTACTGAAGGACACTGTGGGGTGGCACTGATGTACTTTGAGGGGTGGCACTGATGTATATGTTGCCAGTCAGTGCCCATGTGTATTTTTCTGTATTTTTGTATTTTTTTATCCTGTTTTTTTTTGCCCTGCCAGTGTGGGCATCCCTGGTGGTCAAGTGTGGGCATATGAGGGGGGGCTGCGCTGATAAACAATCAGCATGAACCCCCCCTGTCAGGAGAGCCGCCGATCGGCTCTCCTGTACTCGCGTCTGTCAAACGCGAGTGAGGAAGAGCCGTCGGCGGCTCTTCCTGTTTACATCGTGATCAGCCGTGATTGGACACGGCTGATCACGTGGTAGCGAGCCTCCGCCGGAGACTCGTTACCGAGATCGGTGATGCAGGGTGTCAGACTGACACCCCGCATCAGTGATCGCCGCGCTGCCCGCCCCCACGGGCGCGCGCGGCATGAAATTGTGCTAGACGTTTGAGAACGTCTAGTCACGATTTCACAACCACTTCCCGGCCGTAAATCTGCTATTGGCCGGGCGGGAAGTGGTTAAAATGTGCCTCCCGGCACTGGGGCTGCAGATATATCAGTGTATTCTTGGGGTCCTGCTCGCTCTTACTCCCGTGACAGCGTGAGTTCCACACAGCTCTGCTTGCTCCTCAGGCGCCGGAGATGGCGTAGGCAGACACGTGACCAAGTGGTATACAGACACTACACTCGCACACTACACTATACTAACACAATACACTATACTCACACTATACTGATACTACACTAAAACTGCACTAACATACTACACTGACACTACACTATACCCACACTATACTACGCTACAATATATACTCCGTAAAAAAGTCCTGCTTTATCTACCTCCACTCCGACAACACACTGCAAAAGATTCCTGTGAGAAGGAACCTTTTATAGTGTGGGGTGGGACTATAAGCACTGAGCCATGACTGGGCAAATTAATAATTTTTATTTTTTACAAATTATTATTGGAGAGAAGACAGGGTGGCTGGGCTCATTCTGTCATGCTTTTGGGGATCTGGGCCAATTGCCCAGCCTCCTTGGGGTATACAAGTGGAGACCACAGTCCCATCTACTTTCACAGGCAATCTGTTCTTTGTTAGTTGAGGGCAGAGGCCAACAGCACTCTGTCCTGTTGCCAGCAGTTCAGCTGGGCATAGAAGCTTCATTACATCAGCTTGTCGATGGGGAGGGAAGTCAGTTCCCTCCACTCTGGCTGACTGTTGATAACTTCCTCTCCCTTCTCCCCCTAGATCCTGATATGCTGCTTGGTAATGACTGCCACGTCCTCACCCTGGGCCTCCAGAACTGCCGCAAGTTTCAGGCAGAGGTCTTGGACCCTCTGTCTGGTTGCCAGCGCTTCAGCTGGGTTGGTTTTATAATTCTGGGGCGCTGTCTGCTGCTAAATCTCCCTTTCTTTGGTATTGTCTCCCAGGTGAACAAATTCTTGTTGGGGAGGGGGGATGGCAGCTTCCCCTCCCTGCATCTCTACAATCCACTGGGGAAGAATAAATACCACCTCCTCACTGCCACGGATGTGGAGCAGGGGTCTGCTTCTGCTGCAGGTTAACTAGGTGGTTCCTCCTCTACGGAAACGTCTAAAAAATTCCCAGTCTCTAAAATTGCTAAAAGTCTAGGGCATGGGCTGGTGGCCCTTGGGCCCCGTGCCAACACTTTGGCAAGTGACTCATAAAGGTTTTTACTTCAGCAGGTAAACCAATTAAGCATGCTAATTTAAATGATTGATTAAATTAAAACGCACACATTCGAGGCAGACCAGATGACTAAGAATGCTCTATTACAGCCCTGGACACTTGCTTGGTATGTGCAATGCATAGATTCCATCCCAGTTCTGGCCCAGTAGAGCTGGGATTAATATTCAAACTTTGAGGACCCCTGAACAAGAAGAACAAGTGACCCACAGTGGGGGCAACTTCTTATGAAACAGGACTTTGGAAAAAGTTGACCTTTTATGTCTGCCAGTCACTCTTTTCCCTCCAATTTAAAACATGGACCATGTCATAAGTCAAATGCAGTTATGGCTGCCTGACAGTTGTTTTTATAATATACCGCTTCTTTATTTACCTGTTACCAAAGGTGTTTACCAAAAGTTGAACATTCCTTTCAGAAAATACAAAAAGTTATATGCAGGTGACCAAGTCAGGATCTTATGAGTATACACTTGTTTGTATGGACGTGTGTCTGGGTGACCAGAAGTTTGGGAGTGGCAAATGCTATGGCAAATGCCACAGTAAAAAGTGTTATCAGTAGTAGTTTGTAAGTACGGAGTCCCAGAAGCTAGAGGGAGTAACAAATGAACAAATTTCATGGGAAAGTTCTTACAAGAAGTGTTGAGGTTTTATTTTACACCCCCTATCGTCCACAATGTAGTGGAAAAGGGGGTGTCAGAAACTACAAAACTCTGGCAATATTCTATTAAGCCTCTAATGCCCCGTACACACGAGCGGTTTTCCCAATGGAAAAAGTCAGATGAGAGCTTTTTGTCTGGAATCCCGACGGTGTGTATGCTCCATCTGACTTTTTCCAACAGAAAAACTGCTGGAAAAAAAGAGAGCAGGTTCTCTATTTTCCCGACGAGAAAAATTCCTAGCGGAAAAAACGTTTGTCTGTATGTAATTTCAACACTCTTTGAAATGTACCTGCCTACTCACAAACAAAATGTCCTTGTAAAAACACATAGGCAAGTGCTTACTAAAAAAAAAAAAAATACATTTATTCTGGCTCATAACAAAATAAAGATGAAGGCAATGCTGGAGAAACTGCTGAGGAATTGCAAAGCCTTTGGACACCAGGGCAGACATCAAGTATTTGAAAAATAAAAATTGGGAGCTTTAAAAGTACATACAATAGGGAGCACAAGGCCAGACTGAACCCAGGCCATCACTTTCTTGTCTTCTTTACAGTCTTCCCTCCAGCGTTCCCTCCACGATTCCCTCCTTGCTTCCTTGTAGGCTGTGGCTTTGGAGGTGTACTTTTGGCATGAACTCGCTCAAGAATTTGGGGTTCTTAAAAGCATTCATTATTTCTGCAAGACAAAACACAAGACAGAAGTGCTAATGTCAGTCTAAACTCTCCTATGCTCATTCCAATATAGGCCTTATGCTGCATACACACGATCACTTTTTGTGATGAAAAAAAAACGACGTTTTAAAAAACGTCATTTAAAATGATTGTGTGTGGGCAAAACGTTGTTTTATGTCTTCTGAAAAACGACAAAAAAAAAATTCGAACATGCTTGATTTTTTTGCGTCGTTTTTCAAAATGTCGTTTTTTGTGTCATAAAAAATGATCGTTTGTGGGCAAAACAACGTTTAAAACAACGTTTTTAAACCTGCGCATTCTCAGAAGCAAGTTATGAGACGGGAGCTTCATTGGAACAGAGTGCCGTCGAACGTGGTGTACGTAACCGCGCTTTGCAAGAGCATTTTCAGAAAACGATGGTGTGTAGGCAACTTCGTTTTTTAAAATGAAATTTGAAAAACTACGTTTTGTTTTGTGAGATAAAACAACGTTTTTTTACATCACAAAAAGTGATCGTGTGTACGCGGCATGAATCTTGAAGCAGTATAGGCCACTGATGACCCAAGTTAAAATGTTAAGTTCGGTCTCACATTCGGCGCTTCCTCCTTCCGCCACACACAGAACATAGCTACGACACATGCGTTTAAGCTTTATACGGCGCTCGCCCCTGACGTTCTTTCTAGTATATTCCCCACTCCTTCTCTTTCGGTGAGTGGGAGAGGAACATGGCAGAGATATAGCAGGAAATTTTTTTTACCTTTTCAACCACAATGCTCTACTGTTCTGACAGGATGTCCTGTCATTTAAAGCCGCTAGGGGGCGCGCGCGCACGTCGCGTTACTGGGAACACTGTGCGTGTGCCCGGCAGCCGAGATGGCCGCCGGGCACCTGCGATTGCCCAGTAACTGAGCAGGGATGTGGAGCTCTGTGTGTAAACACAGAGCTCCACGTCCTGTCAGGGAGAGAGGAGACCGATCTGTGTCCCTTGTACACAGTTAGAACACTACTTAGGACACACATTTAACCCCTTCCCCACCCCCTAGTGGTTAACCCCTTCCCTGCCAGTCACATTTATACAGTAATCAATGCATATTTATAGCATTGTTCACTGATAAGTGTGAATGGTCCCAAAAATGTGTCAAACTCAAAAGTGTCCGATATGTCCGCTATAATGTCACAATCCCGGAAAAAAAACGCAGATCGCCGCCATTCCTAGTAAAAAATAAATAAAAAACAAATCATAATTATGTCCCCTATTTTGTAGGCAATATAACTTTTGCGCAAACCAGTCACTATATGGTTATTGCGATTTTTTTTTGATTTTTTTTACCAAAAATATGTAGAAGAATACGTATCGGCCTAAACTGAGATTTTTTTTTTAATGGGATATTTATTATAGCAAAAAGCAAAAAATATTGTGGTTTTTTTTTTTCAAAATTTACGCTCTTTTTTTGTTTATAGCCCAAAAAAAAAAAAAACATACGGGCGATAACATACCACCAAAAGAAAGCTCTATTTGTGTGAAAAAAGGATGTCAATTTTGTTTGGGAGCCACGTCGCATGACCGCACAATTGTCAGTTAAAGCGATGCAGTGCCGGAAGCTAAAATTTCGTCTGGGCAATTTTGAAGATGCACACAGTGGGCCAGATTCACAGAGCCATTACGCCGGCGTTACAGGAGATGCGCGGCGTAAGTCTAAATTTGCGCATGCGTTTCGATGCGCCGCATCCCCAAAACGATATACGCATGAAATCTACTTTTTTTAGACCGGTGTAATTTCGATAGACCGGCGTATCCGTCCGCGCAAAACTGCACTAGACACACCATTGATTTGCTATTCAAATATGCAAATGAGGGAGTTACGGGGATCCACAAAAGAACGTTGGTGCAGCGCAGGCTACGCGCTGTACGCAACAGCTGCACGTTCTGTCTAAAATTAGACCATATAAAAGGTGGAATAAAATTAGACAATCCATCTACATGTCAGCTAAAGCAACACTGTTAGTGAGGAGCTGAGCAGTCACACTTGCTGGACAACAAACTTTATGCCAACATGCCAGGGGCATCCTTACTCATAGCTATACTAATGACTTTAGAGGAGCAAAGAAGGAGGAGGGCACGGAGGAGGGCACGGAGGAGGGCACGGGAGAGGATATACCGCACATGCATAGACCTCTTTGGCATGAGTGATTCTGAGGTGTATCGCATCTTCAGATTCACCCCTCATGCCATCCTGGAATTAACCACAACCTTGCAGGAGGATATCACCAGCCCAACACACCGCTCACATGCAGTGCAGCCACTGGTCAAGGTCCTGGCAACACTCCATTTCCTTGCCAGTGGCTCTTTTCAAAGAACAAGTGGAGTGGTGGCTGGGATGTCACAATCCTCCATGAGCAGATGTGTGCACCAGGTTGTCCCCGCAATCCTCAGACGCATGGCCAACCAAATCATTAAACCAACCACTGAGGACCTGCGGCTGAAGGCAATGACAGATTTCTACAGAATTGCCAGATTCCCACGCACCGTGGGGGCCAGTGATTGCACACATGTGGCACTCCAGCCCCCCCATGAGACAGAGCACATATACCGCAATCGGAAGCATTGGCATTCCATCAACGTACAGGTGATAGTCGATGCCCAAGGCCTCATATGGCACGTCCGTGCCAAACACCCCGGATCCAGCCATGACAGCTACATATACAATCAGAGCCCCATCCCAATGGAATTCGAACAGAAGGTGTATGGGGACACCTGGCTGGTTGGTGAGTGACATGGGTGGCAGGCATGACTGTCCCCCCCCATGATGCACACATCACAAGGGGCACATGCATGACTAACATCCTCCTGTCTTTTCTCTTACAGGTGACTCTGCATATGCACTGGGACCCCATCTCATGACTCCTATCCGGAACCCCCAAACCCCAGGAGAGGAAAGATACAATGAAGCCCACGCCCAAACACGTGCAGTGGTGGAGCGCACCTTTGGCCTCCTGAAGTCACGTTTCCGATGCCTGGATAAGTCTGGGGGGACCCTGTTGTATTCCCCAAACTTTGTGTGCCAGATCATTGGTGCATGTTGCCTGCTGCACAACTTCGCAGTAAGAAAGGGCCTGCAGATTGACATACGTGATGACCTGACCCCTGAACCAGACAATCCCCCCCTAACCGAGGCTACCCCGTCTTCTGAGGGAAGAGCAGCCAGGAGACAGCTCACATTAGGCATCTTTGCACGTTAAACACACACATCAAACATGGCACAATGAGAATGCATGCATGCACACCACTGTGGTCCCTAGCACAGACACATCACATCCTCATCAAATTCGATAAGCACAAGCCCACCATGCAGGACATGTGAGCAGCAACGCCACGCCACGGCTCCAATTATGTCACTGTACATTCATACACCATTCACACTGGGGAACCCTTCTCCACCACAAATGAGGGTGACACCCCTATTTCCAGCAGGAATGTCACCCCCACATTCTAAAATAATTCACAAAAAAAAAAAAAGTGTCCAGCAAAAAAAAAAAAAAATTTCCATCAAAAAAAAAAAGCCCCCCCCAAAAAAAAAGTCCAGAAAAAAAAAGGGGGAAACCAAATTAATGCCGCTGGCATGACCCGCGCCTGGGGCGCCCACGGCCCCGGCTCCTCAGGGGAGACTCATGGGGGGGTAATCCGGGGGAAGGAGGAGCAGCCCCTGGTCTCTGCCCACCTGGCGGCCTGCCCTGCAAGGCCACGGCAATTCTGGTCAGGCCAGCACTTAGTGTTGCCGTATTGGCCTGGATAGCCTGGTTGAGGGCCCTCACATCCTGCCCAATGTCTGCTGTAGTAGTCTGCAGTTCGTTTAGGCAGTTTGTAAGAGCCAGGGAGTGGCAGTCCAGGTCCCCAAGCGTATCCTTTATGGAGGACAGGCTCTCCTCCATCTGCACCAAAGTCGGGCTGACCTGTCCCAGATGGTGGGTCTGAAGGGCCTGGTCCCTTTTGAGATTGGCGGGCAGAACCTCGGCCACCCCCCTGGTCTTCTGGGATGACTTCCTGCCTCCAGCTGATGCTTGTGGCCGGGGAGAAGGGGAGGCCCTTGGGAGGGGAGCCCTGTTGGGGGAGGAGTGGGAGGGGCTACCCCTTATGAAGGGCTGGCTGCTGCCAGCCAGAGGGGAAGACTCCTCCAAAAAACAACAATCCACTGGCTGACATGACCTCCTCCTCAAACTCCTCCTCCTCCAACTCCTCCGAGGACTCCGGCCTTGTCTGGGGGTCCTCATCAGGCTGGTGTCCCGGGATGGTGCAGTCAGGCCAGATGGCCCAGCACCCTCCTGCACATCTGTGGATGACACAAAACATTCACAGGTTGGAGGATCCACACACTTGCCACATATTCCCTCCCCCCCCACACATGCTACGCACCAGATAGGAAAAAAAAAAACCTTACCTGTCATCACGGGCTCCTGACTGGAGTCATAGCCAGGCAGGCCCTCCACTTGTTGCCTATTAAAGGTGTGGGCCACCGCACGCTCCTCCGCTATGAGACCAACAGGGCATGGTGGGCCCCCTCCAGTGCCCCTGGCATGGGCTGCCATTTTGGCCAGCTTCTTTTGGACCAGACGCCAGAGATCATTGATCTTCTTTACGAACCCCTCGCGTGTCCGGGTCTCCCCCCCCCCCCCAATGAATTTACCTGGTCGGTAATGTTCTACAAAATCTCCTTCTTCCTGGCCGGGGGGGTGTTGGCACTCTCCGGGCCGTGAAGGAAAGAGGCCATATTGGGTAAGGGCCCGGGCAATAATTTGTTTCTCCCCAAAGAAAAATTGCTCTTGCGCTTCCTCAGTCATACTCATACAACAACTCTCTCCCAAACAATCACCAAAAATCACTCACAAAAACAAGCAGGAAAAATCAAGTAACAAAACAAACAAACAAAATCTATCAACCAAAAATTCTCACAACCAGTTACCAAAAAACACTATCAAATATATTCTACAAAACACTAGCTCAAACAGTCAACAAATATCACAAAGACAAGTCACAACGCAACAAACGCGAACACACAACAGAACAAAAGCACCTTGCTGTATAGGAAGGGATACAAAGGGATGTACTTTTGCAAAGGAAGGGCGTTTGTGTCTGTCTATTTAAGCTCTCTGCGTAGTTGACTAAGTTGCCCGGGTCCACTTCCAATTTCACTGATTGCGCCGTTCCCGAGTTGTGAGCATGCGCACAGAGGTGCTGACCATGGTCTGCTTCATGTGCGCATGCGCGATCCGGCCGGCCCTTCATTTGCATTGGGTCACGGGTCATTTCAATGAAACACGCCGACGTCCTTCCCAATTTGAATTACTCCCCCTTTACGCCTCGGAATTTACGTTACACCGGCGCAAATTTCTGCGCAAATACTACGAGGATACGGTGATTGTGCCTCTACATTGCGCCAGTCTAACGTAAAGGAGGTGCGCTACGCCGGTCAAAATATGCGCCAATGTACGTGAATCTGGCCCCGTGTGTCAACATGTGCTATCTTCTATAATGGGATATCAATGTTCACGTTTTGTGGGTGCAACCCCTTCCTCACAACTCACGTAGGTAAAAAAAAAGGGGTTGTAACCCCAAAACACATCCATTGATCTCCTATGAAGGGAGATAGCACATGTTGACATTAGGCATGGGATCAGGAGGGAAATCCCCATTTTGCCTCACAATTTTTGTGCATCTCAAAATGTGCCTTTTTCAGGGGTGACATCACCCCATCTTATGAAGGCAAGATCAAGACAATTTGGACACACTATATTGTCTGATATTGCCTTCAGTTTTTCAATGTTGAACTTTGTAAGTTCCAGAGTTGTGTATGGTATGTTTTAAAACATGCCTGTTTATGCAAAAAAAAAAAAATGTATGTAAAACTTTATAAAACAAGAGATGTTTTCTGACCCAAACATGTTATAATGTGAATGTGCGCAGAGTAGAAATTTTTTGACTCAACAATGGGTGGCTTCTTTTTTCAATGCTCAATACCATTGTTTGTGGTAATTTGGTGCTTACAGTGACAATGGGGGTTATTTAATAATGGAAAAAGCACTTGGCACTAGGAGAACTTAGGAGACATCTAAACGAAACGCAAGCAATACATCAAATTCAATATGATTTTAGATTTTTTATTTTTAAAAATCATCCTATATTTTCTGGCATAGCAATGTCCCCCCCACCCATCAAATATTCCAGATATTTTTGTCTCACATTACGCTTTGGGGGGCAAGCCAGGATTGCCAGCTTACAGGGCCGCCGGGGTACTTTCTGGAAGTCTTGCCTCTGGCTTAACTGTGGCCACCTAATTTAGAGAATTTTTCTGAAGGAAATTGGGCAGAATACAGCATGCAAGCACGATGTGGTTGAATTTATACTCCGCTATATTTATTGATGTAAGTAACAGGCGGAACCGTCTGGCCATTATGCCAAATGCATTCTCAACGACTCTTCTGGCTCTGGCCAGCCAGTAGTTAAAAACCCTTTTCTCAGGGGTGAGGGTGTTCTGGGGGAATGGCCTCATCAGATGTTTTCCCAGACCAAAGTCTTCACCTGCGACGCACACAAATGGAAATCCTTCCACGTTGTCTTCATCAGGTGGCAATGTCAGGCCACCCCTCTGGAGACATTGCGAAAACTTCATCTGGGTGAATAATAATAATAATTTTTGTACACATTTTGGGGGAGGGGTGTTCAAGATGAGTTTGGGCCAACAAAAAAATCCTCTGCCACTCTGCCTGAAATTAATGAGAACAAAAACATTTGTACATATTTTAAGGGGGGGGGGCGGTTCTAGATGAGTTTGGGCCCACAAAAAAAAATCATCACCAATCATGGTTATTAGAGAATGATGAAAGGAATACATTTGCATACAATAAATACATAGAATGTGATGTTAAAGGAGAAAACTTACCTTAACCTCTTGCCCACCACGCCATAGGCATTTTACTGCTACGGCGCGGTGGAGTTATTTTGGGACGACGTCCCTGGGACGTCGTCCTTCACTTCCGCGATTGCGCGTCCCCTGGGACGCGCTCGTGGAAGTGTCCGTGCTCGCCGGGTCTAGAATGACGGAGCGCGCTCGCCGGGTCTAGAATGACGGCGCGATCACAAACCCGGCGTCATTTGATGACGCCGGTTCCTCCCTCTCCTGGGTCTCCTCTCTGTACCGTTCGGTACAGTGTGTGAGGAGAGGGGGGGAGCGGGGTGTCAGCAGCTGCGCTGTGGCTGGATCTGTGACAAATGCAGTCACAGATCCAGCCATCCCTCCATCCATCCCAGCTCTGCAATACCCCAGTAATCTTCAATACCCCAGTACCCTGCAGTACCCCAGTACTCTGCAATACCCCAGTACCCTGCAGTACCCCAATACTCTGCAATACCCCAGTACTCTGCAGTACCCCAGTACTCTGCAATACCCCAGTACCCTGCAATACCCCAGTACTCTGCAATACCCCAGTACCCTGCAATACCCCAGTACTCTGCAGTACCCCAGTACCCTGCAATACCCCAGTACTCTGCAGTTCCCCAGTACTCTGCAATACCCCAATACTCTGCAGTACCCCAATACTCTGCAGTACCCCAATACTGTGCAATACCCTGCGCAATACTCTGCAATACGCCAATACCCTGCGCGATACTCTGCAATACCTCAATACCCTGCAGTACCCCAATACCCTGCAGTACCCCAATACCCTGCAGTACCCCAATACTCTGCAGTACCCCAATACCCTGCAATACTCCGATACCCTGCGCGATACTCTGCAATACCCCAATACTCTGCAATACCCTGCGCGATACTCTGCAGTACCCCAATACTCTGCAGTACCCCAATACTCTGCAGTACCCTAATACTCTGCAGTACCCCAATATCCTGCAATACCCCAATACCCTGCGCAATACTCTGCAATACCCCAAAACTCTTGCAATACCCCAATACTCTGCAATACCCCAATACTCTGCAATACCCCAATACTCTGCAATACCCTGCGCGATACTCTGCAATACCCCAATACTCTGCAATACCTTGCGCGATACTCTGCAATACCCCAATACCCTGCGCGATACTCTGCAATACCCCAATACTTTGCAATACCCTGCGCAATACTCTGCAATACCCAAATACTCTGCAATACCCAAATACTCTGCAATACCCATTTTTTTAAAGCACTCCTGTCCCCGTGTGCTCGCATGCAGAAGCAAACGCATACGTAAGTCCCGCCCACATATGAAAACGGTGTTCAAGCTACACATGTGAGGTATCTCTGCGAACGTTATGCCGCGTACACACGGTCGTTTTTTGCGATGAAAAAAAAATACGTTTTTTGTGAAGTAAAAAAAACGACGTTTTTGAAACGTCACTTTCAAAGACGATGTTGCATACACACCATCGTTTTTTTCACAAAAAACGAGGTTACATTCACCACACTTTTCCATTGAAGCTCGCTTCATAACTAGCTTCTGGGCATGCGCGGGTTGAAAAACGTCGTTTTGCTACGACACAAAAAATTCAAGCATGTTGGAATTTTTTTTTGGTCGTTTTTTTTAAGACAAAAAACGACGTTTTGCCCACACACAATCAATTTAAATGACGTTTTAAAAAACAAAGTTTTTTTTCATTGCAAAAAACGACCGTGTGTACGCGGCATTAGAGCGAGAGCAATCATTTTGACCCTAGACCTCCTCTGTAACTAAAAACATGTAACCAATAAAAGTAATTAAAGCGTCGCCTATGGGGATTTTTAAGTAGCGAAGTTTATCGCCATTCCATGAGTGTGCGCAATTTTGAAGGGTGACATGTTGGGTATCTATTTACTCGGCGTAACTTCATCTTTCACATTATGAAAAAAAAATTGGGCTAACTTTACTGTTTGTTTTTTTTAGCATAAAACTGTTTTTTTTTTTTTTAAAACACGCGTTCAAAAAATTTCTACGAAAATACCATGCGAGATAAAAAGTTCTAACCACCGGCATTGTATTCTCTAGGGTCTTTGCTAAAAAAGCATATATAATGTTTTGGGGTTCTATGTAATTTTCTAGCAAATAAATGATGATTTTTCCATATAGGAGAGGAATGTCAGAATTGGTCTGGGTGTTCCAGAACACCTGATGGCGTTCCCTGCATGTTTGGCCTCTGTATGTGGCCACGCTGTGTAAAAGTCTCACACATGTGGTATCGCCATTCTCGGAAGGAATAGCAGAATGTGTTTTGGGGTGTAATTTGTGGTATGCATATGCTGTGTGTGGGAAATAACCCGCTAAGTTGACAGAAACAAGATTTTTTTCAAATATTGGTGGGCCTTCCCCTTTGCATTAAAATTTGCATACAAAGGTAAAACACACTCATTCACCACCTTCCCTGAGGGCGAATGGCTTCTACTGGATCTAAAATTTATCTTGCAAGATTCAGCAATGGACACCTCCAATCTTCAAGTGGGTTCTTCCAAATGTCCCACTCCTACTAGCCCAATTTCCCCCATGTGGAAATCCAACAAATCTAGGCGTACAAAGACTTTACTTCCCACCTGAAACAGAAGGGTTTATTATCTCTCCTTTACCTTCACTCCAGCTCTGGCTTAGCTAAATGTTCCATTATTGACATTGCCTCTAGTCCCTGGACTTCTTCGCATTACCCTTGGGATGTGACCTTGCTTGAGTTTTCAGGTTGACCTACCTAGTATATTTTTATTTTTTATATATTTTTTTCTCTGTTTTTTTATTTATTATTCTCTTCCCCCTTCTAACTCCAGTGTGTTCTCTGTGTTAAGAGGTAGTACATACCTACCTCCATTCCAGTCTCTTTGGGAACAACCGTCTGCATTTTTGGAGATCTAACCCCCCTCACAGGTTTTTTGATTATTTCTCGAACGTTTTTTGCTTTATTTCCTGGTAAAGCTGGGGGGGATAATTCCCCCTCCCAGCCTCGCAGACCCCAGTTTGGTCGACATGTTTCTCTTTTTCTCTTCTTTTCTCTCAGTTTCTCTCTTTTCTCTTTCTCATTTGCCAGTTCACAAGCGTCTCACCATCGTCCTTGGCTGTTGGGGTGAGTTTTTTCTCCATTGTCAAGTTCTCTCTTATCGTATGCCTATTAATAACACGACACACCCATCATTGAAAGTGGTTTCACACAATGTTCAGGGTCTAAACTCAGCTACTAAGAGGAGGAAATTTCTGCAGTCATATCACACCCAAAAAATGGAAGTTGTCTTACTACAGGAAACACATTTCCCCATTAGGTATTCCAAGTCCTTCCTACATGCCCACTATCCACAATTCTTCTTAGCAAACGCAGAAAGCAAAACAAAAGGGGTTGCGATTCTATTCGCCAAAACGATTAAGTTCAAGGCTACTTTAGTACACAAAGACCCAGAGGGGAGGTTTATCTTGGTGAAGGGGTTGATTGATGATCATTTATCCTATTTTATTTCCTACTACGCACCTAATAAGGGTCAAACAGCATTTTTTCGGACAATGTTTCATGCATTAGAGGCATTGTTGGAGGAAATGGTTATATTCGGTGGCAATTCAAATACTGCTTTTGACCAAAGTCTGGATAAATCAAAGATCCCATCTAAACAACTGACCCGCCTCACTAGGATTAACTCTAAGATAGCGAAATTGATCTACCAACACGGTTTGGTTGACATCTGGAGGGAACTGAATCCCACTAAACAAGACTACACACACTTTTCGAACCCCCATTTATGTTATTCCAGGATAGACCACATATTTATTCATTCTATACACATTCCTACAGTACACAAGGCCTATATAAAAGACACAGCCCTGTCAGATCATTCCATGGTGGTCATGACCTTACGTGGTCTCTTCAATAGACCTCATGTGTCCCATTGGAGACTTAATGAATCCTTACTTGATGATCCTATAACAGTAATTGAAATAGAAAAAGCACTAAAGGAATATTTCCTTATTAATGACACGGATGGAATCTCGGCGGAGACTCTGTGGGCTGCTCACAAGGCCTCGATCCGGGGAAAGATCATTCAAATAGCTTCTAAACTGAAAAAAGAAAAGGCCTCGGAAGTCGAAAAACTTGAGAGGGAGTTTGCAATTCTCAGCAAACAGCATAAAAAGGACTTATTAAAGGTTCAAATCGCACAACTTGACAATGCAAGACTTGCGTTAAACCTGGCGCTCACGGTCAAAGCCAAGAAGTCAGACAAAATGAGCACAATGTTAGCCAATAGACTCTCCCCCAAACTTTGCACATACACGCTTCCTAAAATAAGATTACAGGACAGCGCTACAACTGACAATCCCCAACGTATGTTGCATTATTTTCAGGATTTCTACGCTAAGCTGTATCAGAAGAACGATACAGCTAGGGTCGCCATCATAAACTCTTTTTTGGATAATCTTCCTATACCTTCCCTCAGTAAGGAACATATTTCCTTATTGGAAGCCCCAATCACCATTGAAGAAACTAAAGGAGTAATTAAAGATTTAAAAAGTAGGGCCGGCCCCTGGTCCCAATGGGTTTTCCACCCAATACTATAAATCCTTTCTGAACACACTCTCTCCTCGCCTCACCAAAGTTTTTAATTCAAAACGTAAGGGGGATCCGATTGATTCTCATCTCAATGCGGCCTACATATCGGTTATTCCCAAACCCGATAAAGATCCTGAACGAGTAGAAAATTATAGGCCTATTTCCCTAATTAACAATGATTTGAAGATTCCTACCAAAATTTTACCTAATAGAATGGGATCATTTATTTATCATTATATCCATAAGGACCAGGTGGGGTTTATCCCCGGGGAGCAAGACCCAGACCAAGTAAGGAGAGCAGTGGATATCATATCTATCCTCCAATCAGGGTGGGACGGGGGTCCTAAGCAGGAAGGACTTTTGCTTTCATTAGATCTTCAAAAGACCTTGGACTCCCTCTCTTGGACATATTTATTCACAGTATTGAGACGGTGGGGTTTTGGTGACTCTTTTCTGGGGCTTTTAAAAGCTCTCTATTCCGAACCAGAAGCTAGAATTAAGTTACAGGGGTACTATTCTGATCCCATCTGTATAGCCAGGGGTACTATTCTGATCCTATCCATATAGCCAGAGGGACGAGGCAAGGCTGTCCTCTATCCCCTCTGATCTTTGCCATAGCAAATTGACAATTGATCCTTTTCGTCAATTGTTCCTTTTCCGACAATTGATCCTTTGACAATTGATCCTTTTCGTCACTTCCCCATAACATCTTTACCCAACATAAGTAAACTCCTTGAGTCGTTCGGGAACATATCCGGGCTACGGGTCAACATGTCCAAATCCGAAGCTCCAAATGTGTCCCTACAATTCGCGTTAATCGATCAACTAAAACCCTCTTTCAAACCCAATTGGAGTACCTCCTCGATCCGTTATTTGGGGATCAATTTGACCCCCAAGATTGAACAATTGTACAAGGCTAATTTCCCCCCCATGTATAGCAAACTGGAGAAACGACCTTAGGTTTTGGTCACACTATAATATTTCATGGCTAGGTAAAATTCATTCGATAAAAATGACTTCTTTACCTGTTCAGGTCCCTTCCAATATGAATCAGCAGGGACCACCTTAAATCTTTTCAGGGAAAAATAGTTAAATTTATATGGGGGAAGAAGGGTTATAGGCTCTCTCAAAGTGTCCTTTATAGTCCTAAAACACGGGGGGATTGGGCCTTCCCAATCTATTCAGATATTATTAGGCAGCTAGACTGGCCCAACTATCAATAATATATTCTAAATATGAAAAACATGATTGGATAAATACAGAAAGGCAGGCGGCTCCTTCTCATAGCCTAGACTTCCTTCTGTGGTGTCCCCGCAAATCCAGACCATCGATCTTATCCCCTACATTGTCAAAATGGTTGAAACTTTGGGATGATATGAAACACCTCTCCTCTCTGACTTCGGACATTAGACCATTATCCCACTAATTTCACAATCCGCAGTTCAGCCCAGGAATGGACATAAAATCTTTCCAATGGTGGCTAGACAAAGGGATGTATAGAATTGGTCACTTTTTCACCTCCTCTGGCCCTATTTCTCTTAAGCATTGCCTGGAAAAACTGGATCTTCCAGAATCTGAGAAATGTAGACACCTCCAAACTTACCACTTTCTAACGTCCTTATGGAAAAATGAATTGAAACCACCAGAGTTTACAAATTATGAACACTAGTGTGGTCAGGGAAGGGACCATAGAGGTGGTATCTCTATCATATACCTATGAATGTCGGAACCTACCTCCAAATTCCCCTATATGGAAGCATAGGAGAGAGACTTGCAGGAAACCTGGCATCCTGGAGGATTGGCATAAAGCGGGAACAAGAGCGTTTAAAGGTATTGTGAATATTGCATCAATAGAAGCTAATTTAAAGGTCTTGATGAGATGGTACTTGGTCCCCACCAGACTGGCATTGATGTACCCCTCCACCTCATCTGTTTTTTTTTCAGAGCTGTCAGGCTCAGGGTTCCATGTTGCACATTTAGTGGGAATGCCCGAAAATTCGAAGTTACTGGAATAAGATGTTCTGCCTTATTCAGAAAGTTACGGGTACCCCAGTAGTGCAGTCTCCCCAAATAGCTCTTCTGAATGCTAACATACCTAAGATTTCTAAATATTCTCAAAAATTGATAGTCTTTATGCTTTTAGGGGCAATAGTTGTTATAGCCAAAGCATGGAAGCTTCCAAAGGTGTCTTTGGCGGCTGCCAAGAGAAAGATCTTGTGGATAATGACCCAGAAGAAATTAGTCAGCTCTATCATGAAGACCACCAAAGCATTTGAGGCTACATGGGAACCCTGGGCCAAACACATGGGAATCTCCCTGGTCCCTGGTGTTATTTGGACATGATGAGTCTCTCTAGTATACAAGCTGGCACTTCCTTTCTCTTCTTTCCCTTTTTTCCTCTCTATCCTACTCTCTTCTATCCTTTTTATTATTGTAGTTTTTTGAAGTTGACAAACAATGTTAGACTTTATCATATTTGTCACCGGTTGAAAGCCTCACCCTTTTTAATAGTTTTCTTTTGAGGGCTTTCAAGCAATTGTAATGATCTCCACTGTCTTCTGGGTGTGGCGTTTCGATGTTAGACGATTACTAGTTTTGTATTTGGGTCGCTCGTTCGGGTCTGGAGACCTCTGTTATTCCGGAGCTCTGCGATCGACCCAATTGAGAGTGCAGTCTTTAGTTTCCTGAGCAAATTAGTCGGCTCCAGGCATAGTGTGCACCCAAATGGGGCCCCTGGTCCGGCGATCATGGTTCTACACTCCACTGGGATGTCTCTTTATGTTGAAATCTCAGTCTTTCCTTGAATTCAGAGGAAGTTGTGGTGTAGCTTTACTAACAAAGGTTGTAAATGTTATTTATAATGTGGAGACCTAGCTTCACTGATATATTAGGATGTTTTTGTGCCCCAGTTTGAAATGGTGACATTATGCTGTATTGTACTGCTTTTCAATAAACTTTCTTTTTTAAAAAAAAAAGAAAATCTGAAACGAGCAGACAAGAATGCACTGAAAAACAGATACAAACTCACTACATGCACTGGAATGCAGATACTAACCCACAAGCACCAACTGAACAGCAGAAAATGATCTGAAAAGCACGAAGACCAAAAAGCGTGAATCGTCTCTCACCAAACTTTTATTAACACAAGATTAGCAAAAACAGCTCAAAGGGTGGAGCCGTTGGATTTGAACTTCCCCTTTATAGTGCCTTTGTACGTGTTGTATGTCACCACGTTTTTGACGGGCTGAATTTGGTGTGACCCTGTGTACACAAGACAAGCTTGAGGTTTCACGAACACCGGCGTACAGTTACCGTGGCCACAGAAAAATGCAAAACGTGAGAAAATCGTGCCACTCATGTTTAGGAGCTGTCAGTGTAGGTTAGTGTACATGAAGTCTAAAAAGAGAAACTAATACAGCAATCACATCTAAAAATTGTTAATCTGCAATATAATAAATGTTAACTTTCTGCAATTTTAAAGCATGATGTTAGGTATCTACAGGCATACACCACTTTTAAGTACACAATGGGACCAGAGCATGTATGTAAAATGAAAATTTACTTAAAGTGAAGCAATACCTTTTTTTTACTTCTAGGGAGTCAGGTGCTGTAGATTAGTGATGTGCGGAATACGCCATATTCGATTTCGCGATATTTCACGAATATATAGAAGAATATTCGCGAAATATTCGTTAATATCGAATATTCGTGATATTTTATAAAAAAAAAACATTTTTGCAAAATTTCGCTAATGTGAATGCGAAATTTCGCTAATGTGAATGCGAAATTTCGCTAATGCGAATGCGAAATTGATTGCGAAATTCTCGTCAACACGCGAAAACGGAGATCATTTCCTGGATTACTAAACTAATATGCACTAAACACTAACTCTACTTACACAAACTTATATGACTAAACTAAAGCTAATTTTTTTTTTGTTTTTTGTTTTTTTATACACAAAACACAGAAGGGCAGAGAAAGTATTTGCGAATATTCGTAATACGAATATTCGGCAACATACAAGGATCGCCTCAGCTACTCGGCCCAGGGTCTCTAATCATACCAGCAATGCTTTTAGACGTTGATGGAGATCACTAGGATGTGATCTGTTTTAAAAATACATTTGAAAAAATATGAATATTCGCAATAGCGAATATTCACTGCGATATTCAAATTTATTCGCGAATACTCGAATATGCAATATTTGTAACGAATATTCGCAATGCGAACATTCGCAATGCGAACATTCGTGAGCAACACTACTGTAGATGGGAGATCCGGGCCTATAGTGGAGGGCCATGGGCTGTAGTGGGGGGTCAGGGAGTGATGTTTAAGCCCTGTACACACGTTCGGATATCTGATGGAATCTAATCCAATGGATTTTTTCATCGGATATCCGATAAAGCTGACTTTCATTAGACTTGCCTACACACCATTGGTTAAAAATCTGATTGTGTCCAACGCGGAGACGTAAAACACTACGACGTGCTGAGAAAAATTATGTTCAATGCTTCCGAGCATGCGTCGACTTGATTCTGAGCACGCATGGATTTTTGACCGATGGACTTCCCCACAGACGATCGTTTTTTTCTATCAGTTATCCATTGGAAAAATTTCAAACAGGTTCTATTTTTTTTTCACCGATGGAAAAAAAAACGATGGGGCGCACACACGATCGGTTCATCCGATGACAATGGTCCATCGGTTTGTTTTCATCAGACAAACCGATCGTGTGTACAGGGCTTTTTAGTACTGTACAGAAATCCACTTATGTTTAGGCAGCAACTCTGGGCTGGCTAGAGGGCAACTCTGGGCTGGCTGGCTGGGAGGAACTTTGCCTCTTCCCTTGCAGCCTTTTCACTGGCGACAACTCCAGATGGCAGCTTTGCCTCTTCCAGGCCATACTGCAGCTGCATGGTGTAGAAATGTCTGTACTTGTGAGCACCTTTACGTACACTAGCGGGTATGTCCATATTCACTAGTGTACATAAAGTGAGTGTACTTAAAGCAGGGTATGCCTTTACTCGACATAGCATCATCTTTCACATTATAAAAAAAAGTGGGGTAAATATTGTGTTTTGATTTATTGTATTTCCCTAAAAATTGCTTTGGAAAGACCACTGCCCACATACTGTGTGACATAAAATATTGCAATGATCGCCATTGTATTCTCTAGGGTCTCTGCTAAAAAACAGACCACCTGTCTCCGAGATAATCTACATAAGCTAATTACTAATCATTTACCAAGACTCCGAGATAAGCTCTTCTCACCTGCTATACAATACACATTTATCATCAATAGAAATTCACACAATACAGTGTCAATTAGCATCACACAATGAAAGGTTCTTGAGAGCCAGGTGAAGGTTCATTTACATGACAGTAGCAGATGACATTAAACACCTTAACAGTCCGTGTTCCCACATTGAATAAATGACTCTTTCTATTGACCGGTTGGGTTTAGAATCAACAACCTGTAATATTTCAAAATATCCTGGAATACATTGTGAATTATCATTACTGTCCCATCTCCTGTAATCCAAGATATAATTTCTCAGTCATCCTATGCCCCTAGTGGACATAGGATGACTTTAGGCACAAGAGTCATCGGTGAAGCTGAAACAGGAGTACCCCACACCATGCAAAAGCCTCTGGATCCCTCCTGTTACATAATTGCATCAAATCTATTCTGTGCAGCAGGCAAGAGAGGATGGTGAGCATGGAACTCTGGGGGTTCTTTACAAAAAGGCAAATTTTCTTTGCACTACAAGTGCAAACTACAAGTGCAAAGTGCACTTGCATAATTGCACTGAAAGTACACTTGAAAGTGCAGTCGCTGGAGATCTGAGGGGGACATGCAAGGAAAATAAAAAACAGCATTTTAGCTTGCACGTGATTGGATAATAACATCAGCAGAGTGTCCCCTCATTTCAGATCTACCCCTCAGATTTACAGCGACTGTACTTCCAAGTACACTTTTAGTGCAATTTCAAGTGAACTTTGCACTTGTAGTTTGCACTTGTAGTGCAAAGTGGATTTTCCTTTTGTAAATAACCCCCTCTGTGTCAGCTTGTCATAACTGGTGCCTGCTACAATTACTGATAAGTACATTGTAATGATTATTGCTCAGGTACCGGTGACCTCATTACAGACCTGCCTAATAGAAGCTGTACTTAGATCTCTCATTAACCAAATTTGCAGATTAGTTCTCCATGAAACTATGATCCTAAAGATATACAGCTTGGATGAAAACGAATCCTGTGGCTATTGTACTGAATTGTGTCTCACTGATGCAACTGCATCGGCTGAAAAATTTCCAGCAGGCTCCTTTGACAAAAGCTAATTGAACTATGATCTTTCGTCAAATGGAGCTGGGCTAGCAGGACAGCCCACTGAGTGAATTTCATCTGGTTTTTGGGGGAACCACCCTCAAAAATCATACAGTGTATGGCCAGCTTGAGTCTCTGGCACAAAGTTAATGCTGAATCTGCATGGTTCAATCAGTCCAATAAAATACAGCAAGAGTTGTTAATATTCCATGTTTAGTTCATACATAAGTCCATCAGTACATGGAAAGCAATAATGATGGAAGGCAGCAGCTATCCTTAGAGTATAGCCAGCTCTGTATCAAAGACAACAAGGATGAGAAAGGGATGTGCCACCTAAGTGTAAAGGTTAAAAATAGGTATTGGTGTAATTTTAGCTACGTTTTTGGTAACATTTCATTGTATATCTATTATTGCACCATTGTGATGCAGCTGGCTATGTGATGCAGTGGGACTACAGTCCCACGGCCGTCTGACATCCTTAAATAAATCCTGAAGAATAGTTCCCCCTTGGCCTGTAGAAGAAGTTGGAGCTCTGAGCACATTCTTGCTAGTCCAGCCATCTTATCCGTCTGGTGATGTCATTTACACCACGCTGGTTTGCTTTTTGGTGGCCCACAGGACGCTCTGATGACCTGCATCTGACTTTCACAGCTCTGTGCACTGCACAAATCCCGAGGGATGGATCAGAGCCTTGATGAGCTTGAAACATGTTTACATCCTGTAAGTGATTTCACTTAGGTGGCATGCTGTCAGGGAGGCTGCCTCTAACCTAATCAAAAGATAGCATGCATGCAGTTAATATGAAAAAATTATAAGTTATGACTAACTATAACACTATAGTTTTATACCACCCAACCTTTTGAGATGGGAATGAGTGACACATATTAGCAAACATATGTAGGCACAGCACACACATCCTTCCATCTGTCATTAAAAGAGAATTATACAAAAAAAAAAAAGTTAAATCCACAAGTGTTTTTTTTTTTTTTTTTTTTTTACCACTACTATTCCTTAATAATGGCTTTTGACATTTACAAATGCAGTTTAGCACTGGGAAACACTTTTTTAAAGATAAATAGTGTATTTTTATATCCAACCTTATAGATCAGATCAAAATGAGGGACAGATGAGGAGGAAAGAGGGACAAATGAACTTTGTTCCAAATCAGGGACAGACCCTCAAAATCAGGGACAATTGGGAGCTATGCAGTTTGTTTTTTTGATCACTGACACCCCCCCAGTAATGCTTTCATAAGATTTTTCATCCAAAAAGACAGTGTCATCTTTGTGCAGAACAACAAGACAAACCAGAATGGCACATGAGAGGATACCGAAAGACACAAATTTAGCAACTAAATATCTATAGAGTCCAGGAAGTAAAAGTATGCAGCATTAGTGACAGCTCCCTTGTGAGCGAAGCAATCTCTAGAAGAACACTGGGAGAAAGGCAAGGTGCGCCAAAAACGAAGTGCAGCAGACGATGCAACAAATGGGATATTTAATTAAAATCAGCCATATGGCTACTTACATTTATTTTTTTCCATAAAAAAGTTTATTGAGAGATAAAGTAACAGTACAACTTACAGAAATGCAGGGTACAGGTACGAAATTTGACTTGTGAGTACACGGCCTATGGTAATGAAAGTAAAAAATATATATTAATAAAAGCATACAGTGATCAAAAATAAGCATCCAAGGGTAACCCATCAGGCCGGGGTCAATGCCCGGAGTTTGCTACCAGATAGGCACCAGCTTTACCATTGACCGTAGGAGACTCTCCTCGGATCGTCTCAGCCTATTATTTCCAGTATTTGATTTGAAGAAGCAATGAGTAAGCATAGCCAAGAGGAGATGAAGAGAGAGAGAGAGAGAAAAAAAAAAAGAAAAGAAAAAAAAAAAAAGGGGGGAGGGATGGGTAAGGGAAGGCAGAGGGAGGGGGGAGATGGGATTAAGGGGGGGGCATCGGCGTTGGCAGTCCCCCCCAGAAGGCCATCCCCAACACGTCAGCACAGTTAAATACAAAGTCCAGCCTGACATCGGTCTGGACATAGTTCAAGCGCTATAGGCTTGATAAAGGTGAGTCGTTTTAAAGTGGGTCCAACAGGCCCAGGTAGTGGTGAATTTCGTGATGCGTTCCTGTGAGATATGGACAAGCTCCTCCATTTCTTCAATGTTAGTAATCCTCCTAAACCATTCCCCAATCGTCGGAGCGCGCGTCGAGCACCAATGTACCAGAATGCAGAGCCTCGCCGCATTGACCATGTGAATTGCCAGAGATTTAAAGAATTCAGACCTGGTCAGGTATGTATGGTGCAGGAGATGATTGTGCCGGGGAGTATTCCAGCTCGTAGGTAGTCACCTTTGTGATAAGGTCATGGACACCTTTCCAGAAAGGCTGAATGGATTTGCACTCCCACCAAATGTGGAGCATCATTCCTCGACCCTTCCCGCATCTCCAGCACGTTTCAGGGACCTCAGGTGCAAATTTGTGTAAAAGAACTGGAGTTCTGTACCAGCGTTTTTGTATTTTGTAGCAATTTTCCTGAATGGCCACATTGAGAGATCCCTTGTGGGTGTACTCATTGATACGAGCCCAGTCATCCTCCCCTAAGGGAAGACAGAGTTCAGACACCCACGCCAAATGAGCAGGGTCCGGTAGAATCGGGGCCGCCGTGCAGAAGAGTGCGATAGATACTTGCGATCAAGTGTCTCTGTGGAGTTGTCTGCGTGCAAAGGTCCTCAAAAGGCGTCAGCCGTCTCGACCAGGTAGTCGGGGGTGAGTGCGAGGAGAGAAAATGTCTCACCTGTCTGTACGACCAGAAGGGGAAGAAAGAGGATGGGGAGGCGGCCATTAAGTCCTCGTATGAGCGAGGGGAGCCTCGGAAATAAAAATGGCAAGCTTGGATCTGCTCGTGCGGCCATTCACGTTTCAGGAATGAGGATGGCAGGCCCGGCTCAAAGTCAGGGTTGTTTCTCAAGCGGGTCAAAGGCCCCGGGACCGAGGAAAAGGACGGATCCTTCATAGCTCGGGCGAAGGCTTTAAGAGAGGGCCCGAGGAAGGGGTGCTCCTTGATTTCTTGGGGCCAGTGCTGCGGAGCAATCCAGGGAAGTGAGTTAAGGGGGGATCGGGCGATAGAGTTCTCCAGGGCCACCCAACTTTTCCTGGTGGCATGCACATTCCAGTCCACAATGCGTGTAAGATGGCTTGCCAATTAATAGAGGAACAAGTCGGGCAGGCCAATGCCACCCTTGTCTTTCGGGCGGGTAAGTCGCTTATACTGGATACGCGGGTGAGAGTTCCTCCAGAGAAAAGCAGAGGCAGCAGATTTGTATGCCGCAAAAAAAGAGGGAGGCAAGTTTATCGGAATGCACTGCAGGAGATACAAAAGACGCGGTAAAATAGCCATTTTCAGGAGGGCTGAACGACCAAACCAGGAGACATTGAGGGCACCCCAATCTTTCAGGTCCTGTTTAACCTTCCGCAGGGCCGGGAGGAAATTGTCAGAAAAGAGATGAGACAGGTCTGCAGTGATTTGGATACCCAAGTATGTAATGGCCCTATCCTTCCAAAGGAACAGAAAGGAGGCTCGGCAATCCTCAACCTCGCCTCTCGGGAGGGATACATTCAAGGCGTGAGATTTTGTGTAGTTGATTTTAAAATGGGATAATTCACCAAAACTCTTAATGTCTTTCAGAAGGTTTGGTAGAGAAATTCTGGGTTGGGATAAAGAGAGAAGCACATCGTCGGCAAATGCCGCCACTTTGTACTCCCTGTCACCCACTGTGAGACCCTTAATGTCAGGGTTGCAGCGCACCCTGTTCAGAAAAGGCTCCAAGGCTCAAAACAAAAATCAGGGGGGAAAGAGGGCATCCCTGACGTGTACCGTTACTGATGGAGAAGGCCCCCATTAACCCGCACTCTTGCACTGGGAGTGGAATACAAGGCAGAGATATGCGCTAACATGCGGGAGTGGAGACCCAATGCGCTCAGTACCTCCCGCATGTAATCCCAGGCCACCCTATCGAACGCCTTCTCCGCGTCGAGGGACAGAAAGAAGCCCCGCGACCCGGAAGAGGTGAGCCAGTGGTGCAGATTCAATGCTCTGATGGTGTTGTCCCTGGCTTCCCTGCCAGGGACAAACCCCACCTGGTCCTGAGCAACCAGACCGGGCAAAAGCGGGGACAGTCGATTTGCCAGGATCTTGGCGTATAGCTTGATGTCCACGTTGAGGAGGGAAATCGGTCTGTAGTTCTGGACTAACAGAGCGTCCTTACCGTCCTTGGGGATAACGGCGATATGTGCTTCAAGCAAGCGGCCCGTCGGTGCAGACGGGGAGGCCAAGGCGTTAAAGGCAGCTAGCATTCTAGGAGAGAGAGCATGTGAGAACGACTTGTAATATTGCAACGTGAACCCATCAGGTCCTGGGCTCTTGCCTGGTTTCATTTGTTGTATCGCGGTTTGGAGTTCCCCGGGTATTAGGGGTAAGTCCAACTCTGCCGCACGAGCCTCTGGGATCTGTCCCGGCGAATATTGAGCCAAGAAATCCCTAATTGCCTCCGCCCTAGCGGCTCCCTGGGTCGGGGTCTGGGTCACAGGGTTTATGTTATAGAGCTTGGTGTAGTATTGCTCAAAGGATCTCGCTATATCTTCGTTTTTAGACATGGCAACGCCGTGAGGGTCACGAATTTGGTGGACTACATTGGAGGGCCTGGAGGCCCGCACAGCTCTTGCCAGAAGCCTCCCACATTTGTTGCCCTGTTCGTAGAAAAATCTCTGATGGAGAACATAACCCAGCCTGGTGCGTTTGTCCAGCTCATCTAACAGCAGTGAGCGGGTGTGAGTAAGCTCCTGCAGTGAGCTCTGAGAAAGAGAGGCCTTGGGTAGGGTTTCCAATTTGCCAATTTTATTGATCAGTCCGGCAATTGCCGCCTGACGGAGCTTCTTGAGTTTCGCTGCCTGTACCAAAAGGTCTCCACGGACAACGCACTTGTGTGCTTCCCATAAGGTAAGCGGGGACAGATCAGGGGAGGAGTTTTCCGCAAAATAATTGCGGATCGTGGAGTCTAGCTGCGCGGAGAAGTCAGCGTCCTTGAGTAGTGCTGAATCAAGTCTTTATCCTGGGGACCGACTCGGGGAAAGCCAGGGTAACTGAAATAGGGTGGTGGTCCGATAAGAACATAGGGTCTATGGTGGCCTGGGTTAAGTAGGTCAAGTCAGGTTGGGAGACAAAGAAATAGTCTATACGAGAGTATTTCTGGCAAGGCGCAGAGAAGAAGGTGTAGTCCTTGGTTGTAGGGAAGAGGGTGCACCACGTGTCGCAGAGCTCGGTAGGGCAAGACAGTGGTACCTGTGGAGGAGTCAACGTCAGGGTTCAGGGGAACATTGAAGTCACCCCCTAAGAGGACCATGCCTTCCTGGAATGAAAGTAAGAGCTCACTGATTTTCTTAAAGAAAGAAACCTGGTGTTCATTCGGTGCATACATATTTGCAAGGGTCGGGGGTTTAGAAGCATATTTGCCTTTGAGAAACAGGAATCTACCCTCCGGGTCTATCAAGGAGTCGGACAGGTGGAAAGGAGCGTGCTTAGATATCAGAATGGAAACACCCTTGGTCTTTGCGGAGGGATTTGTGGAGTGTAGAGCAGTAGGAGAGGGCACTACAGAGCTTAGGGACAGAGTCTGATTGAAAATTGAGTTTCCTGCAAGAACAGAAATTGGGCCTTCTGCTTAGACAGTACGGAGAGGACCTGCGAACGTTTCTCCGGCACATTAAGGCCCTTCACATTAAGAGACACACACTTCAGCGAGAGGGGAGATCGGGGTTGTGAGGTCATACTCATACTGGAGCCTAAAGAAAGGAGTAAACACTTAGCACAAAATCCACCAAAGTAAGTGCGGGTGCAGATGACCACCCAGTGAGGGAGACCACCGACACCGTAACAAAGACAAACAGATGGGGATTTGAGGGGGGGAAGGGGGGGGCAGGGGGGGGCGGGGAGAGAGAGAGGGAAGGTGGGTAAAGGAGGAGAGAAAAGAAAGTGTGCAGAAGCGGCCTACACCTTGGAGTGGGGACAAGGGGGGAGAAATACCAGAGGTGGGGATAGAAAGTCTAGTCCACCTGGGGATTAGAGGGCTGGAGTGTCAGCAGGCCCTATAAGGTTCTGCTGCTGGGGGACAGTAAATCTAACCAGGAGCAAAGGCTGTAACGAGATAGATGAGAGGGCATATGGTATTGTAGTGGGGAACTATCAAGAGGCGGTGAAGGAGCTAGGAGGGCAGGGGCAGAGAGCGTGTGAGAGGCAGAGTTTAAGCAAGGTGAAAGGAGAGAGGAGCCATGCCGTCTGGTTGGCAGCCCAGGAGGGGAGTCATGGAAACGAAAATCCCACAATTTCACCAAAAAGTTAAAAGACATGGATGATAGGTAATCATCAAACCCTGAGTGAGAGCATGAAAACATTTACATAACAACAAGTGCAAAAACAGAAACAAAAGATCCCACCCGTAAGCGTTTAACATTAAACAGTCTGGAAGGCCTACATGAACAGGGTCCCCCGCCAGTTAATAGGAATGAGCTTGCGAAAAGCTTGAGAAAAGTAAAAACACTGCAACATAGAGACTAGTGTTGAGCAGAATATGCCATATTCGAATTCGCGATATATCTCGAATATATAGTCGAATATTCGACATATATTCGCTAAATACGAATATTCGTGATATTTTTTGGAAATGAAATGATTGCGAATTTTCGCTATCGCGAATCGCGAATCGCGAATCGCGAATTGCGAATTGCGAATATTCGAGAAATGCGGAATGGAGCATTCTGATTGGCACAGAATATTCGTGATATATTGCAATATAAAATAATTGCGAATATTCGAGAAATGCGGAATGGAGCACTCTGATTGGCTCAGAATATTCGTGATATATTACAATACACAATAATTGCGAATATTCGGCAAATGCGGAAGGAGCACTCTGATTGGCTCAGAATATTCGTGATATATTACAATACACAATAATTGCGAATATTCGAGAAATGCGGAAGGAGCACTCTGATTGGCTCAGAATATTCGCGATATATTACAATACACAATAATTGCGAATATTCGGCAAATGCGGAAGGAGCACTCTGATTGGCTCAGAATATTCGCGATATATTACAATACACAATAATTGCGAATATTCGAGAAATGCGGAATGGAGCACTCTGATTGGCTCAGAATATTCGTGATATATTACAATACAAAATAATTTCGAAATTTCGAGAAATGCGGAATGGAGCACTCTGATTGGCTCAAATATTCGTGATATATTACAATATAAAATAATCGCGCGATATCGCTATTGCCGAATAATCGCATTGCGATTTTTTCGGCAATATAAAATGAGCGCTGCAGCTACTCGGCCCAAGGTCTCTAATCATACCAGCAATGCTTTTAGACGTCGATGGGGATCTCTAGGATGTGATCTGTTCTAAAAAAAAATTGAAAACATTCGAATATTCGAAATAGCGAATATTCGCCGCGATATTCGCGATATTCGCGAATACTCGAATATGCAATATTCGTAGCGAATATTCGCAATGCGAATATTCGTGAGCAACACTAATAGAGACCCGTCACCACTGGTGTGTAGGAGAGGTATGATGTAAAAAGTATATAGGCCAGAAGTAATCCAAGGCCTTAAGTGGTATAATGGACGACCCGAAGCTACCAGCCATCTTCGTAGGAAGGGGAGCAGTATTGGGCGGACCAGCAATGAGCGGTGGACCATCGTTCTAACGGAGAATGCTTACGCCCCGTTAAAGGCCCAGGAGACGTATTCCAGGCTGCCGGCAGTTCTCCACCTCCCTAAATCAGGGGGATATAAGCCCCAAAAGAGCAGGAACAATAAGGTGATACTTCAAGGAGACATAGGTCGGCAGCCTGCAGGAATGCCCCCAGGTACGCCTCGTCTAGGCAGGTAAGTCCCCTTAGGGATCAGTATACAGATAGTCACACATTGGTACATTCATAAAGGAAATTGTGCATACAGTTGATCATCTCATTATCAGACCGGGTCGGCTAGCAATGTTTAAAGAAGCGCCCCCCCCCGGGCTTCCCGGGCACGAGGATGTATCGGGCTCAGGGAACCTGCTCGGCCAGGACACCAGGGGGGTATACCTCCAAGTCCACTATTGAGGGAGCAAACAGGTAAGCCAACCGCCCTCGGTAGATGTCCCGGACGGAGAGGGAGCCGAGGGGGAGAAGTAGGGAGGGAAGGGGGAGAAGGAGAAGAGGGAGTAGGGAGGCAGGGGAGGGAGTAGGGAGGGAGGGGGGAGAAGGGTGAGGGGGGATGAGCAGGGATGGAGGTGGGGGGGAGTAAGGAGGGGGGGTGGGGGAGGAGTGGGGGGGAGGAAGAGGGAGGGAGGGGATGGAAAGGAAAGGGGAAAAGGGGACAAGGAGGGGGAGGGAGAGAGAGGAGAAGGGGGTCTGCAGTAAACGGGCACACAATATCAAGAAAAAATACCCAACCAAGCCTATGGTGCAATCTTGAAGCATAACGTGTAACACAGACCAGGGTGAGCAATGCAGTCCAGGGGTAGTTCGTAGCTACCTGCTCAGAGTCCCGGAGATCAGGGGGGGCAGTAGGTGAAGTGGGCCGGGGTGGGGGAGTAAGAGCCTGAGAGCACCTTGCAGGAGAGGAATAGGGACAGAGGCCATGTCAGACCGGGTCACCCTCCACCGGGGGCAGAGGTTGGCAGTTCAGTGGATAAGGGAGGATCAGTAGCAGGCAATGCTCGGATAATCTTACAGGGAGCGCAACGGACAGGAGATCAGCACCCATGGGAGTACCGCCCCGGTGAGGCAATGGGAGCAGCTCGACTGTTTGTGCCTCCAGGGTCTTCCTCCAGGTAGGCACGCCTGAGGAGCAGGACTCCGGGTGTGAAGATATGGGGTAGGGGGCGGAATAGCAAGGGATACGCCGTGTTACAATGCCTCAATCGGGACTAGTGTTGCTCACGAATATTCGCATTGCGAATATTCGCTACGAATATTGCATATTCGAGTATTCGCGAATAACTCGAATATCGCGGCGAATATTCGCTATTTCGAATATTCGTATTTTTCAAATTTCGCAATAAATTTCGCAATCAATTTCGCAATTTTTTATTTTTTTTTAATTTTTTTTTTATATTTTTTTTATAAAAAAAATCGCTATTTTTTTTTTTTATAAAATATAGCGAATATTCGTAAATATCGAATATTCGTGATATTTTATAAAAAAAAAAAAATCGCGAAATTTCGCATTAGCGAAATTTCGCATTCGCGAAAATTCGCAATCGCGAAAATTCGCATTGGCGAAAATTCGCAATTTTTTTGTTTTTTATAAAATATCACGAATATTCGATATTAACGAATATTCGCGAATATTCTTCGAAATATTCGCGAAATATCGCGAAATCGAATATGGCGTATTCCGCTCATCACTAATCGGGACGTGGCTGCGCAGCGGCGCTTCATTCCTGAGGTGGAAAAGTCCAGAATGTGAGACATGGACACACAAAGTCAAGGGGGAGATCCTGTGGGGGTTCAAAAACCGGGAGCTGTAGAGCGGGATGGATTCGACCAATAGGACAGTGTTCATGGGAGGAGATGGCTTGTGAGATCCGTGGCAGGCGGTCAGCAGCCAGATTGGCCGGAGGGGGGGACCGCACAGGAGCGTGGACTGAACAAAAAACAAAACAGAACAAGGAGTCACTTACGGGCGGCAGAGATCAATAGAGGGAGGGAAGTCAGGAGTCCATACGATCTCTCCGGAGGGTAGCGAGAGGATCCGGGCTGTGGCGATCTTGGTCTCGACGGGGTGCCGGGGCTCCAGATGAGGAAGGGGTCGCCTTCCGCCGACGGGATCGCTGCCTTTGAGCTTTTGGAGAAGGATGGTGGGTAACTTGGCACCAGGGTTCTGAGGGAAAGTGGAAAGAGCACCAGTCCGGGAGATCCACCATCGGGATGTCGAGCTGCTTGCAGAAATGTTGCAGGTCGTCCGGCGAACGTAGGAGTGCAGAGCGCCCTCTAGCAGAAACGGACAGACAGAAGGGAAACTTCCAGCGATACACAATGTTTCGGTTGCGCAAAACATCCAGAAGGGGTCGCAGGGCCCGTCTGTTTTGCAGAGTAATTTGAGACAAGTCTTGGAAGATCTTCACATCGTTACCGTTAAAGAGTATACGGCCCCTCTCCCTCGCCTTCCTCATTATTTCCTCCTTCAACGGAAAGTTGACAATGCAACAGATAACATCTCTCGGGGATTCTCCATCACGGGGAGGGGGCCTCAGGGCACGGTGCATACGCTCCATCTCCACAGGGGAATCCATCGGGCGGCTCAACAACTCATTAAAGATAGAGCAAATTGCTTGCGGCAGGGCTTCCGACTCAATCGCCTCCGGCACCCCCCTCACTCTAATGTTGTGCCTGCGGCCTCTGTTGTCGAGGTCCCTCGACGTGGCGATGGAGGTCAAACAGGTATGATAGCTGGGCGTCATGAGCATGTTGCACTTGCCTAATGGTGGCCGAGTGGAGCTGTGCCGTTTGCTCAACCTCCCCGAGGCGGGATGCTACCGTGCGGAACTCGGTTTTCAAGTCCAGGATGGCGGCCGACAAGGTGGTGGTAATGTCAGAGGCAACCCTGTTGAGGTCAGAGAGGCTGACCGATGGCCTCACAGATGATCCAGCGTGGCCGTCTAGGGGTTCCCGGTCCTCCGACTGGGAGTCAGATGCTACGCTCGGCGATGTAGGCCCTGCAGCCTGTGAGGCCACGTGTGAGTCAGAGCGGAGAGAGCGAAATAGCTCGGGGATATTGCGGCCAGGTTGTAGTCCAGTCTCCTTCGGTGCCCGGGATGCCGAGGCACTCCGGTGGGATTTGCCCATGATAAATTAGCTCAGTAGTTCCCCAGAAAGGTAGAAAATTCTCCTCTATCTTCAGGAGCCGACGGACTAAGCAGCCATCACTTTGCCCGGCCAGGCCACGCCCCTTACATTTATATAAAGATCTATAGGCATAAAACAGTTAGACATGTGCACACTGAAACATTTTGTTTACGTAATTTCATTTTCGTCCGAAAAATAAATTTATTTTGTTACTCCCGAAATTTGTTTTTATTTATTTCGTTTTTTCGTTAAAAAAAATTGCATTCGTCGAAAAATTCTAATTAGGGTCAAATCTGTCATTGAAGGCTTAAGGTGTCTGTCGAATGTTCTAAGAAAAAAAATTTAAAATAAAGATTCGACAGAATCTTAAAAAAAAAAAAAAAAAAAAAAAAATTGACTCTTCACGTCTCTCTATGTCGAATCTTCATGTCTCTCTATGTCAAATCTTTTCTCTTGATGTAGAATAATATTGGACTAATAGAGTTAAGGTTAGGCACATTCGCTCGCAACTAAAATAAAAATAAAGCATTTGTTTATGTCGGATATTTTGTTTTTCATTTTCTGTGCTTTCGTTATCGTTTGTTAAAACGATAACGAAAATACCTGAAATTCGGACGAAAATGCATTCGGACGAAAACGAATGTCTAATAACAGTAAAATACTGTGGTCACTCTGTGGTACACCACCATACAGCATTACTGGATGGTGGTGAGTAGATGTTATCATGAGAGGAGAGTAACAACCGGCCAGACATCTGTCATCTTTGTTCAGACACAATCCAGGATCTTTCTGGAGAAAAAAAGACACAGATAACACAGTCATGCCTTTGCCTGTGCATTTCCTGCCTGCCACAGATTAGCCCTTTTCTGCAGTATCTTCCCTTGTGACTTGCTATAAAGTTACAATGTCACAGTTTGATCAACGAGGGAATGGTTCCTTTTGCCTGCAGCAGACTGATAACACTGAATAAATTGTTAATATATTTTAATATATAGCAAATATATTTATTTTGAAAGTGTCTAATAGGATTACTTTGAATGTGCATTATATTTTATATATTGGCACCTAGTGCATTGATGCAATGGAAAATAGCAGGAAACGGATGGACGGCCGCACACCAAAGAACTCTTGAGTTGTCTTTATTGAAGAAACATGAGCAAACACCGCAAATACACAGCAAGAATCATATACAGCTGACATGTTTCACACTTGGTCAGTGCTTATTCATGGCCATGAATAAGCACTGACCAAGTGTGAAACGCGTCGGCTGTATATGATTCTTGCTGTGTATTTGCAGTGTTTGCTCATGTTTCTTCAATAAAGACAACTCAAGAGTTCTTTGGAGTGCGGCCGTCCATCCGTTTCCTGCTATTTTCCATTGCCTAGTGCATTGCCAGCACCCATATTTACCTGGGCCTATCCGTGGTTGCATTTGGGACCTCCCTGGAGCGGTGAACCCCATTTCGCTTTGTTCTTTGGATCAGTGCATTGATGCAGCCTGGCCGAATCAAAGCGGCTCTCATTCTCACACCCATGCTTACTATCATTTTTAGACATGTGCACAGCAAAGATTTTCGTATTATTTGGTTCCGTTTCGTATCGTTCCGTAGGTTCGTACCGATTCGTAATTTCGTAAGACGCCCGTTTTCCTGTTCGTTCCCATTCGTATTTCGTACGACGCGATTTTTTCGTATTCCGATCATTTTGTATTTTGATTACCGTTTTATTTTTGTACATGCGGGATGATTAGTTATTCTGTTTAATTTATTGTGGTTTCTTGTTAGACAATAATTTTCGTGAATTTTCATCATTTTGTACTTTCGTAAATATATTGCGGGATTCGCGGTGCTTTCAACACGTGGCTCATCCATATTAACTATTGTTAAGCCCCGTACACTTGGTCAGACTTTTTTGCCAACAAACATAAAAACGAACGTTTTCTGTTCGTTTACAAAAAATCCATTTGTTTGCAAGCTCCATCAGAAAACCATTTTTGGGTTCAAAGGTCTGACCAACTGATCTCCCTTCAGACAAAAATACACGGAAACGTTTTTTTGGCTTTACTGTACTCGGCAGTCGGCACAAAAGAGAAGCTGATTCACTAACTACACACACATTTACTGCCCATTAAAAAAAAACGAATCACGTACACAAATTTACAAACAGACCAAAAAAAACGGATTTACAAAACACACAAATGAAAATATGAACATACGACTGAAAATACGAACAGAAAATGGATTTAAAATACAGAATGCAAATCATTCGTTATAGATGTCATTTTCGTTCTTTTGCCTTTTCCGTTTTGTTGTATTTTCGTAAGATTATCGTATCGTTCGTTCGTATTTGCGCTTGTTCGTTATGCGGCTCATTCGTAATCCTGTCGTTTTCATATTTTGGTGCTTTCATTTTTTCGTATGTACACATTATTCCGCGGGTACGAAAATGAACAAATTCGTACGAAAATACATTTGTTACAAACGGGAACGCACATATCTAATAATTTTTGTAGTTTGCTGTTTGTATTATTCTTAATGGTCTAATTGTCATATTTGTGTACCGATAACTGAAAATCTGGAAGGACATCTGCAGAGATTACATTTATATATTTTTAAATAAAATAGACACACACAGACTCAATGGCCATTCTGCTAGTTCAGCAGCAGCCTAGAAGAAAATATCATCTGCTCATTAATATCTATGACAGAACACAAGTGTTCCATGCTTTATTAACCAGAGTACAGAAGTGTCAAACAATGAACGATCCAGCAGAAAAAAGAAAGCATGGCAATCCAAGACTGATCCATGATTTATCTTCCAACTGCATGCTATACGGGTCATTTTTACTCAGGTTCCGTGCCTCTTATCAATAAAGCTACAGCTTTTTTTAAATGGTCTCAATGTATGAGTTATAGTAGGGTTAATTTTTTGTTGTATTTTGTGTGAATAATTCCATGTATTTCGTAAAGCACTGGATAATATGTCTGCACTACAAAAATACATTAAATAAATAAAACATATGCTCAGAAAAACATGTTTCAAGGGCAGATGTCATTACATAAAAAAATACATTTGCCTAGGGAAGAATGTATATACTGCAAAACCCCTGAGTAAAATCATAAAATGATTTTATTAATTTAAGTTGTGGGAAAACATTTTTCAGCCCTTAGGAAGCTTTTGGCCTTCTGCATGAATGGCTTTTAATATGTGATCTGGTGTTAATTTACTGTAAGCCATAAATATAAAAAGCAAGGCTTATCAAACAACACATACAGTATGGCATTTTACATGGCCATTAGCCATACTGTACATTTATGCAACAAAAGGCTTAAAGACTAATTTTAGTTCAAATTAAAGCAAAAAATAAATAAAAAATCAGCAAATACATTCAATGTCAAGTGTCCCTTGTGGTTCTGGCTGTTCTCTTAGTTTAAATCTGCCCCCCCCCCCCGGCCAAATACCTACAGACATAATTTTTTTGGCAATGTAGGAGTTATTATGAGCACTGGACTTGTCACAGACACTTGTCAAGAGTAGCGATGAGCCAAACTTTCCTGGGTTCAGTTTGCAGTAGAAAATGCGAACAGGCAAAAACTTTGTTCGAACACGTGAACACTGTTAAAGTCTATGGGACACGAACGTGAAAAATCAAAAGTGCTAATTTTAAAGGTTGATATGCAAGTTATTGTCATAAACCGTGTTTGGGGACCTGCGTCCTGCCCCAGGGGACATGTATCAATGCAAAACAAAGTTTTAAAAACTGCCATTTTTCAAGAGCAGTGATTCTAATGATGCTTAAAGTGAAACAATAAAAGTGAAATATTCCTTTAAATTTCGTACCTGGGGGTGCCTATAGTATGCCTGTAAAGTGGCGAATGTTTCCCGTGTTTAACACAGTCCCTGCACAAAATGACATTTCTAAAGGAAAAAAAAAAGTCATTTAGAACTACTCGTGGCTATAAGGAATTGTCGGTTCCCGGCAATACAGATAAAAGTAATTGAAAAAAATGGCATGGGTTCCCTCCCAGTCTATTACCAGGCCCTGGTCAAGTAATTCTGGGAGGACATCCCTGGGGTGCTTTTACCAACTCACCGCTACGATCGAAGCCAGGGTTATTTTTTTTTTATTTCAGGCTTCCCAGCCTAGAGGTAAGATGTGGGGTCTTGTTCTCACTGTAAAGAGAACCTGTCATGCCACATTCCTATTACAAGGGATGTTTATATTCCTTATAATAGGAATAAAAGTGATCAAAAAATGTATTTTTGGGAAAAAAAGTGTCAAACTAAAATAAATAAAGTAAAATTAACAATACATTTTTTTTTTAAAGTGCCCCTGTCCCCGTGTGCTCGCATGCAGAAGCGAACGCATATGTAATTCCCGCCGGCATATAAAAACAGTGTTCAAGCTACACATGTGAGGTATCGCTGCAAACTTTAGAGCAAGAGCAATCATTTTGGCCCTATAACTCCTCTGTAACTAAAAACATGTAACCGATAAAAATAATTAAAGCGTCGCCTATGGGGATTTTAAAGTAGCGAAGTTTGGCGCCATTCCATGAGCGTGTGCAATTTTGAAGGGTGACATGTTGGGTATCTATGTACTCGACGTAACTTCATGTTTCATATTACACAAACACATTGGGCTTTACTGTTTTGTTGTTTTTTTAAGCACAATTTTTTTTTTTTTAAACACGCATTTGAAAAATTGCTGCGCAAATACCGTGCAAGATAAAAAGTTGTAATGACCACTTTTGTATTCTCTAGGTTCTTTGCTAAAAAAGCATATATATATATTATGTTTTGGGACTTATTTTTACAAATAAATTATGATTTTTACAAAGAGAAATATGTGGGTGCTCCAGCAGAAGGTGCTCCCTGTATGTTGGGCCTCTAATGTGGCCAATTTAATAGTCTAACATATGTGGTATCCAACTCGCGAATGCAGAATGTGTCTTGGGTATGTGTGAAGAAACTGTGTGAATAACCAGCTAATATGACTTGTGTGAAAAAAAATTTTAAAAAAATCATTTTGCAAATTTGGGGAAAAAAATACAACTAACACCATGACTCTTTCTAATTACCTTGAATGTCTTCTTTCCAATTTTGGGGGCTTTTTTTTTGGCATTTAGGGTCTCAAGAAATGAGATGAGCTTCAGTACAGGTGTGAATTTTCATTTACCATAGTTGTGGACTTTTTTCACAAAGACCAAATTTACACTATTTGTAATAAAAAATAAAAAAATTTGGCTGTATGAAGAAAAATTACTAATTTTCAAAATTTTATAACAGAAATTAGAACAATTCTTTTTTTTATTTTTTATTTACAGAATATTTAGTCTTTTTTATTTTAAATAAAAAATAAAAAACTCAATGGTGATTAAATACCACCAAAGGAAAGCTCTATTTATGGAAAAAAGGACAAAAATGTCATATGGGTACAGTGTTGTATGACTGAGTAATTGTCATTCAAATTGTGAGAGCACCGAAAGCTGGAAATTGATCTGGTTAGGAAGGGGGTTTAGTTGCCCAGTGGTCAAGAGGTTAAAAAAAAAAAGAATTCCAGCGATGCATTCGAGCGGAGGATACGGAGAAAAAACTAAAAAAAACACACTTGCGGAATGATGCTACACCCGTCGTGACATCTCTATAACACCTGTAATACCTGGCTAATCCTGCCTAGCTATGCCCTCCCCTCTGCAAACAGACCACGATAATCATGGCTGCTGAGCCTCTGACATTGTGGTCTGTTTGCATAATTCCATCATCTGCAGCCTCATATCCTGTTCCCCCTCCGCCCCCCTCCTCCCCCTCCCCTCGTTGTGTGTCACCTAGTGACAGTGCTGCCCCATCCCCCTCCTGCTGCAGGAATAACCTATATACATATCTACTATACTTTCTGTCTCCTCTTACAGTGCCCTACTGTCTCTGTGTATTTAAAAACATCCTCCTTTACCATACTTCACGGTGGCTCCCAGTTGTCAATTGGCCGGCCGTGTCTCCTCTCTCCTCTTATCCTTGTGTCACGCTGATGTCAGCAGGGAAACCTCAACCCCGCCCACTGCTTCTGTCAGATGGGCAGAGAGGAGACACAGCCTGTTACACGAGTGACGGAAGCAGATGTGAAATACGGTAAAGGATGATTTTTTTTAAATAAAACACAGAGACAGATGGCCACTGTATGAGGAGACAGAACGGATTATGTGAACATAGGAAAGTGGGTTAACAACCACTTTAAGCTGGTATGCGTTGAAACCGAAATACTCTAGTGAACAGGGAGTATGGATTTAAATTGCTATATCAATGGGATTCTTGCTGAGACACGCTATGGGCAGTGTCTTGCTATTCATGATTATAAAGTGGAAAGTACCTAAACTAAAGGGAGAGTATATAGAAAAAAGCAGTGCAGCGCTAAAAAACAAAAAACAAAGAAAAACAGACCAAACCAAAAATAAAATGATAATAATAATATATCAAGCCAAAAAGGCATCGTTCAAGCTATCTTGCACAAGGTATTCAGATGTAACAACTCATCAAACACAGCAAACAGGTGTCCTAAAATGGAAGTACCTGCTCATAACAAATGGACCTTGGTCACATCAAATGCGCTGTCCCTCAAAAGAGGAGATTATAGGTTCAGCGGTTGCCTCCCTTTCTCCAAAAGGCTCAGGTGATAGATGGTCCAAGCACTCTCTCACGGAAGTGGTGTCGGAAAGGTATAAAAACGACACATAGTGCTCTCCGTAGCACAACGACAGTAATATTTATTATAAAAGAAAACTACAAAATGAAGCACACAGGAAGGATACAGAAATAAAAGACATTCTGTCCTGATCAAATGAAAGCCCCCCGCACGTGTATCGTCCACAGCGGCTTCTTCAGCGGATAAGGGGCCGTGTGATTGATTATATAACAGCAAAACCTAATCCCAAATTAAACCAGCCCGCCCCCCCCCCTTCAGGTAAGGGTACGCCCACCTATGGAAACAAAACCATCACAGCGGAAAGTATCACAATAAATACACACAAAACCGAGTAGTCTGTGCTGTAATGACAGTAAGCAAGAGGTAGGCCTAATGTACAGAGGCAGCCCTCCTGTGTTAGGAGCGCAACAAAAACATGCAGTCATCTGAACTGTATATATAAAAGGCGAACACATGTTTACATATCCAAGCCCAATGTGTGAAAGGCATAATGAAGTTTTCCGCCATGGACGGCGGCACTATACAACACGGACCATAGTTGGTCACATGACTTGCATCACCATGCCTCACAACACACACAGGAAGGAGCATTCATCCTGGGCGGCACGTGTGACATAATCCGCCCACTATGCAGCCTCACAACCTCACAAGCCATCCTGGGCGGCAGCCCGTTAATAATCCGCCCATATGGGCGGCACACAACACTGATAAGACATTAACATAACACTGATAAGACCGCCCATCATGGGCAGCGGCAGCACGATAGTCACAACAAACAAGCCGTCAATCCCCTCACACACCGCTCACACTTAGAGCATAGGCGTGAAGTGGACAGCACCATAGCCATCAGTCTAGTATAGGGGGAAGATTTAGCAACACTACAGACAGATAACTGTCTGTCACCGTAGGACGAAGGGACTGCAAAGCGGGGACTCAATAGCTAAAAATAAGTAAAATAGTTAAAAGGGATCATCACCTATATCGCTAAAACGACAATCAGAATCAAATTGTGATCAGAGCAATTAGAGGACACAGCATGCAAAGACCAAAACCAATTGTGCAATAGGTGTCCATAGAGCAAAGATGAAAATAACTGTTTTTGTGTCAATAACACCCTAACTTAAAAGGGAGAGTATGTCATTTGTAGAGTATCTGTGTGTGTTGGATATTCAAAAAGATCAAAATTGTTGAATGTGTAATCAAGGGTACAAATGAATCAAAGACATATACAGTGTCTTAAAAAAGTATTCATACTCCTTGAAATTTTCTACATTTTGTCATGTTACAACCACAAATGTAAATTTATTTTATTGGGATTGTATGTGATGAACCAATGCAAAGTGGCACATAATTGTGAAGTGGAAGGAAAATTATAAATTGTTTCCAATATGTTTTACAAATACATATCTCAAAAGCCTGGCATGCATTTGTATTCAGCCTCACTGAACCAATACTTTGTAGAACCACCTTTTGCTGCAATTACAGCCGCAAGTCCTTTTGGGTATGTCTCTGCCAGCTTTGGACATCTAGAGAGTGACATTTTTGCCCATTTTTCTTTGCAGAATAAATCAAGCTTTGTCAGATTGGAAAGCATCTGTAAACAGCATTTTTCAAATCAGATTCTGAGTTTGATTTAAGCCTGGACTTTGACTGGGCCATTCTAACACAGTTACATAGTAGGCGAGGTTGAAAAAGTCCATCAAGTCCAACCTATGTGTGTAATTTTATGTTAGTATTACATTGTATATCCCTAATAGTTTTTTGAAATTATCGATGCTCCCCGCTGAAACAACTGCCTGTGGTAGAGAATTCCACACCCTTGCCACTCTTATAGCTCTCACACACAAATCCATGTGCTGGCTCTTGTGCACACAATTGCGCATAGCCATTGGCGATCACATCTGACCGCCACACCATTGGGTCCCCCACCGTGCAGTGGGTGCATGCGCACCCTCTGGCAGCTATTAAAGTGGAAGAGATATCCATACTGGGCTTTGCCCAGCCGTGCCATTCTGCCGACGTATATCGGCGTGAGCTGGTCGGTAAGCGATTAAGGCTGGGTTCACGCATGCTGCGGCCACGACTAACAGCAGGGTGTCCGGTGTGTCCCTGTTCATCAATTCAGGTATGAAATCGGAACAAAAGACGCACAGGGCTCTTTCCAAATGTGGACTGCGACTGCCCTGGAGGTGTATGAACTGGTCATGTGAATTGGATGTGGGGAAACCGCATACAATTCACATAAGTGTGAACCCAGTCTTATTAAATTGCTTTATTGAAGTCCAGCCCTGGGTGCACTGTAGCCAAAAGAGAATGATAGCATCTCAAATATTACAATGGCATTTACATAACAAAATATACATTCTTTCTGTTCCATCATTGCATTGCATCATTAAAGAAAAAGTACCTAGTTTTTAGTTTGCTGGTACTTGTTGCTTTTATCTCTATCTTAAGTACTTAAGCATGTTAGATGAGTTTTTTTCCATAATGCCAGTCATTATGAGAGTTATCTTTATAATACAGTTTCTATCATATTGCTTAGCAAAATCCACGCCTCCAAACATACTAACTAACGTCTATGAGCTGCTAGAAATAGCCGTACTTGGAATAAATGCTATGAAATGGTCCTACGAAACCCAAGGCAAGCATGTCAAAGTGCAACAGGTTTCACCCCAACTCGCCTAAGCTGAAATGGGTAGGGCTTACATATCAGCATGTAGAATAGCTATGCCTGAGCAGGATGCAAAATATGAAAGCCACTGTAAACCAATCAAAAGTTTGCCATCTTTTCATCCAATGACAATCAAACGGGTTGTCCACTCTGTTTATCTGGATCGATGTAACTATGAAAATGTGTAGTACCTAAACTTCAGCTTTAAGATTAAGTTTTAATTTGTGTAGGAGTAAATACCTGGTTTAATTCTCTTTCCCATTCTCTTAATCAATCAAAGGATTTATTCAAATTAAAACATATAGTTGTTCCACTCACATAAATAAGTGCCTTAGAGCCGGCACTGAGCTAATCCAGCCATAAATAGAAGTACACAAATGTACGAGTGTGTCCTGTTTTGCACGTGTGATGCCTCACTTTATTGCTTGCATTCCTAGCCTCGTTATGCTCCGACTGGACATAACGAGCTGGCAATGATACTGCGGCCTCTATGCATTTCGCAATAAGTTGTGGAGCATTACGAGGCTAGGAACGCAAGCAATAAAGTGAGGCATCACACGGGCGGACCAGGACACATTCATACATTTGTGTACTCCTATTTACGGCTGGATTAGCTCAGTGCCAGCTCTAAGGCACTTTTTTAAGTGAGTGGAACAACTATGGGCCGGATTCTGAAAGAAGTTATGTTGGCGTATTTGTTGATACGCCGCGTAAGTTCTAGGATGCGCCGGCATATCTTTTTTCTGTATTCAGAAAGCAAGATACGCCGGATATTTGCTAAGATACGAGCGGCGTAAGTCTCTTACGGCGTCGTATCTTAGTTGCATATTTACAGTGGCCGCTAGGTGACGCTTCCGTAGATTTACGCTTCTAATATGCAAATGAGGGAGATACGCCGATTCCCAAATGTACCTGCGCCCGACACATTTTTTTACGTCGTTTGCGTAGAGCTTTTTCCGGCATAAAGTTACCCCTGCTATATGAGGCGTACGCAATGTTAAGTATGGACGTCGGGACAGTTTTGAAGTTTCCGTTGTTTATGTTGTTTGCGTAAAACGTTCGTGAATAGGGCTTTGCGTAAGTTACGTTCACATCGAAACCAATGAGTATTTGTGGCGTAATTTTGAGCATGCGCACTGGTATACGTCCACGGACGGCGCATTCGCCGTTCATTAGAAACGCCTTTTACGTGGGGTCATGGTTGATTACCATACAACACATCCACTCCAAGCCTACTTTGAATTACCCGGGCTTACGCCGGCCCATTTACGATACGCCGCCGTAACTTAGGACTTAGCTTTGTGAATACAGCACTTGCCTGACTAAGTTGCGGCGGCGTAGCATAAAGAAGATACGCTACGCCCGCACAAAGATACGCCCAGGTACGTGAATCTGGGCCAATATGTATGTTTTAATTTTAATAAATCCTTTGATATACTACACCATGATAATCTTCTATGTGTTACATGAGTGGATATAGAACTAGCTCACAGCCAGAACAGTGGGAGTGATTGCTGATAAGCCAGAGAGAGGGAGTGGTTATCCATATGAACCAGAGGCAGATTTCTGGGTCCATCTAGTGAGTGGCCATTTTAACTGGTGATGGTATATGTACGATTTGTGATTAAGGTGGAAATACAGCTGGGCACCAATACAGGAGAATATTCACAAAGGACTGTTTAAGTACATATACATATATGCATATATTTTGTTGCTTTATGGTATACATATATTTCTTTATATTTTTTTGTGCGGCTGAATAAGGCGGCATATTAGTATTCTTTTTTTCTTGTTTCCTTGGGGCACATCCAATCTGTGGATTTGGAGTAGTAGCTTAGAATTGAGCAGACACCTGGATGTTCGGGTTCGGCGGGTTCGGCGGATCTTCGGAAAAAAGTCTGGGTTCGGGACCCGAACTTGACCCGAACTTGACCCTGAACCCGAACTCCATTGAAGTCAATGGGAACCCGGACTTTTGACTACTAAAATGTCTCTAAAATACTAAGGGAAAGGGCTAGAGGGCTGCAAATGGCAGAAACATGTCGGTAAGAGCATGGCAAGTACTCTTAAAATAAATGTGGATAGGGAAATAACTTAAAATAACATAAAAAAAAAAAAAAAAGCAGGAACCTTCCCCTAAAGTAGTGGTCTCCAAACTGCGGCCCCCAGGGCCGGATGCGGACCTTTGCATGCCTTTATCCGGCCCTTGGGAATTCCTCCTACAGATATGAAGCGCTATTCCTCCCAATGATACGGGCGATGAGGCACCTCCCACTGATACCAATGATGATGTACTATTCCTCCCACTGACACCAATGATGGGACACTAATCCTCCCACTGATACCAATAATGGGACACTATTTCTCCCACTGATACCAATGATGGGACACTATTCCTCTCACTGACACAAATGATGGGACACTATTCCTCCCACTGACACAAATGATGGGACACTATTCCTCCCACTGATACCAATGATGGGACACTATTCCTCCCACTGATAGCAATGATGGTGTACTATTCCTCCCACTGATACCAATGATGGGGCACTATTCCTCCCACTGATACCAATGATGGGGCACTATTCCTCCCACTGATACCAATGATGGGACACTATTCCTCCCACTGATACCAATGATGGTGTACTATTCCTCCCACTGATACCAATGATGGTGTACTATTCCTCCCACTGATACCAATGATGGGGCACTATTCCTCCCACTGATACCAATGATGGGGCACTATTTCTCCCACTGACACAAATGATGGGACACTATTTCTCCCACTGACACAAATGATGGGACACTATTTCTCCCACTGACACAAATGATGGGACACTATTCCTCCCACTGATACCAATGATGGGGCACTATTTCTCCCACTAACACAAATGATGGGACACTATTCCTCCCACTGACACCAATGATGGTGTATTTTTCCTCCCTATGACACCAACAATGGGGCACTATTCCTATAACTAATACCTTTTATGGGGCACTATTCCACCTACTGACTAGCGGCACTATAACTTTCATTTATTTTTTATTCCCACTGACCACAGTCCGGCCTCCTAAAATCTGAAGGACAGTAAACTGGCCCTTTGTTTAAAAAGTTTGGAGACCCCTGCCCTTGCAGAGTATCTCACAGGAACAGATGCAGTGCTGGTGTAATTAGATTTTAGAAACAGGACAGACTCCTATATATTTCTATTCCCTACAAGCACAAACAGGAAGCTTCCCCTAACCTTTCTTGCAGAGTATCTCAGAGTAACATATGCAGTGCATGCTGCACTGGCCAATCACAGCAATGCCATTAGTACAGTAGGTCACACAAGTAAAACAAATGGCGATTGGCTGCCGTGCAGCGCGCCATTACATTGCCGAACTCCGAACTTTTAGCAAATTATTCTGGTTCGGGTCCAAAAAAAACAAAAGTTTGGTATGAACCCAAACTTGACAGTTCGGGTTCGCTCAACCCTAGTAGTAGCACATTCAAAATTCTTTTGGATTTATTTTCACATTTGTTGGATTGAAAGATTCACTTTGTTTGGCACATGGCACTTTGTTGATATTTATTGCATAGTATTTGTCGATTGTTTGCACGATATCTATTGCATTTATTATATAATATTTGTTGATTGTTTACACGTTAAATATACTAAATATTGAAGTGGAATCCAATAATATTGGCACACAATATATTTAATAACCATAGAAACATTGATAATTTTATTCTATATAATTTTTGAGTAAAAAGTTCACAGGATTGGCTGTGGTCAAATATTTATATAAGTTAGCGCAATTTACGCTATACTGTAAATATACAAATCTAAATCCAACCTTTGAGGTTGCATTTTACTATATTGCAGCAGGACTTAAAAAGAATATTGATACCATCTTGGCGCCGGTTGCTTTTTCCAAAAATATACTAATTTTAATCGCACTCACCCTTCCAAACCATGTTAAAAAAAGGCCCCTCCATTTCTGTAGGTCCCCCATAATCCCTGTCAATAAAGAGCCATAGTTCCTATTCCAAATAAAAGGATAAGACTCTTTCATGCTGGTGGAATATGACTGGGTAAAAGGGTTGACTTCTCTAAATGTACAGTATTTTAAAATTAGATAGAATTACAAATTTTGATACTTCAGCCATCAGGGCAGGCAGTGATATTTGTGGAGTGGAGAGGTAGAACAATAGGTCATCAACATATGCTGAGACTTTATGTTCAATTGATCCGATGCTTGTCCCCACTGTCTCCCTGTTCTTCCTTACTTTACAAAGAAAGGGCTCCAGTATCATAGCAAATAACAGCAGAGACAGTGGACACCCTTGTCTCGTACCATTACGTATTTGAAAATAATCTGAAAGTGTGCCATTCAACTTGACTCTAGCTCTTAGGGACGCATATAGCACCGACACCCAAATCATCATACGCTCACCCAAACCTACCTCCTCAACACCTCAGTCATAAAATCCCAATTCACTCTGTCAAATGCCCTTTTCTCATCAATTGACAGTACCATTCTTGGGGCCTTATCAGGGCCGTGTTGCATGCAATGTGAAATTTGGAGAGCCCACATGGTATTGTCTCTAGCCTCACGGCCCTTCATAAAGCCCAGCTGATCTGGGTGAATTAGTTTCACTATATGATCTTGTAGTCGAAGGGCCAACATTTTGGCCAGAATCTTAGTATCAGAGTTAAGTAGCGAAACTGGTCTATAATTGGCGCAATGTTGGGGGTCTTCCCCTGGTTTAGGGAGTACAGTAATGTATGACAATAAGGCTTGAGGGGGTAATGGATTAGAGGTATTAATTGAATTAAGATACCTACATAGTGGGGGTCCTAATCTAGAAATTAATTTCTTATGATATATGCCGTCCAGCCATGGGCTTTTACCTCTTGGAAGGGTCATTATTACTCTACTTAACTTGTCAATAATAATTGGTCTTTCTATATCTTCAATCACTGTGAAGGGAAGCGAGGGTAATGCAGAATATTTGATATATTCTCAGATATCTGCCCCTTGCTTCTCCTCCATGGCGCTTGATGGTAACGATTGAATATTATACAGGGCCTCATAATATCTATGGAACTTGGTCGCAATTGCTTTAGTTTCAACTTTTTTTTATTTATTTTGAACTAGTAATTTATGAATATGCCTAGAGTCCTGCTGTTTTTTGAGTTGTCTGGCTAATAGCCGACCACTTTTGTTCCCTTGTTCATAAAACTGGTGAGTGTAGTGTCTATACTTAGTTTTAACTTTGTTGTCCATACATTGTGAAAAATTACCTTGTATGATCTATAATTGCTGAGCATAGATTCAGCAGATGCTTTTTTAAATCAACACATTTAACCTCCATAAGTTCCCATGTACAAGAAATGTCATATACATTTTTTAGCTAGGTGGTATCGGACCCCAGTCAGGCTGGCACAGATGTATTCAACAGTAGATGCCAGGTGCTGGAGGGGATGTGAGCAAAGGGGCACCTTTCTCCACTTATTGTGGGTATGCCCCAAGATTAGACCATTCTGGAAGGCGATTGCCCTATTGGTCAAAAAGTTGACCCATGGATTCATGGAGTTGACACCTCTTAATTTTCTTTTCCATGGGACACCCATGTCAAATAAATCTTATAATCTTATAGGAATAGTGTTACCCCGCATCTATTGAACGCAGCCAAATTATTGATACCCAGGTTATTGAGACAGACTCGATGTCCTACCTTGCTAGAATGGAAGAGAGAAGTCAATAATAATGGAGGCCGAAAGGTGGGTTTATGTAGTTAAAGATAAACAAGACAAGTTTAGGAAAATATGGTCAGGTTGGGAAACCTGCTGTTTAGAGATCGGATAGTAAACATTGCTAGAAGTCGAAACATATATATAGTGCCGACTGTCTCCAGGGTTTGGATGGATAAATGCCCCTGGTAGTTTTTGTGATTTGGGGGTCAATTTTTTTTGGTTTTCCCTCTCCACAGGTGTAGGTGTGAATGATACATGTGTTGGGTAAATGGAGGAATCTGACACTACCCCCCAAAGGGGAGATACATAGGTAGGTAGAGAAGGGGTTTAGAAATAAGAGAGATAGCACATATATAAGGTAGGGAAGGGCACCTAAAGAGGGGGGAACAGAAATAGATATGGTTAATATAATAACATAGAGGATATGGGTTGCCCCCAGGGGCACCCCAAGGGGGACATATTCACTTTGGGTAGGGAAGACACAGACCGTTTTTTTGGGGGGAAACCACTTCAATATGGCTCATAGAAGCTTTATACATTTTTATTTTTATTAGTGTGATGGAAATGTGGCTCGTAGAAGTCAATTTTTGACTGTCTAATAGGGAAGTAATGAATCAGTGTAAACAAAGGAATTTGGAATTGGAAAATGGGAGTTTGGACACTTTAACTTAATATCATTTTAAATTATTATTATTATTATTATTATTATTATTTGATGCAAAGTCCTTTGTTTATGTCTATGTTTATGTAAAATTATCTTCTATGATATCACTGGAATATATGTTATGTTATGCCTTTGATTGTTATGTTATATAATTTGACTAAAATAATAACAAAATTAAGCTTGAAAACCAAACAGGTCAAATTTTTCTATAAAGTCCTGTTGCATATATCAAAGTCGCCGTGACTAGAAGCCACAATCCTGCAGGATGTGTGTGTGAGTTTTGTTTTTCTTTCTTCCTAAAAGGATATACCCATAGCAACAAATCATTGCGCTTGTAAAGAGAATGCAGATGTAAACCGGTCTATAAACTCACTAATAATGCAACTTTAATTTAGCAAGGGCCAAAAAAACAGATTTTTCTCTTTTTAATTATGGATGAGGCAGTATCTGACAATAGAGATGAAATTGCTGTAAATTGCTTAAGGCTCTTTATTTAACACAAAAAGTGTCATAACTATAGCAAACAGATTTTGCCCCAAGCAGCTGCTTTGTTGCATATTGTAGTTAGGCAGCCCCATCTGCTGGGAACATATGTAAGACACAAAACAGTTCTGGTCTTCAGGGCTCTGTCTACAGTTAGCTTTGTAAAATGTACTCAGTTAATTAAGAACAATGCAGTATACAGTCATCTCATTTAGTCTCATCTGTACACAAAGCAAATTCACGTTCTTATTATGTAACATAGTGAAATGGGAGGGGGAAAAAAAACAACATATACACTGATTAAACAGAAGATTTGCAGGTAGACCAGTATGATTGTCTTGTACAGTTTTTGACTACATGTTGTTTGTTAAAGCAGTAATAAACCCAAAAGCTAACGTTCATTATCATGCATATTATAAATTCTTAGATGTGATGGCTACAATTGTTTTCTTTTTTAAAGCTTTTTCTTATTTTCATCTGGCGATCCAGCCAGTAAGTCTGCTGTTTTTCCAAAGAACAAGCACTCTTGCAGATATAGCAGTTGGAGAAATTAGACAAACCAATTACCACTGACAAGTGTGCACTGGCAGGGGTCAGCTTTTATTTATGTATGTAAAACCTTTATGCCTATGCTTATAAAGTGTGAACTGGAGTTTGAATTCAATTTTGTCAGATGCTCTAGAAAATTTAGATATCCTTCAAGGGGTTGTAAAGGTTCTATGCATTAAGGTGAAAAAAACATCTGTGGATTAGTGGCCCCCCAAGCCCCCTGTTTACTTACCTGACCCTTCAAAAGTCCTGCGTCAAGAACATGCAGGCTTCTCGGCTCATTCATTGGTTGATTGAAAGCAGCGCAGCCATTGGCTTGTGCTGCTGTCAATCACATCCAATGACGCGACGCACCGGGGGGGCGGGGCCAAGTGATACATTGAACGAATATAGCCGCCGGCTGTATCACTGGAGTGTGCCCGCAAGAACTCACCACCATGTAAGCTCACTCACATGAAGGTGGTGAATTCTTGAGAGATGTTTATAGCATGCTTTCAAATTTGTCTTGTTGGATTATCCGATCATGTGTACACAATTTCTTGGAAAAAAATCAAAGTACAAACACGCATGCTCAGAACCAATGCTAACCATAGCACAAAATTAGCAGAAGTTGCCCAAAGGGCGACGCTAAAGAGCTGAAAAAACATAGTAGTTTAGTGTATGTTGGCTGAAAAAGTTCTGCCGTCTGTATGCATACCAAGTTCACGGTCAATGCCCTTTGCTCAAATTTCCACAGATTTGTCCGATGGAAGTCCGATCGTGTGTATGAGGCTTTACACTCCTCTCCCCCCCAGACTGACAATGCTGCCATCCAAAGGTGCCCCTGTTCTCCTTCATCCAGAGTGGAGGCACTCTAATACAAGAGGAGGTGTGTTACTGGCTAGATTTCCAGGTGAAAACAGAGGGAACAAAGACTCAGGCCGAGAACCTCGTCGGGCTAAACCCATCGTTCCGCCCGACGAGGTTCTCGGCCGGCCGTCGAGTTTGTCGACCAGGCTGTCGAAAAAGGCGTTGAGCCATTAGTCCCGATGGCCCATCGAGGAAATAGAGAACCTGCTCTCTATTTTGGCTCGACGAGCTTCCCGACGGGACGCTCGACGAAAGTGTACACACATACGGTCAATCAATTATAATGAGTACCATGCAAGTGTGGATACAAGTATAGGTCCACCAAAATTACTATTAGGTAACCATGTACATTGATGCCGCAGTATAGATATAATGTCAGTGAAAAAAACGTCAACTGATAAAGCCACACAAGTAATAAAATAGGTGAACTTAAAAAATATACTCCACCTGATGAGCAGGGAGAAGAAAAAGCAAAGTCTATATTGTGTTAAAAAATAGTCAATGTGATGAAAAAAAAAAAACAGATGAGTATAAATGTCTCTGTCTTTTTAACCTGTAAATACACAGAAGAGAAGGGAAGTCTCAAGCTGTTGTAGATGTGTCAATCTCCTGGATATCGATCACTTGCACAGATCTGAAGCCGCAGGATCTCAGCGACATAAAAACACACAAAGAAAAAAACAAAAAAACTCGCATAGTGTAAAACCTTAGGGAAACTGAAAGCACTACACCCGTGTGGAACAGTCTTGCGACCGGGGGAGGGAATAGTGCGGACCCACCACCTTTGCACACACTGACCCTTACCAGATCTGGACCCCACAGGGTAGTGTCAGGCACTCAGAGAAGGGATCGTGATTCAGCAACCATAGGACATCAACCGATGACAGTGTTGGTGATACCATGTAATATAAAACCGCACATAGTGTAAAATCGAATGATATTTAATGTAAGAAAAGTTAAAGGTTGCACTTACAAGGATAAGAATCAGTAGGGCATTTAAAAACAAACAAAGTGCCGGCCGGCTGGATGGTACGCGTGCGTCCTTCCGTCTGGATGTGGTGACGTGGGAACGTCTCCTCCCAACGTTTCGTCTTCGTAAGACTTGGTCACGGGATAAGGACGACGCCCCACGTCACCACAATAGTACCCGTAGTGGGCGGAGTCAGTCAAAGAGCGGCCCCATCATCGCCATTTTGGATATGGGCTAAAGTAAGGGAAAGCGGTATAAACCTACTCATCTCTTATGTTTCTATGGAGCCGTACGAGGGATCAAATAAAAACAGACCAAAGAGGTCATTACATAGGTAAAATGGGATACTAAGTGTACCATGGGGGACAAATCGCACCAGGTGCACAACCGTACCCACAGCGTTTGGGATAGAAAATAGACTGATAATCATAAAGGCTATCTATCAAACTTGAACCAAGCCTTTTAATATGATGGTCTTATGCGGAACTCTAATCAGAATGGATGCTGTTAATTTAGTAGTGAGGAGGCTGGGCCGCCTGAAGGAGCTGACTCACAAACACTAGAGTAAACCATCACATAATACATATAAATAAAATTGCAATACATTTAAATGAAACGGTTAAAATTGCGTATCATTGTGCGCTCGTTATTAGAAAGATGCACAATCAATTTCATCATTAGAATATAGAGGGGATCGCAAATTTAACCAACTATAAAAAATTAACCCCACACAATAGACTTTAGTGAACAACATTTGTATGTACTGACAAAAAAGTTGCAGATGACCATATCAACATAGTTATAGAGGTTGTATGCAGTAACATACAGCTGACACTAGTCTAAAATTATACATCAATAAAACCAACAACGAAAAAAATAAAAAAAGGCAAACAAAAAAGGGGCGAACCAGAAAAAGGAAAAGATTTATACCCTCCCCTTCGCTTTCTCTACCCTTCCCAACTTTTTCAACATGTGCTATATCTTGATTATGAATAACACTAATTAAGTAGTTTGGCATAGAAATGAATAGGTATTATAGAACATTATAACCGGGTAAAATAACCGGACTGTATCAGGAATTGTCAATGAAACAGTTGACATCCACCTCAATGTTGAGGCCATGGGGTTCAAAACATCGCAGGGTATGTATCCAGGTCATTTCAGAACGGGAAATACTTCTGACTAAGTCACTCCCCCTCCAGTGAGCCTGATACTTCTCAATCCCTAGGAAAACAGTGCCTCTTGGGTCCTTGTTATGAACTTTCAAATAATGGTTAGAAACGGAATGATCTGGAAAGCCATTACAGATATTTGTCAAGTGCTCGTTTAAACGCACTTGTAAGGGGCGCTTGGTCCTGCCCACATATTGTAGGCCACAGGGACATTGTAACAGATAAACAGTACCTACACTCGAGCAAGTAATAAAAGACTCGATCGGGTAAACCTTGGGTGAATATCTGGACCTAAAACTCATGGTTCTTTTAGGGGTATGGTTATTCACCGTACAAACTCGACATCTTCCGCATTTAAAAAAACCTGTCAACCCTGATGAAAACATGGAAGGCATTCTTGGTGGATCCAAAATGTTAGGTGCTAACTTATTTCTTAAAGAGCCAGCTCCCCTAAATACTACCTGAGGTTTATCAGGGAGAATGTTATTCAAAATCTTGTCACTTTTGAGGACGTGCCAATGCTTCCTGAGGATATGTTTAACGTTAGCGTGTTGGCAGGAGTAATCAGTCACAAAAGGACTTCTAAATTTGTTATCCACAATAGGTTTCGGCCTGTCCTTTAAAATATCTTCCCTGTTGAGATTAACCACTGTTTCCAGGGAATCTGACAGGAAAGGGCGACTATAGCCTTTTTCTATAAACTGTCTATTAAGTCTTTCAGCCTGTTTTAAAAAGGTTGCTTGATCAGTACAGTTTCTTTTTAAACGGAGAAACTGACCCTTGGGGACAGCCTTAAGCCAGCTAGAATGGTGACAACTGTCATGCGGAATGAACGAGTTCCTGTCTGTTGTTTTGAAATAAGTAGACGTGGATAACTGATTACCCTCTATGTTGATGACTAAGTCTAAGAAGTTGATGGTATCAAGACTTGCTTCATATTTTAGAACAATCCCTCTATCATTGTTATTGAGATATTCCATAAACAGGATGAGGTCATCCTCCCTGCCATCCCATAGGAGGAGGATATCGTCGATATATCTGGCCCACAACAAAAGTTGGGGCCTAGAAGAGACATCGACGACATCCTCCTCCCACTTGGCCATAAATAAATTGGCCAAGCTGGGGGCATATTTAGCCCCCATTGCGACTCCTCTATCCTGCCTGTAGAAGTGTCCACCATGCCAGAAAAAGTTGTGAGAGGCCGCATATTCTAGTAGCTCCATAATGTAAGAAATCTGCACTTCCATAAGGTTTGAATCTCTATTTAGAAAATGCGAGACTGCTTCTAAACCCAGTTTATGGGGAATGATGGTATACAACGAAGTGACATCGGCAGTCACCAACCAAACATTGGGGGGCAATGTCAATCCTGCCAGCAGGTTAATAACATGCTTAGTGTCCCGAACATACGAGGGCATGTTTCTAACTAGAGGCTGGAGAAAAAAATCAATATATTTGCCCACCCGGGACGTAACCGAATCTATCCCACTTACTATGGGACGTCCCGGGGGGCAAACAGGATTTTTGTGAACTTTAGGCAGGTAATAGATAATGGGTACACGGGGGGCCTTGGGAATTAGAAAGGCTTTCTCCTTCGTGTTAAGAATATTTAAACGTGACCCCTTATCTATAACCTCTATGAGGGCCTTTTTGTATTTTTCTCCAGGATTGAAGAGGAGAGGGGTGTAGGTGTCCCTGTCACTTAAGATTTTGGCCATCTCATTCAAATAATCTGACTTATTTAGGACCACTATACCACCCCCCTTATCTGCGGGGCGGATGACAAGGTCCTTGTTATTACATAACGTTTTTATACCTTTTTCTATATCCTGTTTGATACGAACTCGTTTGACCCGTAAATCATCCAGGTCCTTAAGAGTAAGATCCCTAAACACCTTCAATGATGCCGGCAAATGGCCTGGCGGATTGTAGGTGGAAGAATTGGCCAGACTAGAGTGAACGTAGTCAACGGCTAAAACATTGGGGGGACCAAAGGGGTTTGAGGACAAATACCTTTGAATATTTAACTTGCGGACAAATTTGTGTATGTCCATATATGTTTTAAATTTATTAATATTTTTGGGGGGGGCATATTTCAACCCCTTATCCAAAACTATCAGCTCGGATTCTGTCAAAGAATGAGAGCTGAGGTTGAATATCCCAGTGTTAGTTAGGTTTTTGGTCTTTTGGGGCTTAAGACGCCTCCCCCCTCTAGCCCCTCTTTTAGTTCTGCCAGTCTTTTTACCCCTTGTGTTGCCCGGGGAAAACCCCAGTTTGGCTGAACAAAATTCATCGAATGGTTACCAATGTCTCCATACCCTAATTCATAAGGTGCTGAAGTAGTAGAATGGTCACCATTTTGGAAAAAAATTTCATTGCTGGAATTATCCAAATTCCCCAATGGTAAGAAACTATTGTGAGTCAAGACATTATAGTCAGGTTCATAATTTCCTGCATAGTGCACAACCTCATTATTCCTAAAGACATGAGGTGGAATGGTGTTAGGTGTCTGATTATACGGAATACCCCTGCTAGGGCCCTGTGAGGTGGATGGGCCATTACCATAACCAAATGGAAAACCAGGAGGGGGGGGACCCGTATAGTTACCACGACCCCGAGAGGGGGGATGTGCTGTACCACCTCCAGCTCCCTGTCCCCAAGGTTGGGGCCGATGACTTATGGGGGGGCCAAATTGGCTACGTTGGCTTCCATAACCTCCTCCTCCTTGATGGAGGGGTTGTGTTCCAGAATTGTTATAAATGGAACCCTTTTTAGATTTAGGGTATTTTTTTGGTGTGCCCCCTAAATTTGTGCGGTTTTGATTGCCCCTGTTTCCTGGCGCCAAAGGCAAACAAGAGGCAGCATTGGTCGCTCCTGTGTTAGCCGGTGTCACATCCATCTCGGTTGTGTTAGAGCTATTGGTTTCAGCCAAAAGTTTTTTTTGCCATTCAAAAACTAGTTTAGAATGGTAATCACTGAAATCCCTATTAAACTTCTTTTTCTTCTTGATTTTTTGCTCTCTATCTTCCTTCTCCAGTGTTTTTAAAAGGTTCTTGGATCTATCAGCATAGTCTTCACTGGTCATGAAGGGAGAGAGTTTTTCCTTGATAGTTTTAATCTCATCATCTAGTTTTTTAAGTTTAATAGTTTTGCGGTCAGTCAGAAATCTTAATAGATTTAAACCAGTATCGTTAAAGTACTTATACCAACCCTCCAGATCTATATCCCCTTTTTGGGGGGAGACTTCCCATCTCAGACTTCTAGGGACCATTTGATGTTTAAGATAAGTGTCAAGAAACACTATGTCCCATTGTGTGTGTATCTCTGAGATGGTGAGGTTTTTTAGTCTCATAAAGAGGCCCCCTATATCATTTTCCCCCTCTTTGAATGTTTCAAAGACCCCTTCTGAGTTAACGACTCGCGTGGCTCTGAACTCAAAAACATCCATAATAAATAACTATGTGGGGTGAATCAGTGAAGAAGGTGCTTATGAATGGAGCACAAGTGGTAGCTGCAATATTATTGTATACGAACAAATAGAATATAAAAGGAAATAAATTTTGCGCATACCCAAAAAAACATAACAAGTGACAGCTGCGACTCAAAAATGTTATACAACATAAAACAATAGTATAGAAAGGGTTGGAATCGCGCTAATCGTGAATGTATATCCCATGAAGGGCACAGGACGTGCTGTGAATATTAAACAAAAGTGAATAACCTGTAAACGCATACGGTCAATCAATTATAATGAGTACCATGCAAGTGTGGATACAAGTATAGGTCCACCAAAATTACTATTAGGTAACCATGTACATTGATGCCGCCAGCTTGGCCAATTTATTTATGGCCAAGTGGGAGGAGGATGTCGTCGATGTCTCTTCTAGGCCCCAACTTTTGTTGTGGGCCAGATATATCGACGATATCCTCCTCCTATGGGATGGCAGGGAGGATGACCTCATCCTGTTTATGGAATATCTCAATAACAATGATAGAGGGATTGTTCTAAAATATGAAGCAAGTCTTGATACCATCAACTTCTTAGACTTAGTCATCAACATAGAGGGTAATCAGTTATCCACGTCTACTTATTTCAAAACAACAGACAGGAACTCGTTCATTCCGCATGACAGTTGTCACCATTCTAGCTGGCTTAAGGCTGTCCCCAAGGGTCAGTTTCTCCGTTTAAAAAGAAACTGTACTGATCAAGCAACCTTTTTAAAACAGGCTGAAAGACTTAATAGACAGTTTATAGAAAAAGGCTATAGTCGCCCTTTCCTGTCAGATTCCCTGGAAACAGTGGTTAATCTCAACAGGGAAGATATTTTAAAGGACAGGCCGAAACCTATTGTGGATAACAAATTTAGAAGTCCTTTTGTGACTGATTACTCCTGCCAACACGCTAACGTTAAACATATCCTCAGGAAGCATTGGCACGTCCTCAAAAGTGACAAGATTTTGAATAACATTCTCCCTGATAAACCTCAGGTAGTATTTAGGGGAGCTGGCTCTTTAAGAAATAAGTTAGCACCTAACATTTTGGATCCACCAAGAATGCCTTCCATGTTTTCATCAGGGTTGACAGGTTTTTTTAAATGCGGAAGATGTCGAGTTTGTACGGTGAATAACCATACCCCTAAAAGAACCATGAGTTTTAGGTCCAGATATTCACCCAAGGTTTACCCGATCGAGTCTTTTATTACTTGCTCGAGTGTAGGTACTGTTTATCTGTTACAATGTCCCTGTGGCCTACAATATGTGGGCAGGACCAAGCGCCCCTTACAAGTGCGTTTAAACGAGCACTTGACAAATATCTGTAATGGCTTTCCAGATCATTCCGTTTCTAACCATTATTTGAAAGTTCATAACAAGGACCCAAGAGGCACTGTTTTCCTAGGGATTGAGAAGTATCAGGCTCACTGGAGGGGGAGTGACTTAGTCAGAAGTATTTCCCGTTCTGAAATGACCTGGATACATACCCTGCGATGTTTTGAACCCCATGGCCTCAACATTGAGGTGGATGTCAACTGTTTCATTGACAATTCCTGATACAGTCCGGTTATTTTACCCGGTTATAATGTTCTATAATACCTATTCATTTCTATGCCAAACTACTTAATTAGTGTTATTCATAATCAAGATATAGCACATGTTGAAAAAGTTGGGAAGGGTAGAGAAAGCGAAGGGGAGGGTATAAATCTTTTCCTTTTTCTGGTTCGCCCCTTTTTTGTTTGCCTTTTTTTATTTTTTTCGTTGTTGGTTTTATTGATGTATAATTTTAGACTAGTGTCAGCTGTATGTTACTGCATACAACCTCTATAACTATGTTGATATGGTCATCTGCAACTTTTTTGTCAGTACATACAAATGTTGTTCACTAAAGTCTATTGTGTGGGGTTAATTTTTTATAGTTGGTTAAATTTGCGATCCCCTCTATATTCTAATGATGAAATTGATTGTGCATCTTTCTAATAACGAGCGCACAATGATACGCAATTTTAACCGTTTCATTTAAATGTATTGCAATTTTATTTATATGTATTATGTGATGGTTTACTCTAGTGTTTGTGAGTCAGCTCCTTCAGGCGGCCCAGCCTCCTCACTACTAAATTAACAGCATCCATTCTGATTAGAGTTCCGCATAAGACCATCATATTAAAAGGCTTGGTTCAAGTTTGATAGATAGCCTTTATGATTATCAGTCTATTTTCTATCCCAAACGCTGTGGGTACGGTTGTGCACCTGGTGCGATTTGTCCCCCATGGTACACTTAGTATCCCATTTTACCTATGTAATGACCTCTTTGGTCTGTTTTTATTTGATCCCTCGTACGGCTCCATAGAAACATAAGAGATGAGTAGGTTTATACCGCTTTCCCTTACTTTAGCCCATATCCAAAATGGCGATGATGGGGCCGCTCTTTGACTGACTCCGCCCACTACGGGTACTATTGTGGTGACGTGGGGCGTCGTCCTTATCCCGTGACCAAGTCTTACGAAGACGAAACGTTGGGAGGAGACGTTCCCACGTCACCACATCCAGACGGAAGGACGCACGCGTACCATCCAGCCGGCCGGCACTTTGTTTGTTTTTAAATGCCCTACTGATTCTTATCCTTGTAAGTGCAACCTTTAACTTTTCTTACATTAAATATCATTCGATTTTACACTATGTGCGGTTTTATATTACATGGTATCACCAACACTGTCATCGGTTGATGTCCTATGGTTGCTGAATCACGATCCCTTCTCTGAGTGCCTGACACTACCCTGTGGGGTCCAGATCTGGTAAGGGTCAGTGTGTGCAAAGGTGGTGGGTCCGCACTATTCCCTCCCCCGGTCGCAAGACTGTTCCACACGGGTGTAGTGCTTTCAGTTTCCCTAAGGTTTTACACTATGCGAGTTTTTTTTGTTTTTTTCTTTGTGTGTTTTTATGTCGCTGAGATCCTGCGGCTTCAGATCTGTGCAAGTGATCGATATCCAGGAGATTGACACATCTACAACAGCTTGAGACTTCCCTTCTCTTCTGTGTATTTACAGGTTAAAAAGACAGAGACATTTATACTCATCTGTTTTTTTTTTTTTTCATCACATTGACTATTTTTTAACACAATATAGACTTTGCTTTTTCTTCTCCCTGCTCATCAGGTGGAGTATATTTTTTAAGTTCACCTATTTTATTACTTGTGTGGCTTTATCAGTTGACGTTTTTTTCACTGACATTATATCTATACTGCGGCATCAATGTACATGGTTACCTAATAGTAATTTTGGTGGACCTATACTTGTATCCACACTTGCATGGTACTCATTATAATTGATTGACCGTATGCGTTTACAGGTTATTCACTTTTGTTTAATATTCACAGCACGTCCTGTGCCCTTCATGGGATATACATTCACGATTAGCGCGATTCCAACCCTTTCTATACTATTGTTTTATGTTGTATAACATTTTTGAGTCGCAGCTGTCACTTGTTATGTTTTTTTGGGTATGCGCAAAATTTATTTCCTTTTATATGAAAGTGTACACACGATCGAGCTTCTCGGCAGAATATGGATCCCAGCGAGCTTCTCTCTGGATTCTGCCGAGAAACTCGCCTAAAGCCCCATACACACTATCAGTTTTCCTGACGGTTTTCTCTTCAAGTTTACCAAAACCATGTAGTACAAGGGCCTGCCTAATTGCATACAAATTGAAACTCTTGAGGTTTGACCTCATATTAGATGGTTTTGGTAAACCTGAAGAGAAAACCGTCAGGAAAACTGATAGTGTTTATGGGGCTTAAGGCGGCGTACACACGACCGAGGTTCTCGCTGGAAACCAGCGAGAACCTCGCTGGAAGCTGCATTCCAGCGAGGACCTCGGCCGTGTGTACGCTCTCGGCGAGCTTCCCGTCGAGAAGCCCGTCGAGCAGAAATAGAGAGCACGCTCTCTATTTGCTCAACGGCCCGCCTGGAAGAATGGCTGGTTGCCATTCCCGACGGGGGGGTCACCGATTTCGACGGCCGGCAGGCAACCTCGATGGGCGGAACGATGTGTTCTGCCCGTCGAGGTTCTCTGCCGTGTGTACACGGCCTCAACAAAAGAAAACTGATGCAGCCAACACTTATGATTGGTAAGCTGCAATATATTACATTTTGGGTTTTGGGTTTAATATCGCTTTAACTATTTATTATTACCACCGTCTGTGAATTGCATGAAATTAAGCTATTTTCTATCTTCTCAAAAGAAACACAATTACTATAATGTGTGTAAAGGTTTCACAACCTCACATAGGTCTAAATAATTATTTAGAAGATGCATATGACAGTATTGTTATAAACAGAGGAGCTGGAGATTGATGAACAATTCAGTCTTACTGCAGGCAGGCACAATTCTCATAAGGGAGGTCATTTACTAATACAGCAACCGTATGAATCAAAAGGCTGGCAGTGACATTTTATCAAGGCATTCGCAATATTCATCTTTGATATTGCTATGCCTACGCAGGTATACTTTGGCAATACATTTATCACTGTGAACCTGTCAGTTTAACTTAAAACCGATCATTTTATAGCTCACGTAAATTTGTGGTTAACTATATGTACTTATTATGTATTGCTTCTCTTTGTACATAACTTAGTTGTGACCCCCTCATTCACCCCACTTTCCATACAAGAGAAATAAAACAAGTATTACTGGTGCTAAAAAAAAGTACAGAGATATACCAGCACCCTGCATTTCTGCCTAAAGGGTGTTTGACATGTACCAGTAGGGCAGGATTTCTGCATTGCCAATATGGGCTAAAGGCTAGGTTAGAAAGGCCAATGCTTGCTTATCATGCGGCTCAGAGTCAGTGACCTTTGTTATATATAATTAAACGTTCCTAGTTGCTGTCCTGCCAACCGATACTGTCTGGCAGAGTCTTCATTGATGCAGTGCCTGTATTGCCTTTGTTGTTGAACTGAATCTTACTTGACTGCTGAGAAAAGTAGGCTTAAAGCCATACCTACCTTAACAAGTAATCTCCCCAAAGATGGCACATAAGCAGATTAGGTTAGAAAGGGAAAGACCACAGCTTTTTTTGGAATTCTAACATAATAACTCCACTTTTGTTGACAAAAAAAAAAAGTTTCCCCTCTGAGTGATCAATGTACATTGCAGGGATTTTAACAAACTGTGTTGCAGAGTCCTATATTTTGTTATTCTGAAGGAATAGCTGTTTGTCTGTGTCCATGTGCACTGCAAATCTAATGGGAGTGTTTTTGTAATTATTCACAAGCTGCTGCACCTGCAGGTGCTCTAATAAGGAAAATTGCAGGCTCTGTATCCCTTTGGATGTGATTTCCCTTTGGATGTATCTCACCAAAAATGAAATTTGTGTTGCAGGGAATGCTCAGAATTGATTTTGTATGTTAGTGCAGACTTCTGGGGAAATCAGTAAGCCAATCGCACAAGCAGGAAATTACATTTTAAGGGGACGTACACATCCTGTACACATTCTGTACTATCTGTGTACAGAATGCTATCAAGTAGCCATATCACATTGCACTTTACAGAAAATTACTGAGCTGAATATTAAAAAGAAAAGCTCATTTTTAATAACATTCAATTACAATATAACTTATGTCGCAATTGTATACACTATATACTTTTATTTGCAAATTTTTTTACTACAAAAGTGGAATTGCCCTTTAACCAGTGGCATTAAGAGTCATACTGTGAGAACACGTGAACAGTAACTTGGAACATTCCAAATAGCCTGTCCTTACCTTGAATGCTCGACTGGCCTTTTACTGACCTAATTTCTACTATAAGGAATAGCCCATTAAAGCAATATTATTCTCTGGCACGGTCAAACCGCTGATAAAACTCTGGCAATCATCCTTAAAGTGTTACTAAACCCACAACCGTAAAATCAGTCTGTATATGCAATAAAGCATGCTTGTTATACTCACTGTGAAACCTAAGGGGTTAATCCTCCGCATTGTGTAAAAAAACTGTTTGATCCTGTCTTAAATAGTTACATAGTAGGTGAGGCTGAATAAGACACAAGTCCATCAAGTCCAACTTATGTGTGTGATTTTATGTCAGCATTACATTGTGTAACCTTGTATGTTGTGGTCGTTCAGGTGCTTATGTAATAGTTTTTTTAAACTATCAATGCTACCTGCTGAAACCACCGCCTGTGGAAGGGAATTCCACATTCTTGCCACTCTTAGGCCTTGTACACACGAGGGAATTTATCCGATGGGAACGGTCCAACGGACCGTTCCCATCGGATCTGTCCGTCGGATTGCTTTGATCCGATGGCTGTACACACCATCGGATCAAATTCCCCGCCGGCGGACAGAGCGGTGACGCGGCGGTGACGTTGACGCCGCCACGTGACCGCCACGTCACCGCACCAGGAAGTAAACACGCATGCGTCAGATCCATTCACAGGATACAACGCATGTGCGGGCAGATATGTCCGCTGGTTTGCCGTACTAACCAGCGGACATATCTGACGGACAGCTCTCCGGCGGAAAAATTCCAAAGCATGCTTTGGAATTTTTCCGCCGGAGGAATCCGGACAAAACGGTCCGTTTGCCCCTACACACGAGCGGATTTTTCGGCTGAAATGGTCCGTCGGACCATGTTCAGTGGAAATATTCCCTCGTGTGTACAAGGCCTTACAGTAAAGAACCCTCTATTTTAATGAGTGGCCACGTGTTTCATTAGACTCCCACTGATTTTTTTTATCCCTATTGTGGGGTCTTCTCTGATCCCCCCCTTTTTTTACTGTCCCTAATCGATCAGCTGATAGAACATAGCCTTGGATGCACTCTGCACATGCTCAGATTGATGTGTATTGCTAGAGAGCTTATTTTTTTTTAGGATGCATGTAATCAGCACAGGACCAATAAGCACAGTCAAAACGGAAAGTAAGGGGTCATGCAGCCTCATAGGACAGTCAGAGCACAATGAACAATCCTACTACAAGCTTTAACTATTTCTTGGCCAGACATGATAAAATATATTTAGCAGTTTATTTTTACTAAAATAAATGCATTTCCATGTTCTGTGTACTGTGGGAGACCAGATATAGTGAATGCAGAGTCCTGGGTTTTGTAAGGCCGCGTACACACGTCCGAGAACCTCGTTAGGCTAAACCCATCGTTCCGCCTGACGAGGTTCCCGATGAGAGGCCGAAAAAGCTTGTTGAGCCAAAGTCCTCATTGAACAACGAGGAAAAAGAGAGCGTGTTCTCTTTTTTGGCTCGACGAGCGTCCCGACGGGACACTCGTCGGAAGTGTCCACACGACCGAGTTACTCGGCAGAATATGTCTCCCAGCAAGCTTCTCGCTGGATTCTGCTGAGAAGCTCGGTTGTGTGTACGGGGCCTAACACTTTAAAAGGAGCAGTTAAAATGGCAACTGTTTGCCCATGTCACATTTCTGGCTGCTGCTGTGGGAAGAAGTAATTTATTTAGTGGCAGCATTACTGTCATCACTAGAGGAATTATTTTCTGATCCAACCTCTGTTTTCCTCAGAGGAAGCTTTGTATTCATTCATGGAACATAAAGCTCCCTGTGAATGTCCGAGCAGCAATTAGCTCAACTCTATTTTGTTCAGGATACAGGATGGGAAGTTACCATCATGCTGCTGGAACACAATGCTGTATACTATATGTAACTGATGCTATATATGTTAAATGAGAGAAAAGGAGGTTTTTGAGACTTTAAATGAGGCAAGTACCAACGGTGTAACTGCCTCCTTCCCTATCATTGATTGAAAAAGAGGACAAGGAGAACAAGTAGTGGGACTTTATATGAAGCACACAGCAGCAAAAAGGAAGTCAAGTAACTGGGAAATAATATGTATTTATGTTGTATAGTCTTATATAAAACATTTTGGGCATATAACCTCTAAAAAAAAATTGAAACTATAGAGGCATGGATTCACAGAGAGTGGACGCACATTTACGACGACATAGGGCGCACAATACGCTACGCCGTCGCAGCGGGGAAACGCATGCACTGTATGCAGCAAGCTATTGCTCACCAAGTGGAAGTGGAAGTTGGAGTGAGCCCATGCAAATGATGGTCTGAGCATGGTGCAGTGTTTTACGCCCGGCGTATGCATGGCCGTGACGTAGTCGTGACGTGGAAGCATGAAACTGCACCCTTGTGCGCATGCTCACAACTACGCCGGCACAACTGCCTAAGCTACGCCGGATCACTACGTACGTCGTGAGCGTAACGTATGCCCAATACGCCGGCCTGTGTTCTCTGGGGCAGACCTTTGCATGTCTATTGCTGGGTTGCGCCTCATCTATGGGGAATAACTTTACGCCAAATGTACAACTTACGAAAGCATGCGTCGGGCGCACGTACGGTCGTGAATCGCCATATTTCCCTCATTTGCATATTTGAATGCCTAATCAATGGGAGAAGCAACATGCGTCCAAACCATATTTGCGCACATGCTAGGCCGGCGTAAGCAAGATACGTCGGCCTAGGGTGGCCAGTTTTTAGGCGTATATTGGTTTGTGACTCTGGTGCAGACATACGCTGGCGCACATTTGCACTTCGTCGGCGTAACGTGATTTATGTTGGCGTAAGTGCTTTGTGAATGTGGGCCTTTCAACATAAATGACATAGTAATTCACAATCCAGTGGACATTCATTATAAGTAAAACAGGCAGTAAATATTTTGATAGCATAGCCAAGATAAAATTGAAGCCTAAGGGCTCTTTCACACTGAGCGGATCCGTATTGATCCGCCCCGTGTGTGTCCGTCTGCTCAGCGGGGATCATCCGTAAATCCCCGCTGAGCTGTCGGCTGACAGGACGGTCCTTGCACAGTGTGCGGGGACCACCCTGTCTTTTCTCCGCTCTCCCCTATGGGGAATCGGATGAATACGGACCGTCTGTCCGTATTCATACCATTCCGATCTGCCAGACGGAAGAAAAATAGGATTTTCTTCTGTCCGAAAAAACGGATCTTGACGGAGGTGGATGTTTACGGACGTTAGCGGATGCATCTTCCGCTAATGCCCGTGATCCCATAGGGATGCATTGTGAGCCCGTAAACAGACTTATGAAAAGCGGACCGTTCGTCCGCTCGTGTGAAAGGGCCCTAAATGGCCTAGGTGATCTATCCAGATTCATCTCAACATACAAGCAAAAAGGAGAAAAAGGGAGGGGTTTAACATCATTCATATGATAAATTGTTAAAAACAGAAGCTAAGCCATAAGGAATTGTTATTATTGATCCAATAATATCAGGTAACTGTAATTGTTATTATTATTATTATTATACCAGATTTATATAGCGCCAACAGTTTGTTCAATATTCTTTGCTGTAGCAGAACTGGCTGGAACACAGAGGTCTGTAAAAAATGATGACCTGAAGTGTTTTACTCAAATCAATTGATCAAAATGTAAAAGTTAATTCTTAGATCTTCCCTACACCTACTTTCACAAAAAATTGTCTCATACCCTAACTAACCCTTCAATCCACAAATATTACATCTGCCATAACAAACGTGCTATAAATCTTGAACCCCTTAAAAAGAGAAGTCACCAAAAGTGCCTGTAATCAGCCCTTAGGCCTCGTACACACGATCGGACATATCCGATGAAAACGGTCCGCGGACCATTTTCATCGGATATGTCCGATCGGGAGTTTGATCCGATGGCGTGTACACACCATCGGATCAAATTCCCCGCCGCCGGACGGCGCGGTGACGCGGCGGTGACGCGGCGGTGACGTTGACGTTGACGCCGCCACGTCACCGCCACGTCACCGCACCAGGAAGTAAAACACTTCCGCGCATGCGCCGAATCCATTCGGCGGCGGCGCGGCGGCGGTGGGGGACGACATGTCTGCTGGTAAGTGTACTAACCAGCAGACATGTCGGGCGGACAGATTCCACCGGATGGATTTCAAAGCATGCTTTGAAATCTGTCGGGTGGAGAAATCTGTCCGCTAGCCCATACACACGAGCGGAGATGTCTGCTGAAACGGTCCATCGGACCGTTTTCAGCGGACATATCCCCTCATGTGTACGAGGCCTTACAGTTCTTTCAAATTAAATAAAAAATGTCAAATGTCTACAATGACCCAAACAATAGAGGCAGGCCCAGACTTACGAACGACTCCTACTTACGAACGGCCTCAATTCCGGCTGCTTGTGCTCCACAATGCCGGCTGCTTGTGCTCCACAATGGTCCTGGATACCTCCGAGCAGCTATCTTGCCACATTAGACACTGCAGTACTTCATGTACTGCATGGCCAGATGAGCCCCAGAAGTGCCCAGAACATGCCACATCCCTGCACAGGCGGAAGCTGGAACATCCCACAACACTTACAAGCAGTGTTCCAACTTACGAACAGATTCCACTTACAAACAAACCTACAGTCCTTATTGAGTTCCTAAGTCAGGGACTGCCTGTAGACTAACAAATACCATAATTTTACTAATCGTACAGTAGATATAGCAATTAGATCACACGCCAGCACAGTACCTCCCAGCCTGACGCTGTTACAAGATAAATATCCAACGAGATTGGAATGTATTTTATTGAAAATTGAGTGTATGTCTTATTCATACAAAGACCGTTTCTTATCATTGTAGAAACCTGTCCCAACTAAAACATGTTCATGTAAAGTTATGTAATGTTTCCAATTAATTCAATAGCATGAGCAAGAGTTATATAAATAAAATTCTAACATGTACAGATGTGATGAACTTTTGACAAATGATATAATAATATACACTTAATGGATATCACCTCACGGCTGTACATGCAGTTGAAACAGTGAACAAAAAGGATGTCATTCCTTTTGTACAAGGAAGTAGAGCTTAAAATGCTGTGTGACCAGCATAACTTAAACGACATTCACGGAATAAAGAGCAGTCTATGCATTTGAAAGAAATAGGATTCAGTAAATGAAATAATCCTGAAAATTCCACATTTCATGGAAGGTTTGCTTATTCACAACAAAAAAAAAACTTGCATAACCTGAGCCATTAGAGTATTACAGTATTTAAAAAAGGTGACATTTGATTTATCCAGATTATCTCAGCTATAAAGCATAACATAATGTTAATTTTCAAGCATAAGTTCCTCAGAGGTTTTATTGTAATTTTGGATATGTATTATAGCATTGTTTTTTGATTGTCGCAAAAAATAAAAACCGCAGGGTGATCAAATACCACCAAAAGAAAGCTCTATTTGTGGGAAAAATAGGGCACCAATTTTATTTGGGTATGACATCACACGAATACGCAATTGTCAGTTAAAAATGGCCTTAATGACCAGGATTGGATTGTGCAAAAGTTAAAGGGGTAGATTCACATATATCGGCGCATCTTTATGCGGGCGTAGCATATCTTCTTTACGCTGCTCCGGCGCAGCGTTGAGAGGCAAGCATGGAATTCATAAAGCAAATGCTCCCAAAGTTGCACCGGCGTAGCGTATAGTTGTGGGCGTGTTACATTTAATGAGGCGTGATCCCATGCAAATGATGGGCTGAGCTTCAAACAAGTACTAAAAATGAACAGCGCATGCGTCGTTTCTTGGACGCATCCCAGTGCGCATGCTCACAGTCACGTTGAAATTACTGCCTACGACGTGAATGTAACCTATGCCCAGCCCTATTCACGTAGTACGTAAATGGTGTTCACAACGAAAAATTTGACGGTGTCCGTTCCCTGGTCCATACCTTTGCATGGGTTGCGCCTCCTATATGAGGAGTAACTTTATGCCGGACGTAATCCTTACGCAAATCGCTTAAAACATGCGCCGGGCGCAAGTACGTTCGTGAATCGGCGTATCTTACTCATTTGCATATTTAAAATGGGAACGCCAGATGCGTCCAGCGTAACTATGCGCCCACGATACGCAGGCGTAGGCAAGTTACGTCGGGCGGTTGAAGCCTTATTTTTCGATGTATCTAGCTTGGGGAATCGGCGCATAGATACGACGGCGCACATTTGTACTTACGACGGAATATCTCAAGATACATTGGCGTAAGTGCTACTTGAATCTGGGCCATAGGGTCTACAAAATAGGTAATAGTTTTAGGGACTTCAATTTTTTATTGTTTTTACTGCTAATAGCAGCGATCTGCGATTTTTAGCAGGACTGCAACATTGCAGCAGACAAATCTGACCCTAAGTGACACTTTTTGGGGACCAGTGACACCAATACAGTAATCAGTGCTAAAAAAAAAAAAGCACTGATGAATGTATAAATTACACTGGCCGGGAAGGTATTAACATTAGGGTCAATCAAAGGGTTAACTGCTTTCCCCTTAGTGTGTGTTCTGACTGTATGGGGGATGGGCTCACTGGGACAACACAGTGATTGCCGTTCCTGATTACTAGAAACAGCCAATCTCATTGTTGTCCCCTGTCAGAATGAGGATCTGACGTGTTTACATAGGCAGATCCCCATTCTGCTTCTCCGTGGAGTGACCGCACGTGCACACCCCCACAGTATCTCATGCACGAAACGACACACAGGTATGTTGCCACCATGCTGCAGTATATGTGTGGTGGGCGGTCCGGAAGTGGTTAAAGGCTTATTTCACACAGGCATTTTTTCTGCACAGAATGCTGATTTTTTTTCCTGGCAGAGCTATCAGAAGGCACTGTGTAAAATGTGTGGCTACCATGCTTATGTTTAGACGTGCACACTTCTGTTCCAGTAAGCCTACTATGGGTCAGTTCCACCCTCTGACCCTACCAGGACAACCTCTAACATTAGGACTGGACCCTCTACCAGAGCTGTATCCTGACCTAGGCCAACAAGGCCCAGGCCTAGGGCAGCACTTTGCAGGGGGGCAGCACGAAAAGAGTCCCCGCCGGCTTGCGCTACACTGTTAGGAAAATTAGCCTAGCGCCCCCATAAAGCGGCTGCGCTGCTTCTAGTATGCGGGCGGCCGGCATTCCGCAACTGTGGGGGGGTGGCGTTTCCAATTTTAACTGTTTTGTCATCCTGGACCACAAACCTTCCTCACTGTGCTATGTTTCTGCTGCACCATCTACTTAAAGTAGAGCTATAGGCAACACTTTTACCATCCCTGTCCCATTGCGAAGATTTCTCTTCACTTCCTGCTCTATGGGCAACCAGGAAGTAAGAGAAAATCTAAGTAAATTAAGGGAATCCTTGTGTGGCACTGATAATCACTTATGGGAGGCACAGATGGGCACTTATGGGTGGCACAGGTGGGCACTGATAGGTGGGCACTGATGGGCATGGATGGGCACTGAGAGGTAGCACTGATGGACACTGAGGGGTGGCACTGATACTGATGGTGGCATTGCTGGGCATCACTTTTTATGTTGTGCCCATGTTGCCAGTCAGTGCCCATTTGTGGGCACTGATTGGCATCTATTGCGAAGATTTTTTAACATGTGGATGGCCATGGGGTACATACCCTGGTGGTCCTGGTGGCTTCCCTGATGGTCCAGTGTGGGCATCTGCGGGGGGCTATGCTGATTCTGTTTACAGGAGGCTTTTTACCGAGATCGGAGATGCAGGGTGTCAGACTGACACCCCGCATCACTGATCTGCGTGCCCCCACGGGTGCGCGCTGGCATGTTATCCTGCTGGACGTTAATCAAGATAACTGAACCACTTCCCGGACGTCAATTGTCTATAGACCGGGCAGGAAGTGATTAATCATGACTAAGCACAAATGTTTGTGTGAAACGTGTCTATGTGACCTTGTGTTGGTGTATTTGGTGTTTATCACTTTGAACAACAGGAAAAACACTGCATTATGGGATTGTCCCTTTCTTTCTCCCCACATGGTGTTTGATAACACATGCTCACATACATCTATGCGAGTTCCATTTGGAAGTACTGCTTAACCCCAAGAGGAGCTGTGGATTCCACCATTTAATCTATGGAGAAGATACCGTTTTGTCTCTGATGCCCCGTACACACGATCACTTTTTGTTATGAAAAAAAATGTCATTTTTCTTCATGAAAAAAAATGACATTTTTCAAACTTCATTTTTAAAAATGACGTTGCGTACACACCATCATTTTTGGAAAATGATGAACAAAGTGATGGCACTCTAAAGGGGAAGTTCTATTTGCCTTGAGGCTGCTTTTAGCTGGTTACTTGTTAGTAAAAGACGATTCTTGCTTTTTTGTCTGTTACAGCGTGATGAATGTGCTTACTCCATTATGAATGGTAGTTTTACCTCCCGTCTCCTAACTTGCTTCTGGGCATGTGCGGGTTTAAAACGTCATTTTTTACGTAGTTTTGCCCACACACGATCATTTTTTATGACACAAAAAATGACATTTTGAAAAATGACATAAAAAATTCGAGCATGTTGGAATTTTTTTTTGGTCATTTTTCAGAAGACATAAAATGACATTTTGGCCACACACGATCATTTTAAATGACATTTTTAAAAATGTCATTTTTTTTCATCACAAAAAGTGATGGTGTGTACGCGGCATCAGGATTACAATCTCCTGCTATGCCTGTTTAGACTACTCCTGAAAAGGGATAGTCACAGGCTTTCTGCTAAGCCTTTATTTTCACTGGTGTTGGGCCACTGATGTCTGATTTTCCCTTCTTCCTCACCTGTGGATCTCCCAATTGGACTTTTTACTGCTTGCATCATCTGTATTGGAAGGGGCTGGAAATTCCCTGTTTTTTCTGTGGACTTTTATTTGTCTTGCACTTCATGTGCTGAATCAGTCGCTTTATCGCTTACATTGTTTATTTAGTTTACTCACAATATTTGTTGATATATATATATAGGTATTTGATACCTGTTTAGTGCATATTGTTTTGCACAATGTTACAATAATTTTTATATTCACTGCTTTTGCACATATCAATTTTGCAATGATTTATATCACTCATAGTTTAACATTGTTTATACCTATTGCCTTATGTATTCATTTATAGGGTATATGTTGTCTAGCACTACACTGTTTTTGCACATTTTTCTTCACACTTTATTTTTTTTTTTAGTGTATTTTTTGTGCGTGAACTCGAGAGAGAGAGGAGCCGGACTGCAGGAGTTGGGAGTAGGCAGACCCTCCCCCCGGAGGCATTTGCCATCCTTCTCCATGCCCCTGGTGGCAATGGCGGGTGTGAAGGGGGGCCTCCCACTCACCCCGCCCTACCTGCTACTCTTGGGAGCCCAACCGGGGCCCAACGGGACCCCAATGGGGCAGAGGGACTCCCCCCTATGAGGGAGTGAGGGGGCCTAGCCCACCCAGCCAGCCCCGTAGGTCCTTCGCCTCTCTTTATTTTAGGAGACCGCATGGCCAAAGTGCGTGTGTTTTAAACCAATTTTGTGTGCGTGCAAGTGTGGTGGTTTTTGGGGGGGGTGGGCGTACACAGGCGTCCCTTGCATAGCACACCCACCGGGAGCCAGGCTGAGACCACCAAACTCAATTCACATGTAGCCGAGACCGGGATCCGAACCCTTGGCTGCAGAGGTGAATGGCTTGTCAACGCAGTGCCAATCACGTTGAGCCACCACAGCTCCCTTTCTTCACACTTTATATCTAAGTTGTAGTATTTAGCAGCAGGACGTCCTTCCCAGGACCTTTTCCTAATTGTTTTATTAATATTATTTTTTTCACCAAGCACAAATTCCCCCCATCCCCCCTCTTTTCCTTTCTTTTACACAATAAAAGGCAATCGGAATTCCTGGATGTGCAGCCATTTATTTTCTTACAAGTTTCCCACGGAGGCAGGCCGGGGCTGGCACTCTACGAGATATTCCACTTCAGGTTATCATCATACACTTGGAGCAGCAGCTTTTTTTCTTTGTATATTGACAGCTCTGTATGCTTTGGGTGGTGGATCTAGAGGTCAGAGTCTGACTTAGCAGAATCCTATTATCTGGACATGTCATGTGTAACGGAATGAACCGTGACAGACTGAGATTCTCCTATGTCTAGGGTCACCTTATGTCCACTAGGGCCATAGGGTGACAAAGAATCATAATTCATATATTACATGAGATGGGACATTAATAATAATTCATATTGCAGGACTGGAATATTACAAAGTGGATGTCTTGAGATATCACAAGCTGTTGCCTATTCAATATGGGCACACATGCTTTTGAAAGGTGTTAATTGCATCAGGGCCTGAACGACCTTTTGATTGTGTGATTCATTGTGTCTAAAACAATGTGTTAAATTCTCCATTCAGATGTACTGAATTAGGATGTCATTATCTCAAGGAATGTATCTGTCAGTATCGGTGCCGAATTGTCTGTCTAGATAATGTGATTGAGGTTCCTGATATGTGTGAAGATTATCTGTGATTGTGTATTATTCAAGGTTAATTGAACTCTATTGATGATGCGGTGCCCAGATGTCTAGCTACGGATTAGATAATTAGCCTCAGTGTGTGAATAGGGGGTTGGAGATGGCATTGTCCTGTGATTGGCTGTAACATCTTGTACTGTATAAAAAGCAAGCTAAGATACCATTAAAGGGTTTATATCTTTGAAGCAAGTACAGAGCAGTAGTCTCGTCTTGATTATGGGAATTGATATGGATCGTGTATGCAGTATTGTCGGAGTGTGTCGGATAAGCTTGTCGTGGTTGGATGGAAGGTTGTAAACGGTGGTGACCGTTACATCATGCATTGACATTGTGACCTTCCTGTGCTTCTCACAGCTCACTTAACAGCTGCTGCTTGTTAAGGGAATGCTCTCATGCTTCTTTTACTGTTCTGTCTAGTTCCCCATGTCCTTCATCTCTGAGGCCGCGTACACACAATCGAATTTATCTGCTGAAACTGGTCTGACAGACCGTTTCAGCAGACATCTCAGATCGTGTGTACGGGCTATCGGACATGTTTTCCCAGCGGATACATTTCAAAGCATGCTTTGAAATTTGTCCGCCGTAGACATGTCTGTCGGATATGTCCGCTGGTTAGTACACTAACCAGCGGACAGAACTGTCCGTGCATGCGTCGAATGGATTCGACGCATGCGTGGTAGTATTTTACTTCCTGGAGTGGTGACGTGGCGGCGTCAACGTCACCACCACGTCACTGCGTCCTCAGCCAAGGGGATTTTCGTCCAATGGTGTGTACACGCCATCGGACCAAAATCCGATGAGACATGTCCGCTGCAAACGGTCCGTCGGACATGTCTCATCGTGTGTACGCGGCCAAAAGGGCTTGTACACACGATCAGTCCAAACTGATGAAAACAGACTGAAGTTCAGTTTCATCAGTTCACAGACTGATGGTCTGATGTGCGTACACACCGTCAGTTCAAAAAACGATCGTGTCAGACACAAACACAACGACGTGCAGAAAAAAATGAAGTTCAATGCTTCCATGCATGAGTCGACTTGATTCTGAGCATGCGCGGGTTTTAAACCGATGCTTTTGCGTACTAACCATCGGTTTTGACCGATGGTCAGGCGTCCATCAGTCAGATTTTAAACCAAGTTTTATAACTTTGGACTGAATGACAAAAGACTGATGGGCCATACAGGCGGTCGGTTTGGACCGATGAAACTGAACTTCAGTCCGTTTTCATCAGTTTGAACTGATTGTGTGTACAGGACCTAATGCCGCGTACACACGATCACTTCTTGTGATGAAAAAAACAACGTTTTCAAAAACGACATTAAAAATCAGCGTGTGTGGGCAAAACATCATTTTATGTCTTCAAAAAACCGACCAAAAAAAAAAAATATTTTTTGTGTCGTTTTTCAAAACGTCGTTTTTTGTGCCATAAAAAGTGATGGTGTGTGCGCAAAACGATGTTGAAAACAAAGTTTTTAAACCCGCGCATGCTCAGAAGCAAGTTATGAGACAGAGCTTCAATGGAACAGAGTGCCGTCTAACGTGGTGTACATCACCACGCTTTGCTAGAGCATTTTGGAAAAACGATGGTGTGTATGCAACGTCGTTTTGGAAAATGAAGTTTGAAAAACATCGTTTTTTTTCATCACAAAAAGTGATCGTGTGTACGTGGCATTAGAGCTTACTGTCCTGTATGCTTTAGTTTGCTTTCTTTCTGTCTGCTTTTTTTTTATATTCAGAGCCTCTATGAGTCCTCATTCTTTGCCTGCAAAAGTACTGAAGAATGTAATGGAAAAGTAATGATAGCTTTAAAAATGTTCACCTTATTTAAAGAGTACTCCCTGTTTTGACAGAATAAAAGTCTGTCAAGAGGTTGTTCCAGTTTACCACCCCCCACTGCACATACAAGTCATCTTGAGTTTCCCCAGCTAAGGTCATGCCACCATTAGTCTTTATGAAAGCACAAGTTCTAACATTTTTACAGGGCCAATCCTAGCATGGGCGCCCTCTGAACTTTTTTCATGGGGAGGCATCATTTTAAGGTCATCCATGCTCGGTCCCTTTTTGAAAATGTCATGAAGGAGAGGGGCTTAGTCATTGGTGCCGGTACAGCGTGGCTCTCTGGTTGGTGCAGGTACAGCGTGGCTCTCTGGTTGGTGCAGGTATAGCGTGGCTCTCTGGTTGGTGCAGGCTGGCTGTACTGTTTATCTCCCCTGATGCCCCCCCCTCCTCCTCTCTGTCAGCTGGAGCTAGAAGAGAGAGCAGCTCTAATTGGATTCGCTGTGCCGCCACCTTGCTTCCTGCCTGCTGTTTTTCTCCCCGAGGATCATGGCACTGGTTTCTAGGGGGGGGCAAGCGCCCTCCCTTGCCTTATGGAGCGGACGCCCATGAATCCTAGGGTCACATTCGCCTGGGTGCAGAAATATTTCTGGCGCCCCCACATGGGTGTCATCATTTTACTAACTCCTCCTCTTTACAAATGTTTCTATGGCAATGACTCAATCACAGAGGTGCTTCTCCACAAAGTCTTCATTAACCTGGGATCCTTACATGATCTCTTAACAATAAACAAAATACAAGAAGAGAAGCAGAGTACTTTATTGGGACCTAAAGGGGAGCCTCTGTGATGGACACAGAGAGGGCTTCTGTTAGAGATTCTGTTAGATGTCCGGCTCCCCCACCTCTGCAGGCGCCTGGGTGCAATGCACCCTGTGCACCCTGCCTAGGATCGGCCCTGCATTTTTACAGAAGAATGTCACCCTCCTCCTCTAGAAAGTGTGCTCTGCATCAGCCTTAAGATAGATCGGTTGGTCTTGTGCTGCTCTGGCTTTACCTGACAAGTTAGTATGTTTGTCATGTCTTAAGGAAGCAGAAAATGACAAAACAGTGGACACTTGAGAGATAGGGGGTGATTTACTATTGGCACTGCGCTGCGCCGGTACATGCCTTAATACGTGCGCTGGATGAAGCCTTAATTAGGCGCATGAACCGGCCGCAGCAGCAGCGCGATGCAATTGATAAGTAAAGCCGCCGCCAAACTCCCTGTTAAAGTCTATGGGGGAAATCTTAATTGTGAATTTTAAAGGCTAATCTGCAAGTTTTGTCCTAAAAAGTGTTTGGGGACCTCAGTCCTGCCCCAGGGGACATGTATCAATGCTTTTTTCATTTTTTAAAACGGCTGTTTTTTAGGGAGCAGTGATTTTAATAATGCTAAAAGTGCAACAATAAAAGTGTAATTTTTCTTTAAATTTCGTACCATGGGGGGCTCTAATGTCAGCATGTGAAAAAGCGCATGTTTCCCGTGGTTAGAACTGTCTCTGCACAAAATGACATTCTCCAAAGCAAAAAAGCCGTTTAAAACTGACTCGCGGCAATAATTAATTGTCGGCTCCCGGCAATTGCAGGAGAATTCATTCATAAAAAAAGCGTGGGGGTCCCCCCAAATTCAATAACCAGACCCTTTAGGTCTGGTATGGATATTAAGGGGAACCCTGCCGTCAATTTAAAAAAAAAAATGACGTGGGGTTCCCCCCAAATATCCATAACCAGACCCTTCAGGTCTGGTGTGGAATTTTAAGGGGAACTCCACCCCAACTTAAAAAAAAATGGCGTGGAGTCCCCCCTAAAATCCACACCAGACCCCTTATCCGAGCACGTTGACCTGGCAGGCCGCAGAAAAGAGGGGGGGACAGAGCGCGCCCCCCCCCCTCTCCTGAACCGCACCAGGCCACATGCCCTCAACATTGGGAGGGTGTTTTGGGGTACCCCCCAAAACACCTTGTCCACATGTTGATGAGAACAAGGGTCTCTTCCCCACAACCCTTGCCCGGTGGTTGTGGGGGTCTGCGGGCAGGAGGCTTATCGAAATCTGGAAGACCCCTTTAACAAAGGGGCCCCCCAGATCCCGGCCCCCCCTGTGTGAAATGGTAATGGGGTACATTGTACCTCTACCATTTCACCAAAAAAAAATGTAAAGGGTTAAAAACGACAAGAGCCGGTTTCTGACAAGTCCTTTATTATCTTCTTTCTTCTTCTTTTCTTCTTTCCTTCGGGTTTCTTCCTCCATCTTCTTCTTCTTCCTCTGCTTCTGTCTTGGGTCTTCTATTCCCGCATCTTGCCCGGAATGTTCTTCCATCTTCTTCTCCTTCCGCTGTCCTTCTCGTCCGCATCTTCTTCTGGTTCTTCTTCGCCGGAGCCGCCGCTTCCAATTGAAATCCCTGCTGTCTGCCGGACCACGCCCCCCTCTGACGCCACGGGCAAGCTCTTAGGAAAGTCCCCGTGTGGTGCCTGTGCGTCAGAGGGGGGCGTGGTCACATGTCAGAAAGCGGGCAATTCAATTGGAAGCGGCGACTCTGGCAAAGAAGAAGCCGCGCACAAGCTTCCAATTGAATTGCCCGCCCTCTGACATGTGACCATGCCCCCCTCTGACGCACTTGCAGCACACTCCTAAGAGCTTGCCCGTGGCGTCAGAGGGGGGGCGTGGTCCGGCAGACAGCGGGGATTTCAATTGGAAGCGGCGGCTCCGGCGAAGAAGAACAAGAAGAAGATGCGGACGAGAAGGACAGCAGAAGGAGAAGAAGATGGAAGAACATTCCGGGCAAGATGCGGGAATAGAAGACCCAAGACAGAAGCAGAGGAAGAAGAAGAAGATGGAGGAAGAAACCCGAAGGAAAGAAGAAAAGAAGAAGAAAGAAGATAATAAAGGACTTGTCAAAAACCGGCTCTTGTCGTTTTTAACCCTTGACACTTTTTTTTTTTTTTTGGTGAAATGGTAGAGGTACAGTGTACCCCATTACCATTTCACACAGGGGGGGGCTGGGATCTGGGGGGCCGCTTTGTTAAAGGGGTCTTCCAGATTTCGATAAGCCTCCTGCCCGCAGACCCCCACAACCACCGGGCAAGGGTTGTGGGGAAGAGACCCTTGTCCTCATCAACATGGGGACAAGGTGTTTTGGGGGGTACCCCAAAACACCCTCCCAATGTTGAGGGCATGTGGCCTGGTGCGGTACAGGAGAGGGGGAGGGCGCGCTCTGTCCCCCCCTCTTTTCTGCGGCCGGCCAGGTCAACGTGCTCGGATAAGGGGTCTGGTGTGGATTTTAGGGGGGACTCCACGCCATTTTTTTTTTATTTGGGGTGGAGTTCCCCTTAAATTCCACACCAGACCTGAAGGGTCTGGTTATGGATATTTGGGGGGAACCCCACGTCATTTTTTTTAGAAAATTGACGGCGGGGTTCCCCTTAATATCCATACCAGACCTAAAGGCTCTGGTTATTGAATTTGGGGGGACCCCCACGCTTTTTTTTTGGTGTTTTTTATGAATGAATTCTCCTGCAATTGCCGGGAGCCGACAATTCATTATTGCCGCGAGTCAGTTTTAAACAGCTTTTTTCCTTCAGAATGTCACTTTTCACATGCTGACATTACACCCAGGGCCGCCATCAGGGGGGTACAGGCAGTACACCTGTAAGGGGCCCGGGGGTCCGGAGGTGCCCAGATGCCTGGAGGCCCCCCAGCGCCCCAGATGGTAACCCCCCTCTTTTTTTTTTTTATATATATTTTTTTAGTTTATTTTTTTATTATTTTTTATTAAAGGGCCAATTTTTGGAATTAATTTTTTTTTAGCAGTCCGGAGGTCCCCAGGGGCCCAGAGGCCCCCAGGGCCCCGGGTGGCAACCCCCCATATTTTTTGTTATTAAAGGGCCAATGTTTTTTTTTAGGGTCTGGAGGTCCCCAGTGGCCCGGAGATCCCCAGGGCTCCAGATGACAACCCCCCACCCTTTTTTTTAAAAAAAATACAAAAAATTATATATTTTTATATTTTTTTTTGTTATTTTTTTTAACATATATATATATAATATTATTATGAAAGGGCCCAGAGGGACCGAGATGACAACCTTTTTGCTCATAAAAATGTTATAAACATTTTATATTTTCCCCAGGTTGTTTTTTTTTCTTTAATTTATTTTTTAAAGTGTATTTTGTGCGTGAAGTCGAGAGAGAGGAGCTGGACCGCAGGAGTTGGGAGTAGGCAGACCCTCCCCCCGGAGACAATCGCCATCCTTCTCCATGCCCCCGGTGGCAATGGCGGGTGTGAGGGGGGCCTCCCACTCACCCCACCCTACCTGCTCCACTTGGGAGCCCGATTGGGACAGAGGGACTCCCCCTATGAGGGAGTCTAGCCCACCCAGCCAGCCCTGTAGGTCCTTCGCCTCTCTTTATTTTAGGAGACCTCATGGCAGGCGTGTGTGTTACCAATTGTGTGCATGTGGTGTTTTTTTTGGGGGGGGGGGTGGGTATACTAAGCACACGTACCTTGCATCACACCCATTGGGAGCCGGGCTGAGACCACCAAACTCAATTCACATGTAGCCGAGACCGGGATCCGAACCCTTGGCTGCAGAGGTGAACGGCTTGTCAGAGCAGTGCCATTCACGTTGAGCCACCACAGCTCCCACCCCATGTTATTTTTGTTTAGATATTTTTTTAGTTATTTTTTATTAAAGGGCCCAGAGGTTTATTTTTATTAAAGGGCCCAGAGGTCCCCAGGGCCCCCGGATGGCTACCACCCTTTTTTTAATATATATTTTTCTATATTTATTTTTTTGTAAAGGAACCCCCTGCTTATCAAATTGCGGCAGCCCCCCCCCCCCTTCTCAATTTCAGGCGGCAGCACCCCCCCCTGTTCTCTGCTCCAGGGGGCCCATGCCTGAAGCTGTGTAAGGGGCCCCATGATTCCTGATGGCGGCCCTGATTCCCCCCCCCATGGTACGAAATTTCAAGGAATTTTTAACTTTTATTGTTGCACTTTAACCACTTCCATACCGCGCTTATTCTGGCACTTCTCTCCTTCATGTAACAATTATATTTTCTTCCTTGAAAATTACTCAGGACCCCCAAACATTATATATATTTTATTAACAAACACCCTAGGGAATAAAGTGGCCGCCATTTTTTCTTACAAATTTCCAACGGTATTTGCGCCAAAAAATTTCAAACGTTTTTGTTTTAATGACAAAATAAGAAAGCAGTAAAGCTAGCCCAATTTGTAGGGATAAGGTGAAAGATGATGTTACACCGAGTAAATAGATACCTAACTTGTCACGCTTTCATATTGCGCACACTCATGGAATGGCGCTAAACTTCGTTATTAAAAATCTCCATAGGCGACGCTTGACTTTTTTTCTCAGGTTACCACTTTTGAGTTACAGAGGAGGTCTAGTGCTAAAATTATTGCTCTCACTCTAACGCACGCTATGATACCTCACATGTGGGGTTTGAAGTGTGTTTACATATGTGGGTGGGACTTGCATGCGTGTTCGCTTCTGAGTGCGAGCTACTAGGGACAGGAGCATTTAAATTTAGGTTTTTTTTTTTTTACTTAATATTTTTATTTTTGCACTTGTTTGTCCCTTTTTTTGTATCATTTTTCATTTTTCTTCCTATTACAAGGAATGTAAACATCCCTTGTAATAGGACTAGTGTGTGACAGGTCCTCTTTATAGAGAGAGGCGGGGTCAATTAGACCCCACATCTGTCCTCCAGGCTGGAAAGCATGGAATTGGAAAAAAAAATAAAAAAAATCATCTCATGCTTTCAGCTGCGATCATGTTCGTTCAGCACAGTGGTGTAGTGTGTAGCATGTTCACCTAGCAGCAAAAGGGTTGCTGGTTCGAATCCCGCCCGTGACACTATCTGCCTGGAGTTTGCATGTTCTCCCTGTGCGGGTTTCCTCCCACAATCTAAAAACATGCTGTAAATTGGATCCTGTCTAAATAAGCCCTAATATGCAGTAGGATATTTAGATTTTGTGCTGCCCTAGGCCTGACCAAATTTTGGCACCCCCTAATAGAAAAATTACCCACCCTTTCTGTCAAGGCCACACCCTGTTTTTTTATGACCCACCCAGGAATTTTCAGGGGACACACACAAGTTCTGTGGGGGGGGGCGGGGGCACAGGAGTCCCTTAATTTGCCTAGTTTTTCGATCACTTCCTGTTTGGCTATGGGGCAGGAAGTGAAGGCCAATCTCCCCAAACGGACAGGGATAATACAAAATAAACTGACAGAGCTTCTAACCCCCCCCCCCCCCCATCTCTATCCAAAATGAAAGAAAACAAAAAAATAAAAGTGATGATTATAGTTCCAGTTTAACCCCAAATTTCAGATAATTTTATTGAGAGGCTTAAGAAAATATAACCATGCCAATAGGCCAGGATCCAGCATTGCTAATATGTATGAATGTGTGTTAGGGACCCCCACAAACACCACCCAATGTTAAATCAACAATTTTCTTGTTTGTTTTGGGGATGCCTGCACCCCTGATAGGGTAAAGACACCTCACAAATGTTGACACTTTCTACTTAATTCATTCACTTCCTGCCACATAGCCAAACAGGAAGTGAGGGAAAAACCTGAGTAATGTCTTGTTGGGGACACACAGATCAATCTAAATAGTTTCCCATTTTGGAAATTGCATTTTGCTGTGTACACCCCAAATTAGTATAGATCTTGGACTTTGGGGTCCATTTACTAAAGGCAAATCCACTTTGCACTACAAGTGGACAAGCAAGGAAGAAAAATAAAAACTTGGCGGGATTGGAAGTTAAAACCATCAGTGCTTCCCTTCTGATTTTCATTGCCTACGCTTCTACTGCAGAGCGGCTTTGCCTTTACTAAACCCCAAAGTAACTAATCATTTAGGGTGTACACAGCAGTGCAATTTGCTTAATGGGGACACTAGTTAGATTGACCTGTGTCCCGAAGAAAAGACCATTGGTACGGTTTTAACCTCACTTCCTGTTCAGCTGTGTGACAGGAAGTGAAGCCAATTTTAAGAAAAGGGACACAAAGCCCAACCTAAAAACACTAGCAGGGGTTCTAACACTCAATTGGCTTCCCTCAAACAACCCACAATTAGAATAGGATTGTCTTGTGCTAGTTTCAAGCACAGCGCTGTAAATCAGCACTTCAAGCCTGTCCACCAATACACCACCCCCCCCCTCCAAACAGGCCCTGTTTGCAGGTTTTCCTACATTTTGCACATGTGCTTTAAAAAGTCAGTCTGGACATCAATTCTAGGAAACAATACTTACCGCTTTGTCCTTCCTTTTTTGGTGACTAAACATTTCATGCATACACACCAGGAAAGAGCTTAGAGACAAATCACACTTGATGGTTTAGGTCCAAACTATTTCAGCTGCAGCGGTTGAAATCCATAGCATGAAAAAAATATCACAAAACAAACTTCAAAATTTGAAAGTAATTTTATTGGTCCACAAAACAAGGAAAGCAAAACAAAATATTAAAAATAAACACACAAAAAAAAATAAAAAAACCTAAAAACAAAAAATAGACCAACGTTTATTTCACACAGTCATTGGAAAATAAACCATGCTTTTGAAATAACAGGATAGACCCACAGGATTCAAACATTAGTCATTAACATCTTGAGAAACATTTAGCAAAATTATGCAGCAGACAAAACATCAAAAAAACAAAACTTGCTCCAAAACATCTCTGTTTCGCTCCGCCATTACTTCCAGCCAGCAAATCTGCCCCCTCTGAGGGCAGCTGACATGTGTTCTATCCACGCTTTTTATAACATGTGTGCTAATGAACCAATTGGAAACACATGAAGAAATGTCAGCCTCTAGTTTGTGTGCACTTGTAACTGCTTACACCTGTTAAGGATGTCCTTAAAATACTAAGCCAAAAAACAAGCTTGCTGAGCATGCTCAGAAAGATGCATGTCATTTTCAGGCACAAACACCCAGCTAATTTTTCTAAGTGTTCGAGCATGCCCAGTTCACTCGAAATGCATTACCAGAATCAAATCTGCAATGGCGGATGAAAGCATTAGAGGTGTTTTATTTATTTTTTGGTCCCCCTGAACTGATGCTTTACAACCTGAAGGGGAGGTCATATAAAATTTTTACGTAACAAACATAAATAATAATAATTAAAACGCCCCTGTCCCTAGTAGCTTGCAGTCAGAAGCGAACACGCAGCATTTTTTTTTCCGGTTACCAGTTTAGATTTACAGATGAGGTCTAGTGCTAAAAGTATTCCTCTCACTCTTACGCACGCTATGATACCTCACATGTGTGGTTTGAAGGATGTTTCCATATGTGGGCGGGCCTTAAATGTGTAAGTCCCGCCCACATATTTAACCCCCGTTCAAACCCCAAATGTGAGGTATCATAGCGTACGTTAGAGCGAGAGCAATACTTTTAGCACTAGACCTCCTCTGTAAATCTAAACTGGTAACCTGAAAATAAATTAAAAATTTTGCCTATGGGTATTTTCAAGTACTGAAGTTTGGCGCCATTCCATGAGTGTGTGCAATATTAAAGCGTAACATGTTGGGTATCTATTTACTCGGTGTAACATCATCTTTCACATTATGGCCATAAATTGGGATAACTTTAGTGTTTTCTTAATTTGTAACCACTTGAGCCCCAGACCATATTACTGGTCACTGACGGGGCCAGTTTTTGCATTTCAACACTGCGTCATTTTAACTGACAATTGCGTGGCCCCCAAACAAATTTGGCGTCCTCTTTTTTCCCCCAACAAAATTTTTTTTGTTTTGTTTTTTTGGTGGTATTTGATCACCTCTGCGTTTTTTCTTATTTTTGCTTGAACCAAAAATATAGCGACAATTTTGTAAATAAAAAGACAACTTTTTTACTGTTTGCTATAATAAATCTCCCCCAAAATATATTCAAAAACGTTTTGCCCTCAGTTTAGGCTGATACGTTATCTTCGACATATTTTTGGTTCCAAAAAATCGCAATAAGCGTTTGATTGGTTTGGGCAAAAGTTATAAGTAGGGGTTGGTCTTATGGGTTTTTTAGGAATATATTTTTGTTTTACTAGTAATGGTGGCGATCATTGATTTTTCTGGCTACTGCGACATTGTGGCGGACACATTTTTGTGAGCTTTGGCATTTTTCTAGCGACCAATGGTATACAAATGCATTGCTTACTATAAAAATGTCACTGGCAGGGAAGGGGTTAACACTAGGGGCGAGGAAGGGGTTGATTATGTTACCTGGGTGTGTTCTAACTGTAAAGGGGGTGGGACTGTCTAGGGGAAATGACAGATCGCTGTTCATACATTGTATGGACAGATGAGCAGGCATTCCCCCCCCTGACAGGACCGGGATAAAGGGGAACTCCACACCAAATTAAAAAAAAAACGGCGTGGGGGTCCCCCTCCAGGTGCACAACAGGCTCTTAGATTTGATCTGGAACATAAGGGGTTAAACCCACGCCAAAAACGGCGTGGGGTTACCCCTCAGATCCAGACCAAACCCTTCTCCCAGGCACGCAGTCTGGCCGGACAGGAATGGGGGTGGGGACAAGTGAGCCCCCCCCCCCTCCTGAGCCCCACCCCAAAGCACTCTTGTCCCAATGTCGATAGGGACAAGAGCCTCTTCCCGACAACCCTGGCCGTTGGTTGTCGGGGTATGCGGGCGGGGGGCTTATCAGAATCTGAGAGCCCCCTATAATAAGGGGGCCCCCAGATTCTGGCCCCCCACCCTATGTGAATGAGTATGGGGTACATCGTACACCTACCCATTCACCGGGTGGAAAAGTGTAAACACAAATAAACCACACAGAATAAAATAATTTATTAGTCAGCTCTGGGGGTCTTCTGCCAGGACCCCCCACCACCAGCCCATTGGGCCCTGGGCTTCGCCGTTTTCTGCCGGGGGGGGCGACACCCACCGATGCTCTCCGCCATGTTCGGCCAGGCCCCCACCCCAAATTAAGCTCTTTTACATCCGGGGGGGCCGGCCGAAAACAGCGGAGAACAACGGGGGGCGGAGCCCCTCCTCGGTCTTCTAGACATTTTCTGCCGGGGGGGCTCCAGCCCCGCACCGGTCTTCGCCGCCGCCTTCCGCCGGGGGGGGGGACACCCACCGATGCTCTCCGCCATGTTCGGCCAGGCCCCCACCCCAAATTAAGCTCTTTTACATCCGGGGGGGCCGGCGGAAAATGGTGGAGAACAACAGGGGGCGAAACCCCTCCTCGATCTTCGCCGCCGCCTTCTGCGGGGGGCTCCTGCCTCCCGCGGGCTGATGGCTGTCTTCCGCTGGGGGAGTACACCTACCCCCCCCGGTCTTCGCCGCCGCCTTCCGCCGGGGGGGAGAGACACCCACCGATGCTCTCCGCCATGTTCGGCCAGGCCCCCACCCCAAATTAAGCTCTTTCACATCCGGGAGGGGCCGGCGGAAAATAGCGGAGAACAACGGGGGCGTCGCCACTCCTCGGTCTTCTAGCCGTTTTCTGCCGGGGGGGGGAAACCCACCGATGCTCTCCGCCATGTTCGGCCGGGCCCCCACCCCAAAATTAAGCTCTTTCACATCCGGGGGGGGGCGGCCGAAAACAGTGGAGAACAACAGGGGTGTCGCCCCACCTCTGCCTGGCTCCTCTCGAGGCCACGACTTCTTTCGCTGTCTTCCGCCGGAGGGCGCCACTCTCCGGGCTTCTCGTCGCTGTCTTCCGCCGCGGGGCACCACCTGCGGGCTTTGTCGGCTTCTGCCTGGCTCCTCCGCGGGGGCCAGGCCTTCTCGTCGCTGTGTCCCCGTCTTCTGCCGCCGCCCCCTTCGACGTTTTCTGCCGGGATGAGGGTCGCACATCCCATCCCGGACTTCTCGTCGCTGTGTCGCCGTCTTTTGCCGCCGCCTCTTCACCACGAAGCTCCCGTGCTTGTGTGGGAGAAACTTCCATTATCGCTTATAGGGCGGATTAATTTGCTTAAAATGAAAGTTCTCCCAGTCATACTATACTTTTTAAGGAATGCTCCCATCTGGATTCCCAAATCCTTTTTTAAGAAACTTGATGGGCTCACAAGCACCTTCTTGTGGGCTCCCAAACAGCCCAGGATAGGTTTTAAGATCTTACAGGAACCATGGGGGGAGGGGGGCTGGCTTTGCCGGACTGGAGGAAATACTACTTGGCTGGACAATTGGTTTTCGTTCATCGGTGGTTAACGTCGGATGAGGGGGATTCGGCCACGGTGTTGGAGGGGGCACATTTGGGTTCTTACGAAACTCTGCGGCTGGCCATTCATAGGGGAGTTAGGATGGACCTTCCACTTACTGTCTCTATGAAGGCCTCGATTAAGGCATGGGAGGAGGCGGTCGTGCTGGCAAACCCCAGCTACAGGGGTTTGTCTCCATCCACCCCGCTATGGATGAATCCTAAATTGTCACACTTCTACTCTTTTGAAGACCCTATGTGCTGGGCGTCAAAGGGGATCAAAACACTTAAAGATGTCACGATGGATGGAGTGTTATTAACTTTCGATCAACTTAAAGCTAGACATGATTTCCCGAACACGCAGTTTTTTCGTTATATTCAATTGCGGCATGCGTTCACGTCTCAATTTAAATCAATGTCTATAGCGTCGGTCCCCTTGGATTTGGAGTACTTACTCTTCACGGAAGACCTTCCCAAGGCTCTTTCGGTTTCCTATAAAAAACTGTTCGCCTCCTGTCCAGGTGCGGTTGCCAAGTGCAGAGACAGGTGGGTGGCTGAGGTGCCTGATATTCAGGGGGAGGACTGGGATGAGATGTGGACAGTTAATCCATTTCAAGTTTTTGCATAGGATCTATTATACGCCAGCCAGGCTGGCGGCTATATACCCATCGGTGCCAGCCGAATGCTGGAGATGCGCTTTTGCTCCTGCAGCGGTAGAACATGTGTTTTGGAGTTGCCCTCAGATCAAGCAATTTTGGTCGGAGGTCACCTCTTGCATTTCAGATGTTTTGTTAATTCCTATCCCGTTGACGATTAGAACTTGCTTACTGGGGATGGTGGAAGATGTTGTACCATCCAGGGCTCATCGGACCTTGCTTAACATCCTTTTGTTTTATGCACGGAAAGCCATTCTGTTAAAATGGCGCAAGCCAGGGGCACCTAATCTGTGCTTCTGGAAGGGCCTGGTCAATTCAATGATGCCATGATATATATGATACTATAAGGCGACGTACCTTTCCAGTGGTTGTGGCAAAAATTTTGACAGGGTATGGCAAGCTTGGTATAACTCTGACCTGACTGTTGGATAGGGTCCGATGGCGGAAGTGGGCTTCTTCATAATTCTCAATGCTGTAGTTGGAGGGCTATGACCGGGTAGTATGGGGTGCCATGCTTGATTTTTGCGGAAGAAGGGGTGGTGGGGCTGTTTTCCGGTGTTTTCATGGGAGAGAGAGAGTGGGAGCGGAGCAAACCGGTGGGGGTGGTGGGTTAATTCTGGGTTCTTTAATGGTTTTCTTTTTGTACTATTCAGATTTTGTACTTAGGCCTTGTTGGCCGGTCACTGGCCCAGTGATGTGCTGGGTCGGCTATCTTTTTTTTTTTTTTTTCTTCTTCTCTTCTTCTTCTTCTTCTTTTTTGTTTCTGTTTCATTTGTATGTTATCAAACTGAATAAAAAGACATTGGCAAAAAAAAATTTGCAGAAGATTTCATAGCAGAAGCAGTGGTAGATGACGTCACTTATGGCTCACTCTGTTTCAGCTCGAAGGGCATTGTGGCTTAAGGACACAGCAGTCTCTGAACATCTTGTGTATCATGTCTGCAGTCTCTGACCATCCCTTGTATCATATTTTCAGTCTCTGACCATATTCTGCATCATGTTTTCAGTCTCTGGCCATCTCTTGTACCATGTCTGCAGTCTCTGATCATCTCCTGTATCATCTCTGTAGTCTCTGATCATCTCCTGTATCATGTCTGCAGTCTCTGATCATCTCTTGTATCATGTCTGGAGTCTCTGACCATCTCTTGTATCATGTCTGCAGTCTCTGACCATCTACTGTTTCATGTCTGCCACTCACTCACTCTCTCACTCTGCGGAAGGTGCTCCAGAGCCCCCTTCCATTTTTAATGCAAGTTGAAACTCTGTGACGCAAAGGGGAATGTAGTGGACTCTGATATAAAGGTCATCTTTGGTCACCATAGCCCCTCCCCCTCCCTTACATTAGCGTTCCCCTTTACACCAAAGTCTGCAGGTTCCCCCTTAGATCATGATCCGCAGCATTCCGCTTTATATCAGAGATTCCTTGCACTGTAAGGCCCCGTACACACGAGCAGACAGATTTGTTCAAATCGGTCGGACAGACCGATTTGAACAAATCTGTCTGCTGGGATGTAATGGTTTGATCGTGTACACACGATCAAAGCAAAATCCCTGCCGGCAGACGGCGCACTGACGTGTCGGTGAAATGGCGGTGACGTTGACGCCGCCACGTCACCGCACCAGGAAGTGAATTACTTCAGCACATGCGTCGAATCCATTCGACGCATGTGCGAGAAGATATGTCTGCTGGTTAGCGTACTAACCAGCAGACATATCAGGTGGATGGATTCCCAGCTGACAAATTTTAAAGCATGCTTTAAAATCTGTCGGCTGGCCAAATCCGTCAGCTCACCCGTACACACGATCAAATCTGTCTGCTGGGACGGTCGGGCCGAACGTTTCCAGCAGATAGATTTGATCGTGTGTACGCGGCCTAAGGGGGAATCCTGCAGACTCTGATATATAAGGGAACTCTGTGCTGGCTGGGTTATATTAACCCAGTGTTTCTCAATTCCAGTCCTCACGCCCCCCCAACAGGTCATGTTTTCAGGATTTCCCTCAGATGAAAAGGCTGTGGGAATTACTAAGGCAGTGAAACTGATCAAATCACCTGTGCAAAATAATGGAAATCCTGAAAACCTGACCTGTTGGGGGGGCGTGAGGACTGGAATTGAGAAACACTGTATTAACCTGACCTTCATGTAAATGGATAAATATGCGTGAAATATATAATATATATGTAATAATAAAAATTGGTTAGAGAAAATTCTATAAATGTTGAATTCATAGTTCATAGAATTTAAAACTCTTAACCACTTAAGGACCGCCTACTGCACATATACGTCGGCAGAATGCCACGGCTGGGCACATCAACGTATATATACGTTGATTTTAGTACCCAGCCGTGGGTCACGGGCGCGCGCCCGCGGCGCGCGCCCGTGGCCCGGTCCGAAGCTCCAGGACCGGGACCGCGGGACTCGCAGACCCGATCACCGCTGCAGTGCGGCGATCCGTCCCTGGAGCTGAAGAACGGGGAGAGCCGCGTGTAAACACGGCTTCCCCGTGCTTCTCTGTGGCCGCAGCATCAATCGCGTCATCCCTGTTATAGGTGGACGCAATCGATGACGTAACACCTACAGCCACACCCCCCTACAGTTGTAAACACACACACAGGGAACACTCAAAGTCACAGCGCCCCCTGTGGTTAACTCCCAAACTGCAACTGTCATTTCCACAGTAAACAATGCAATTTAAATGCATTTTTGCTGTGAAAATTACAATTGTCCCAAAAATGTGTCAAAATTGTCCGAAGTGTCCGCCATAATGTCGCAGTCACGAAAAAAATCGCTGATCGCCGCTATTAGTAGTAAAAAAAAAAAATTAATAAAAATGCAATAAAACTATCCCTTATTTTGTAAACGCTAAGGGCCAGATTCACAGAGCGATTACGCCTGCGCAACTGCTGTTGCGCGTGCGTAAGTCTAAATGTGCGCGTGCGTATAGTTGGACGCGATTCACAAAACAATATACGCCAGAAATCTACGTTTTTTGGTCCGGCGTAATTGAATTAGACATTCGCTTCCCTTCGCGCAAAACTGCGCTAGACACACCATTGATTTGCTAGTCAAATATGCTAATGAGGGAGTTACGGGGATTCACAAAAAAACGCAGTTGCTGCGCAGGCTACGCGATGTGCGCAACTGCAAAATGTTCTGTCTAAAGTTAGAGGACCTAAAAGCTGGTCTAAATTTTGAAAAAAAAGTCTAAATTGTCAGATAAAGCAACACTGTTAGTGAGGAGTTCCGCAGTCACACACGTTGCCCAACAATCTGTATGCCAACATGCCAGGGGCATCGTCGCGCATAGCTATACTACTGACTTTAGATGAACAAAGAAGGATGAGGGCACGGAGGATGGCACTAAGGAGGGCACGGGAGATTTTTTTTTATTTTTTTTTATTTGCTTACATAAAATTTACAATTTAAATTAATCTAATACAATATTCTTATCTGATACAAGCCCCTCACTCTTCACTTGATATATCACACACGCATAGACATCTTTGGCATGAGTGATTCTGAGGTGTCTCGCATCTTCAGATGGAATTACCACAACCCTGCAGGAGGACATCAGCAGCCCAACACATGGCACCACCCATGACACCCATGACAGCTACATATACAATCAGAGCCCCATCCCACAGATTTCGAACAGAACATGTATGGGGACAGCTGGCTGGTTGGTGAGTGACATGGGGAGTCAGGCATGACTATCCCCTCCCGTGATGCACACCTCACAAGTGGCACATGCATGACTACATCCTCCTGTCTTTTCCCTCAAGGTGACTCTGCATATGCACTGTACCCCCATCTCATGACCCCATCTCATGCCAGCTCACATTATGCATCTTTGCACGTTAAACACACACATTAATCATGGCACAATGAGAATGCATGCATGCACACCACTGTGGTCCCTAGCACACACACCCCACATCCTCATCACATTGGATTGGCACCAGTCCACCATGCAGGCTTGTGAGCTGCAACGCCACGCCACGGCTCCAATTATGTCACTGTACATTCATACACCATTCACACAGACCTGGGGATCACTTCTCCACCACAAATGAGGGTGACACCCCTTTTCCCGCAGGAATATCACCCCCACATTCCAAAATCATACACAAACAGAACCAAAAAAATAAAATAAATGACGAGGAAAAAAAAAAAATGCCCAGCAAAAATATAATGTAAATAAAAAATGCCCAGCAAAAATATAATTTAAACAAAAATAACAACAAAGAAAACACATAAAAAGACAAAAATCACTCTGCAAAACAGTCCCCAAATATCTCAAAGACACAAACAAACAAAAGCACCTTGCTGTATAGGGAGGGATACAAAGGGATGTATTTTTGCAAAGGAAGTGCATTTGTGGTGTGTCTATTTATGCTGTCTGCGTAGTTCATAAAGTTGCCCTAGGTCCATTTCCAATTTCACTGATTGCGCCCGCTCCCGAGTTGTGAGCATGCGCACAACGGAGCTGACATGGTTTTCCTTCACGCGCGCATGCGCGAGTCGGCCGGCCCTTCATTTGCATGGGGTCACGGCTCATTTCAATGTAACACGCCCACGTCCCTCCCAATTTGTATTACTCCTCCTTACGCCTCCGGAAAAAACCTTACGTTTGCGCAAGCTCTTGCGTAAAAGCTACGTGAATCGCCGGATTACGCGGCTAGATTGCGCAAGTCTAACGGAAAAGTGGTGCGCTACGCCGGAATGATAATGCGCCGATCTACGTGAATCTGCCCCTATACATTTTGCGAAAACCAACCGATAAACGCTTATTGCGATTTTTTTTACCAAAAATATGTAGAAGAATACGTATCGGCCTAAACTGAGGAAATTTTTTTTTTTTATATATATTTTTGGGGGATATTTGTTATAGCAAAAAGTAAAAAATATTGAATTTTTTTTTAAATTGTCGCTCTATTTTTGTTTATAGCGCAAAAAATAAAAACCGCAGAGATGATCAAATACCACCAAAAGAAAGCTATATTTGTGGGGAAAAAGGACGCCAATTTTGTTTGGGAGCCACGTCGCACGACCGCGCAATTGTCAGTTCATTGATGACGCAGTGCCGAATCGCAAAAAGGGGCAAGATCCTTTACCTGCATTTTGGTCCAGGTTTTAAAGTGGTTTAATATATGCAATTTATACAGTTAATTTTTATCGTTTGAATTTATTTTTACCCATTATGAATGTGAGTG